>OZ010599.1:27240199-27270199 GCA_963932145.1 Acanthosepion lycidas
ACGCCCCCTCTCGTAGGTTGAGCACTTTGGAAAGAAGGAAGTTTGTCAGCTTCTATCAATTAATGCTGACAGCTCTTTGATATGAATCGAGAACTCTGGTAGCTGGTAATGCTTATAAAAATTCCCTTTCTCTGCTCCGTGCGCTGATAGGCTAGGGGTGAGAGACTTAGTCTGATGTAAAATAAGTCGGGTTTCTATCCCGGCTTGAAACAATCGCATGTCTAGCCACACTGATAAGCTGTGATACAGCGAAACATTCTATCTGTGGATGACTATATATATATATATATTAATAAATATGTTTTTTTTTTATCACCCGATGCACGATTCGGTGTTTCATGCACAACTCAAACTTCAAGAGCTGGATTGAAATTGACCGTTACGAAATTTAATTTTTTTTAAATATATCGTGTGGGACATTCAATATATTATGCGGGGGATTGTTGTTAATTTTTTTTTTTTAATTGATTTTATATTTAAAATAAACCTAAATGTATATATAATGGAAGAAAACAAAGAATTTTGTATGTAAAATAAACAGAAAACACACACTAATCCGCACAAATGACTTATTCAAGTAGGTATAAACTAACTAATCAGAGCTAATGAATAAATATTCATACAATATATATATATATATATATATATATATATATATATATATATATATATATATATATATATATAGCAAAGTAACGGAAAAACCTACCTAGGTTTCACCTACGCGGAAACTCAGAGCAGACTGGCTCTTTAGGTTTACTTTGCTTTATTTGGTCTACTTAGCGTATTGAACACTTTATTTAGTTATTTTACTTACTCATATCGGAGATTTTTTTCTTTGGACTCTGAACTTTGATTCTAGACGATTATTTGAGCCGGAAGTACATGTTCTTAGTTCTTTCTTTTTTTTTTTACCCTTTTTTCTATTGGTTTGTCGATTTACAAGCTAAAATACCTAAGGTTTTGCCAGACGAGTACAACTGCTTATATTGATAAAATTATTAGTGTTAAATATATATATATATATATATATATATATATATATATATATATATATATATATATATATATATATATTAGGTTGGTGCAAAAATAATTTCGTTTTCTAACATATGTTACTATGTGAGAAAACGAAATTATTTTTGCACCAACCTAATATATATATATATAACTATGTACATTGTGCATATATATATATATATATATATATATATATATATATATATATATATATATATATATAGTGTATATTTAGGCAGAATATTTTCATTCAAACAGGTTTGGTAAGCTAATTTAGACATATCATGTCGATTAGTTTTTGTTGTGATCCTTTTATGTTCGCGGATTAATTTTCTGGGCGATTTAGAAAATTGAGTAAGAAAAATACCAAAATTTTCTTTCGAATAACTTTTATTTTCCCAAGTACTTCAAGGAGTTAAGTTGTCTGTGAATATGTATATGTGTTTCTCTGGATTTAAAACATTTCAACTGTTCGATTTTTTTTTTTTTTTTTTTTTTATGCTTATGCTTCGTTCTTTATTTCAAAGTTCAAAGTTCACATATGCTTTTGTTTTTTGTTTGTTTTTCTAGTATAATGGAAGTAATTTTTTGTTTTTGCCCATACGTAATAAAATTTTTTTTTAAAAAACCTATATTCAAGAATTGGAATTAATTAAGTTCAAAACGTTTGGAATTAATTAATTAATTAATCTGGTACAACATGTTTCAGCAGGTATTTGTTTTAGGCTTACATGTGACCATTAATTAATTTCTCTTATTTAATAAATTATGCCTTTTTTCAAATTTATTTCGTTACTTTATTAATTTATATGGATGCGTGGAAGTTTTCACAATGAATATGTTTTCATTGCTTGTATTTACACAGCCGGATATATTTAACAAAATTTACATTATGTCCTGATAGGTCTCACTTCAGTACCTGAAGATTATGTTGTGCATGAAACTCCATATATATATATATATATATATATATATATATATATATATATATATATATATATATATATATTGGATGTAACTGCAAAAGTGACCAGATCGTGTAAAAGCATAATTACACAAAATGTTTAATATCTAAAAAACACAAAACTAATTGTTTCTTTTTTTCCAGGTTTTCAGATAAGACATTTAGCCATCTTGATACTATTTATTGTACGAATAAATGAAAAACGCTTTGAGTTATTCAGCAAAAAAGAGAGCAGCTTAAAATTGTTTTGAGCCAGAGCCATTGTCTTTCCAAATAATCGATGGTGAGAAAATATCATTCACTCCTACAGTAATGGTACCAACATTCATAGACTGGCTTCCATCTTCGAAGAACCATCAAGAGAACGGTGAATAAGTTTTAAAAAAAAGCGGGAAAAGAAGAGAAGAAAACTGGATTAGGAGGTCAAAGCATGAAGATGGATCATCATTTCAACTTGGGGCTAAAGTGATAAATTAGAAAAGATCCAACTCAATTGATAAGACTTTTTTTTTGCATTAGGTTGCCGGTTCTTTCAACTGTAAACTGACTGACAACCAAGAATATAAGTTTATACTCCGTCCAGCTATTGAACCCATCACTGGAAGGAGAGACGGGGTGTATTTACACCTTTTTCTAGGGTATTTCCGTTTAAGTGAATGCAATGAACCCGACTGGAATGCGAACACGGATCTCCGAATTCATATTCAGAGTCGACATCCGATCAGCTAGAGAATATAGATTACCCAATGGTAAACAGAAAAATTGCATACACACACACAGACGCGCACACACACACACACACACGCGCGCGCGCGCGCGCACACACACACACACACACGCACAAACACACACACACACACACCAATATATATAACGGCGAAACAAAAGTACCGAAAAACATTTGTCGTTGATAAAGATCAGACGACATGAGTTAAACGGATGTCATCATTCGTTGAAAAAGGCACCCCAATCCTAACTTAACCTCTTTTCGAAAGTAACTTATATTTTGATACAATAGTTGTCAGTGAAATTGAATACCCTACCACCCCTTGTCAAAATGACTGAATTTCCCCGTATCCTTAGAAACTAATATTTTGAATGTATGTGCTGATAAAACTCAGTAAATTTAAAAATAAGTTATTCCAAAATTCGCTTGAAAATGAAACAGAACTAGGGATTTTATTTGTGTAATTGAATTTGAAGTTTTTATTTTCTGTTTTTGAAACCTGCGTATGGAACCATATTTTTAAATTAGTAAATTTATAACATATATATATATATATATATATATATATATATATATATATATATATATATATATATATTTGTGTGTGTGCGTGAACAGGTGAAAGAACAAAATTGTCCAAATAGTCTAAAAGCAAAATTGTGCAACTGTTAGATTGAGCTCTGAACCGTCGTATCTTAGAAATGATTAAAGATATTTTACTGGAATTCTCCGAGGTTTAAAATCTATCTATCTATCTATCTATCTATCTATCTATCTATCTATCTATCTATCTATCTATCTAACCGAGTCTTATCATATCTATCTATCTATCTATCTATCTATCTATCTATCTATCTATCTAACCGAGTCTCTTCATATCTATCTATCTATCTATCTATCTATCTATCTATCTATCCGAGTCTTATCATATCTATCTATCTATCTATCTATCTATCTATCTATCCGAGTCTTATCATATCTATCTATCTATCTATCTATCTATCTATTCAATTCATATATATATATCAATCTATTTGCAATTTATCTGTTTCATCTTGTTTAAATATTCTTTTACGAAGATGTGTTTCTGTGAGATAATTTTGTAGTCTATCCTGTTGATACTTGCTTAGATTTAAATATGCAGTTCTAATTAAAAGTACGAAGGCAAAATTATATAGAAAGTGCACTAATTTCTGAATCTTTTATATTAAATTTACACCCAGAATTATATTACATATTACATTTCCTAACAGGATACAGCCATTACACTTTGGGATGGAAATCTGAATAATATCGTCTAGATTATTCATCGATCGGAGAGCAAAAATTTAATTTAAGAGAACTTAAATCTTCAGTGTTTTTCCATGGAGAACTTTAATCTCCATTTTTGTGTTTCCTTCCCTTCCCCTACATAGACATGATCGATGCCATCAATAAAAAAATAAATTAAAAAAGCTAAATTAAAAAAAATTGTTAGTATTAAAATTAACAATTGTATCAAGTAGGTTTCCTTTATGAATCCCGGTAACGAATTGTAGACGAAAGGTAATGGTTTCCACTTCAGTATTGGGTAGCTTTATATGTGTTTAGCAGCATGGCCCGGTGTTGCCCGTGCTTGATTAAAAATCGTACGGCTCATACACAATCGCTATCACTTGACTTAAAATATTTTTGCCCTTCCTTGCCTTTAAAGGAGTACCCTTTGCCGTGCTGATGTTGCTACATGCCTTACTTCTTGCCTATCTCACACTGCGAATTTTTTCTAAGCTCGATACTAAACATTAAATCTGTTACGAAAAAAAAACTAAACAAAATGAACACAAAACGATCAGCATTAAAAAAGTACTCGTAACTGGAAAAACCGAATGAAAAAAGAAAAAGAACCCAGTTCTACAGAATCAGAATAAACGTTGAGTTTAAGCAAGCGAATGAGCCAATTGGAATAAAGTGCCATGCAGATTTAAATTTTTCCCACTTGTGACGAATGCAGCTATCGATTTTTTTTTTTGCATGCTAGTTAATATTCGTGTCAGTCAGCTTTTGGCTCTCACACTGACCAGTAGAATCTTCCTGCCTGTTCGTGGCAGCCAGCTATAGGCTCTCACTCTAACCAGTACAAAATGGCCGAAAACTACATGAAAACTGCCGTAGAAGCATGGAAAAATCGATTATTTCTATTATCGATGGGAGTTGGGAAATGCAACGTCGGTCTTGGCCTTCCCGCTAACTTGGAGCATGTGCATGTAAATTTTGGTTCAAATCCGTCGAAAATTGTAGCCGTACATTTGTTACACACACACACACACACACACACACACACACACACACACACACACACACACATCCTGCCTTTTATAGATAGAGATAGATTCTCTATCTGGTCTCGACTTCAAATTACAAAAAAAAAAAAAAACACATTAAATATCGTCATCGTAACCACAGTGACCACAATTTTGATTTCAAAAGGTTTTTTCTAATTAAAAGAGAAAACTATTTACCAAGGCGAAAATGTTTAGAAAGTTCTTTAATCGTTGCCTCATACACAGAAAGTTTGCTGCTAGGTTCTTACATTTCATCTTCCTTAACAGATCTAGTATCCCTCTCTAGGATATTTAATAGTAAAAGTGATGACAATGTTGTGCATTCCTGGATTAAATCCGGTCTCAAAATGAATGACAAACGCAGGAATGAAATATAGCAAATAAATGTACTGACGTAATAATACAATTGATAATACGGTTAGTAGAACCAGAAATGCGGTTAGTAGCAATAACAATATATATACAGTCTGGGAAATTCAGTATCGAAGTATGACTTCCTTCTGAGTCTACGTGCTCGCAACTGTGACTCCTACAAAGCGGTCACTTCACACTCTCACTCACACACACTCTCTCTCTCTGTCCCCCTTCCGTGTATTCACCGGCAGCAGTACAAGTACACACTGGGCGAGTCCACTTGTATATAAAGGGGTAGACCCCTTAACAGACAACATAAACCAAAGGTATATGAATAAAACCGAAACATATATTAAACAATTATTTTAAATTTTATCACCATCTCCACTTCGCCCGGTAGATTATTCTATATTCACTTCTATATATTAACTTCTTATATATATATATATATATATATATATATATATATATATATATATATATATATATATATATATCAGAGAAGCATGAATCAATCCAGCTCATATCTTAAATAACAACTAAAAAAGGTACTGTTTTACTAATACAAGGACTGACCGAAACTCATGTTAAAAAACAAAACAAATGAAAACTGCAGATAAAAGTTTTTCTCCATCAAGACATTCATTTCTGTAATTCACTGCTACCAGCAAGCAGGATTTTTTTTCTCCTGATGATGACCATGTTGGCCGAAGCTAGTCGAAGAATCTAAATGAAATAATAATAAAAACGAAAGAATATTAATAAACAACCTAGTGTGTCTGAAGATTTTAATTTTTTAATATTTTCTATTGTTCAATATATATATATATATATATATATATATATATATATATATATATATATATATATTGTGAGACCGAAACATACCTACAACATGGACTCTTCCAGGACTATATAAAGTATGCGACATAACGCTCTAGGAGAGAAGAAGAAGAGGAGGAGAGAGATTATTCTAATACCGTAGTATCAGCCGCGTACGACTACCAATATTGGACAATAGCACATAGTAAGCTCAGCTTACACTTACACTATCTTTGTAACCTTTTTGTTTAATATATCTTTCTTACCTCTAATCCGTGTTCCGTGTTTTCCTTCCGTGGTCCCGACTTTGGGCCCACATCAGTGGCGACGGAGAATTCGAGAAACGCATTCACGTCGAAAACCGCAATAGCTTACCAGTCCCACATCAGTGGCGACAGAAAGATTCAAGAATTTCATTCTCACCATATCAATAGCGACAGAGTACTCGAAAAATACACAGAAACTCCATGCGTTCCCACAGCAGTGTTGAACGAGAAATTAAGCTGGTATTACTACATTAGCGATTTAAACGCAACACCCAGCGTCTACATATAAAAAAAAATATTTCGATACCAAACAGCAGTGACGAACTAGCGATTCGACATAATACGTAATATTAAAGTCTGTCCAAATAACATTACGAGAACGATTTCTTAAACACTCACACACAGAGAAAAAATAAAAACAAACTGACAACACAAGAGCCGAAGTACTATTTACGACTCAAGTTTTCGAAAAAAAACTATCTAAAAATTTTTTTATGTAATGTAATTTTTTTATGAACTCGTGCATAAAATTATTCTCCCCTCAAATTCACTGAGGCGAGTTTTCTCTTTTTGTACCTCTATAAAAAAAAAAAAATACATAAGTGTGGTGAAAATTGATACAATTACGTTAAAATTAACGGAACCACGGAATCGCAAAAAAGCTAAGCACATAATTAGTTTAGTTTAACTAATTGCCTGTCCATATTTTTTTTTGTGTAAAAGAAAAAAAAAAGAAAAAAACCTATCAAGATTTTTTTGTTTACCTCCCCTTGGTACACGGGTTTCAAAGCAACAAAAAATCGCTGTCATTGTTGTTTGTCTAAATATGGAAGATTTTTAAAAAGTAATTGTCCAAATGCTAAAAGTAAATTTGGATCATCAACAAAAATCAGAAGAAAGACAACAACAACTATTTTTGGAATTACATAAACAACAAATGGAATTCCAACAAATTACGCTTCAGAATGCTGAACTACAACAGAAATTACTTAAAGAATTACTCGTAAATGCATTAAAAGGCTCAAACTCTGAAAAAGATACAATATTCTCCCAGAGTACAATCTACAATTCAATGGAAACCTTTGAATACGTACCAGAGAACGAAAAAACGTTCAAGGCTTTTTGCAGGCGCTACGAAGATATTTTCAACGTAGACTGTGAACAATGGCCCAGTAAAAAAAAGGTACGTCTACTATTGAGAAAACTGGGAACTACAGAACATAGTAGGTTCGTAGATTTCATACTACCCAAGAAAACGACTGACTTGGATTTTTCAGTGACTATTAAGCTCCTATCGGAACTATTCGGGCCTAACACAACCTTGTTCCACAAACGTTGGAAATCCCTGAACACAGTCAAAGACAACCAGCAAGATTTTCTAACGTTTGCAGCATCGATAAGCTCTGTAATGATTTTAAACTAGCTGAAATGACTGCCGATGATTTTAAGTGCTTAATTTTCGCACAAAGTCTAGTATCTGCAGAAAACGCCGAAGTCAGACGACGGGTACTGACTAAGCTTGAGATCGAACAAGGATTGACTCTCCAAAACCTGGCAGAGGACTGTCAAAGAGTAATATCTGTAAAGCGTGACTCAAACACTATCGAGGAATCAGGAGTGGCTCAGATTAATAAAATCAGAAGCAAGTCTACCTCCTATTCCCCTCAAAAAGACAAAAGGCAAATCTCATGTCCTAAATTCCGCAGTAACCAAAACCCAAATAGGTTAAAGAAACCGCCTGGACCATGTTAGCATTGTGGTAAATGGCATTGGATGAAATTCTGTCCAGTTAAGAACAAAACATATTGCAAAAATTGCAATAAAAGTGGACATACTTTAACTTCGTGCTGCTACGCCAACAGAACGAGAAAACCCAATAATAAAATTAGGCAAGCTCAATCTGACAATATTGTCGATAGGAATTTAAGGAAATATGTAACTGTGGATATTTTCAATAATTCCATTAAATTCCAGCTTGACTTGGGTTCCGATCTTTCAACCATTAACTGGCGTACTTGGCGAAAATTAAACAAGCCGACCTTATTAAAAACGGATAAAATAGCAAAATCCGTAACTGGCGAAAAGATTAATATTTTAGGCGAGGTAATACTTACAGTAACTCGAAATGGAGTTACCAAAAAGCTCAAAGCCTACGTATTGAAAACTTCAGATAACTTATTTGGAACAGATTGGCTAGAAAATTCAATCTTTGGGATTGCCCAATAAGTACATTTTGTCGCAAAATACAAAGTACAACGTCCAATTTGGTAAATCTAAAAAAGGAATTTAAACAACAATTTCCCCAGTTTTTTTCTGGCGGCCTTGGGAAATGTACTAAAATGAAAGCTAAGTTCAAGGTGAAGGACGGTGCACAACCGGTATTCAAAAAGAAACGGAATGTCCCTTTCGCTGCTCTAGAGCAAATCAACAAAGAGTTAGATAGACTCGAACAAGCAGGTATTCTGTCAAAAACAGATTTCAGCGAGTGGGCAGCACCTACGGTCTACGTAAAAAAGAAGTCCAATCAAATACGAGTATGCGCAGATTTTTCCACAGGGTTAAACGATGCCTTGCAAGATCACCACTATCCTCTCCCAAGCCCTGAAGAAATTTTCAATAAACTCAATGGTGGAAATTTTTTTCTAAAGTCGACATGTCGGACGCCTACCTTCAGATAGAGGTGGAAGAAGAATGTTCCAAATTGCTCTGCATAAACACCCATAGAGGGTTGTACAAATGCAACAGACTGGCTTTTGGAGTAAACGTTCCGCCTGCATTTTTCCAGCAGGTCATGGACGCCATGCGGGGCGATCTTGACTACACAACAGCCTATTTGGATGATATACTAGTTACTAGTAAAACTACGGCAGAGCACCGGAACCATATAATAAACGTATTCGAAAAGATACAAGAATACGGATTTAAGGTTAAGGAGGAAAAGTGTGACTTTTTCTTACCAGAGATTAAATACTTAGGACACATCATAAATAAAGATGGTCGTCGGCCAGATCCAGAAAGAGCCAACGCGATCAGAATCATGCCGGCCCCAGATAACGTTCAAGCGTTACAAAGCTTCCTCGGCCTAGCTAATTTTTACCAAGGATTCATTAAGAACATGCAAAATTTGAGAGGGCCTCTAAACCAACTTTTAAAAAAGGACAAACCATGGTCATGGACCCCGGAATGCCAAGACGCATTCGAGAAGATCAAGAAAACTCTTCAGACCTCTCCCTCGCCCATTACGACCCTAGTCTCGACATCATAGCCGCAAGTGATGCAAGCTCGTACGGCATTGGTGCTTGCATTCTACATAAACTGCCAGATGGTTCGCGAAAAGCTGTGGCTCACGCATCAAGATCTCTACTTCCAGCTGAGAAACAATATTCCCAAATAGAGAAAGAGGCTCTAGGGTTAATATTCGCTGTGACAAAGTTTCACAGATATCTACATGGTAGACAGTTCATACTGCAGACGGACCATAAACCTCTAATTACAATGTTTGGTTCTAAAAAAGGTCTGCCAGTCTCTACTGCAAATAGACTACTTCGTTGTGGAACGATTCTCTTAAACTATGATTTCAAGATAGAGTTCATAACATCCAAAAATTTGCCATGCAGCCAGTTTATCGCGACTCATTCCAAAAAATACAGAAGTCTTTGAAGACTCCGTCATTGCTACTCTAAGGACAAATTGTGAAACCAAAAACATGATCGCGAGTACCATAAGAGAATTCCCAGTTACTTTGGCCGACATAAAAAGGGAGTCTCGAGAGGATGAATTCATTAAATCCATAAAAAGCAAAATTCGCAACAAGGACCCCAATGTGCCTGAAGTTTTCTCCATCTGCGATGATGTCCTAATATACAATGACCGCGTAGTGATTCCAAACAGCCTACAAAGAAAAATCCTCAGGGATTTTCACATGGGACATCCGGGGAAGAACCGTTCGAAAAGCCTCATGCACTGCCATGTTTATTGGCCAAACATGGACAAGGACATAGCAGACATGGTAGAATAATGCAAAGGATGCGCGCTTGCAGCAAAAGCTCCAACCACGACGTGCAAACCATGTCCGAACACAGATCATCCATGGCAAAGAATTCATATCGATTTTGCAGGGCCTATAGACAACATGTACTACCTCATTGTTGTGGATAGCCACTCAAAATGGCCTGAGGTCCTATAATGTAAAAGACCAACCACAAACTGCACGATCGGATTTCTACACGAGCTATTCGCGCGTTTTGGCGTCGTAGATTGTGTAGTTACAGATAATGGCACTCAATTCACATCAAGGGAATTTAGAGACTTCTGCAAGTCATATCAGGTGGACCACATTACAACGCCTCAGTACCATCCTAGGCCGAATGGCCAGGCCGAAAGGTTCGTAGACACTCTAAAAAGGGTTTTAAAAAAATCACTAGGTACACCGAGAGATAAAGCATTGCAACAGTTTCTTCAGGTGTATCGGATAACCCCTAATCCGAACACGCCTATGGAAAGCTCGCCTGCAGAAACAATGTTCGCAAGGAAAATCAAGTCTGTCTTCGACAAACTTATTCCATGGCAAGCAAAGTTAAAAAAAACCGTATCGCCTCATAAGAAATATTTCAATCCTGGCGATAAAGTTTCTTTCAAGGCTTACAAAAACAACATAACATTCTGGGAAGTAGGCACCATAAAACAAAGTATTGGCGAACTGGTCTATATTGTCCAAGGACCGAAAAATACTCACAAATGCCATTGGAACCAGCTCAGAAAATGCCGTTTGAAGAAATCAGAGGAATCACTACAAAATAGCTGTGAAGAGCCGATCGACGTAATTTTCGATAACTTCGATCTCGACACGACCCAAGTCTCTCCTGATGTGCGACGTCCAGGAAGGAGAAGGAAAATTCGACGTAAATCCCAAGATAAAAAAGTATTAACAGTTTTAGGCTTTTTTTTCTCTTTTTTAAAAAGAGAAAAAAAAAAGAAAACTCTTGGAAGAGGGGTGTTGTGAGACCGTAACATACCTACAACATGGGCTCTTCCAGGACTATATAAAGTATGCGACATAACACTCTGGAGAGGAGAAGAAGAGCAGAAGAGAGAATATTCTAATACCGTAGTATCAGCCGCGTACGACTACCAATATTGGACACTAGCACATAGTAAGCTCCGCTTACACTTACACTATCTTTGTAACCTTTTTGTTTAATATATCTTTCTTACCTCTAATCCGTGTTCTGTGTTTTTTCTTCCGTGGTCCCGACTTTGGCCCACATCAATATATATATATATATATATATATATATATATATATATATATATATATATATACACGTATAGGATTGGTGTATACGGAATAAATTCCAAATTCCAATAATCAACAAATATTATTCTTAAAAGAGTGCTCAATACAAAGTTGATCAAATGTAATTATTTATTCAAAAATTATAACTTCAACATGTTATAAAACAACTACAATAATAGCCATTTTGTTTCAACACTTCTGGTGTCTTATCAAGTGACGCTGTTGAACGTAGAATAAAGGGCTTTAAAAGGTTCAAATCAATCAAGCATACCTTGCTAAGGAGAAACTCTGTTACATAAGCTGGAATGACCAATCAAAATACAAGTATATGAGAATTCAAAAAAAATGACAACAAAATTTGATTATAATAATTATTTAAAGCTTTAATGTTAGGGTTAGACTGAAATAGATTTCATTCTAACTAATAAATATTAAATTATGCAATAAAATTAAAAATTACCTATTTTAAATTATTTAAAGAAGTAACCGAGGAAAAAATACATGTTTTTCTATTTATATTGTTTTTGTTAAAATTAAGTTGGAATAAACATTACGATCTAATGCTGCTCTGAACTCCGTTACAACTTAGATACATTTGAAGTGAAGACATGGGCAAGGAAGGATGAAATCTTGCAAAAAACAATACATACACAATCAGATTATAATATATAAGAATTTAAGAATAGTATGTGTTGGTTATTGGAATTTATTCCGTATACACCAGTCCTATACTTGTATATATATATATATATATATATATATATATATATATATATATATATATATATATATATATATACAAGGTAACCAAAAAAGTTCTGTCCGTTGTTAAAGGAAAAAAAGAAAACGCTTCACAGTAAATATTTAGACTTCGAAGTAATCGCCATCGGTATCCAGCACCTTCTGCCAACATCTCCAGCTGTTCAATGCCCTTGCGGTAGAACTCGGCGGGGTTTGACGCAAATAAGTCCGTGAGGGTTTTGCGCAAGTCTCCTTCATTGGTGAAGGATTTCCCCCGAAGATGATTATCCAAGGAGTGGAAGAGGTGGTAATCGGATGGCGCAAGGTCAGGTGAATAAGGTGGATGGCACAAAGTCTCCCACCCAAGTTTCTGTATGGTATCCCTGACCACTCGCGCGACATGAGGAGACTCAGAATGACAACGCTAGAATATATATATTAAGATAGAGAACAAATAGGAAACTTTTACTATGTAAAATGTTTCACTTGTTTTAAAGCTTCATCTGTGAACAATAAAAGTGTTATGGAGTGGTTTCACAGTGGAGGCTTGAATTTGTACTAAGTCGGTCCTAAAATAGGTTACACGTACGAAACGTTAGGAACTTGATATAATAGGTAATGACGCAATAATCTAGTTGTGGTGTCTCATACTTTAATATCTAAACGGTCGTCCGACATCAACTGACTGACCAACTCACTGCTGATTCACTTGTTACTCTTACTACTCCAAATTATTATAGGTGGGAGAGTCTATTAACTATAGAATAGGTCTTTTCCACTATAACAAAAAGTGAAAGTTAGATTGATAAACCTTTCCTAAGTGTTCTTTATCTTATCATTCATCCGGATTCTGATCCAAATTTAGCCTTTATTTGATCCCGATTTATGCATTTAGTCTGTTACAATTTATTTGAATTCTTGATGAAGCCGTTTATCCTATAATGAACAAACCTAAACGGCTCTACATCATTTAGATGTCTGTTCTGCAATCTGACTATTGAAAATAATAATTAGACTACGCCCTTACTACAATGCCTCCCAAAAGGTTTCGTTTTGGGAGGCATTGTAAGCAATCTCAGCGGAGGAAAAGAGAAAGAGCAGAAGAAAGTGAAGATCAGCCGAGCAAGAGAAAGAGAGAAGACGCAGAAAGGCATGCAGTTTCACGAGCGTTACAAAGTCAAGAAAAAGCAGACCTAAGGGGTAGATTAGATGCTCAACGGGCTGCACCAGCAAGACGGTCTCTCAAGAAGAAGCTGGCATAAAACGTACATTAGATGCACAAAGGGCTGCGGAAACATAACGGTCTCTCAAGAAGAAGCTGGCATAAGACGTACATTAGATGCTCAACGGGCTGCAGAAGCAAAAGGGTCTGAAAATCAAGAAAAGGCTGACAGAAAACATACTTTAAATACTCAACGGATTGCGGAAGCTAGACAGTCGGAAACTCAAGAAACTGAAATGAGACGTGGTATGTATACTCAGCGGGCTGCAGCTGCCAGTCAAACTGAAACTCCAGAAGTAAGGAAGAGGAGACTCAGAATGAATACCCAACAGAATGCAACAACCAGACAACTACATATAATGTACTGAAAATAAACATTATTGTAATGGTATATTTTTATTGATGTTTGCTGCAATACTTAAATGAATATTGTAATGTTCATATGTTTATAGCTTTCCTCGGGCTTTTATTTATTAGGTTGGTGCAAAACTAATGACGTAATAATGTCGTTTTTTGACGTATTTTTAACGTCAAAAAACGATATTATTACGTCATTATTTTTGCACAAACCTAATAGTTATATATGTGATTGCTTCATTTACAGACCAAAACATAGAGATCGTATACCAGAAGTTTATATGCAACCATGATGATGATAACCTGGAGAAAGCATCTTTTTGTTCTAAATTGAAACTGGCAATCCTTACTACTGCGTTACCTGGATGGATATAGCTGTATCACCTACATGACTGTTAACAGCCATTTATTATTATATGATTAATACTATCTAATCAATATCTTTTTAGAACATGTCAGCTTCTTCCAAACCCAGTCAACGACGAGTATTTCTGCTAATATATATATATATATATATGTGTGTGTGTGTGTGTGTGTGTGTGTGTGTGTGTGTGTGTGTGTGTGTGTGTGTAGAGAGAGAGAGAGTTTCATTAAAACGGATCAAAGTCATCAGTAAATAAATCAGTGTTATTGGTGAAAATTTAATTATTTCTCAATTGGATCATGTTATTTTCGTCATGGCAAATATGTGTGAAAATTAATATTGCCCAAATGTTCACCAATGGTCTGGCGGCACACCTCCACTCGATGGTCAAATTTTTTTATGCGGCTCTGCATAGTTGCTCCTCAATCTCACCAATATGCCTCATTATCTCATCCTTCAGCTGTTCAAATGTTGTTGGCTTGTTGGCATGAACCTTACTTTTGAGATGACCCCAAAGGAAGAAATCTAATGGCATCAAGTCGCACGATCGTTGTGGCCAATTGACTTTGTGGCCAATTGATTTCGCTGTTTCCAGAGATGAAGCGACCTGGGAACTTCTCATTGCATTTCTATTTAAACTTCCATTTTCGTAATAGGCTGCGATGACTTTAACACGTTGTTTGATTGTAAATATTGTATATATATATATATATATATATATATATATATATATATATATATATATTAGCCGAAGATTTAGCGTTGGTTCTTAAATCTCACAAAAGGTTGAGACGATTCGTTTCAAAGTCAGTTATACCTCGGTAGCAGTTTGCTCAATTTTCAACACCATGGTTAAAATTGCCAACGACTTAAGTTGTTAAATCTGAAAGAAAAAGAAAGAAAAAAGTCATTAGACGTTTAAACTTAATTCACATTTAAAATCGGTCCAAATCAACACATTTGATGTTTTATTTAATGGGGCCTGGTATTTGGAAAATAATAGCTTCTAAGGTTTTGATTTTTTTTTCTTGCATTGTGGGGAATATTTCGTATTATCTACTAATATTTGCCTTATGTTGATAGTTATATTTTGGTCGTTCACGATGTGCGAGTGAATGTGTGCACGGATTGCACTGAGTTTCGACAGGTGACAAGTCAATCTGTGAGAGAATATGGCACATGTGTGCTCGATGTAAATATTTAATGCTGTTGTTTTATATTAATATTTTCTAACAACATTTTCATGCTTCTTAATATTTTGTTTGGAAGGCAACATCCCCAATGCACCTTCGGATTTCAGTTTTGCACTTTCCATCCTCTGTTAAAACACTTCTAGGATAGTTATTTTTTTCTACTTGTTTGATTTTGTTATCTCCAGTTTATAACTTGTATTCCGGGCTGTTCCTTTTGCTGATAACCATGCATTCTTTCTTGCAATTAATGATTAGTCATTTCTTCTATCTTTTCTTCATTAGCTTCTGTAGCATTTCTTAATTTCTATTATATATCTGCTATTAACACTATCATCTACCATAACTTAGATTATTAAGAATGTGACTGTCGATAATGAACCTGATAGAACTTCTAATTCTCTCGTAGAGGTTGAATAAATCTGGCGAGAAAATATTTCTATTGACTCTACTTTTAAATATATTTTAGATTTTATATATATATTGTCTGAGCAACAAAATAAATACATCTGCTTCAAAAACAAGTGCAAGAGCCTAAACTGGGTGTAGCAACAAAATTGTCCAAATCATGTAACAGCAGCGGATAATTGCCCATCCTCCAAAATATTTCATATTTAAATAGACAGCATATAAGGGGGATTTATATAGTTTGCTGTTGTTGGTAATAATTAAATTAGATGTTTTAAGCTTTTTATAGTATATGATCAGTCTTAAGTGTTTGTTAGGTTCGTTAAGTGATATGTATCGGTGCTATTAATTGCTTTTTCATCCTGTTTATAATTAGAGTGCATCTGGTTAATATAGGAAAAGTTAATCGTATGTTTATTTTTGTTTGCGTCAAGGAGCTTTCTTGAGTTATTTATTCTAAATTTCGTTAAGGCTAATTTTATCTGTTCGACGACGGCATGGCTAGCAATGATATTGTTATTAGGATTTGTTTAATGTCACTTAGTTCTTTACGGAGGCACGGTGGTGTAATGGATAGCGGACTCGGATTGAGGGATCGGTAGAGTTCGAATTCCAGCCGAATCCATTATCTATACTTACGTGCTAATACCCTTGAGAAAACCTCCTCTTCTCCCCCTCCTCCACCGCAGCTATGGGTAAATAGCAAGATGGATTGGGTTCTATAACCTTGGGTGTCTCCTACAGAAAGAAATGGCAACATAGTGCGGGGTAAAAAATCTCCCTCGTCAGTCATGTATCGAAAGATACATGATCGCCTAAGCATGTATCACGCATGGCACATAACTGACAGAGTTCTTTAGGGAATGATATGTCGGAAGAAAACATAACTATCACGTTTTTATAACAGGTATTTTGTATCCGTGTATATCTGTGCGTATATATATATATATATATATATATATATATATATATATATATATATATATATATATATATATATACAGTAGCGTCCAAAACTAAGGGACAACATTTTAAAACCTAATGTTTGTTAGAAATAACAACTGTGAAAAGCTGAAATTTTGACAACTGGTAGTCGTTATCATCCATAATAACATACTAAAATTTGAATCATTTGCAAAGGATAGAAAAAGAATTATAACAATTATTTATTTATTTTCAAATCTGGAACGTCCAAAAGTAAGGGACAAAATTGAGAAAAACAATGTAAACAGCAAAAAAACAATAAAAATACATGTCCAATCAATATTTAGTAAATGAGCCAAAGCTCTTAATGACAGCTGCACATCTTCGACTACAAGAACGAATCAGTTCTTGACAATCCTCGATACTAATTTTAGACCATTCTTCTTGAAGCTTCACCCACAAATCCTCCGTGTTAGTGGGATTTCTTTCCATAACTTTCACTCCTAAGGTCTTCCAAAGATTTTCTATTGGATTTAAGTCAGGACTTTGCGGTGGCCAATCCATAATTTCCAAATCTTGGTCGCTAAGGTAACTGATTACCACCTTTGCCTTGTGACATGGGACATTATCTTGCATAAAGGTAGCCCTATCGAAACCTGAATTCTGTATGATTGGCACAACATGATCTTGAACAATGTTTTTATAGATCTGCGCGTTTACACGAGTTTGTAACCGGACAAGAGGCGTTGTACCTTGGCTAGAAAACATTCCAAATACCATGACGCTTCCGCCCCCAAACTTGACAGTTTTCTTAGTACACTTTGCACTTAATCTTTCACCAATACGTCTCTTTACATTGTTTTTTCCATCATTTCCAAATAAATTAAACTTGCTTTCATCACTGAAAAATACTTTTGCCCAATTTTCATATGTCCAAATTACATACCTGTTTGCAAACTCTAATCTCTTCTTATTCTTCGAACTAACAAGTGGTTTCTTCCCTGGGGTTCGATTAAACAGCCCTATTTCTTGCAGTCATCTACAAACAGTCTGTCTTGACACATTAACACATCAGGTACTATTCATAACCCTTTTAATTTCTGTGCAAGACTTAAAACGGTCCTTTAATGACATACGCTGCATTATTCGATCTTCTCTTGCCGAAGTTTTGCGGGGTCTGCCGGTTTTAAAAGCACTAACTATTTTGCCAGTATCATTGTAGGATTTAACAACCCTGCCTACAACACTCTTGGAACGTTTCACTTTCTCTGAAATCGCTCTAATGGTGTGCTTTTCCTTGTGTAGCTTCACAATAGCTTGTCTCACAGAGTAATCAAGTTTTTGGCGTTTCTCCATGGTGCCGGCTGATGCAACGTTTACAAATGACTAAGTAAGACTTATTCTTTAGAGGAAATCAAAAAATTTGAATATAGCATACTGTTTACATTGTTTTTCTCAATTTTGTCCCTTACTTTTGGACGATCCTATTTTGAAAATAAATAAATAATTGTTATAATTCTTTTTCTATCCTTTGCAAAATGATTCAAATTTTAGTATGTTATTATGGAGGATAACGACTACCAGTTGTCAAAACTTCAGCTTTTCACAATTGTTATTTCTAACAAATATTAGGTTTTAAAATTTTGTCCCTTAGTTCTGGACGCTACTGTATATATATATATATATATATATATATATATAAACCCAGACGACATGTATTTAGTGGATGTCAGAATTCGTTGAAAAATACACCCTTACCCTGCCTAAACTTAACCTCTTTTTCGAACGTAACTCATAATTGATAAAAAATAGATAATAAAAATGAACACGCTACCGCCCCTGTCTGAATGATTGGATTTCTCTATATCTTTGTAAACAGGAAATTATGAATTTATATGTGCGTTTATAACTCAGTAAATTTAAAAATAAGTTATTCCAAAATTCGCTTGAAACAGAACTAATGCTTTTCATTTAATTATATAATTATATTAGCTTCAGTTTTTGAAACATGGTTATTACTGTGTAGCGAAAAACATATTTTAAATCAGTTAATTTATAATATTATATATATATAAACATATATATACAGGGTGTTTCAAAAAGAATACGCCAAAATCATTATGCTGTTTTTTCAGGTCTATATCATTATAGTGGATTGAATCAGTGGTTATTTGATAGAATAGTTATCAAAGTTTGATTGGCTGTCAGTTTCATCACTGTCATTAGTATAACTTCCGCTGCAGCTGAATTGTGGGATGATCACTCAAAATGGCGACTCCTCAGCAGAAGGCGTTTTGCGTGCTTGAGTTCGCGAAAACAAACGCCATTGTCACAGTGCAGCGCGCTTTCAGATCAGAACTCGTTATTGATCCGCCCCATCGTGAGAGCATTCGACGGTAGGTTAGACAGTTTAAAGAGAGTGGGTGCCTGTGCGAAGGAAAGAGTCCTGGAAGACCACGTGTTACAGAGGAGAAAGTGGAGAGGATTCATGATGCATTTGAGAGCAGCTCACGTAAGTCCATACGTCGAGCAAGTCTTCAGCTTGCCATCCCTCGTACCACTGTCTGGCGTGTGTTAAAGAGACGATTACACATGAAACCATACAAACTAAGCCTCGTCCAAGCACTTACTAATGATGACAAGGTGATGCGGAGGACATTCTGTGAGTCAATCCTGGAGATGGAGTAAGGTGATGAAACTCTCTTTTCACGTTTAGTCTTTAGTGAGGAAGCGAATTTACATTTGAGAGGGACAGTCAATCGTCACAAGGTGCACATTTGGGGAACAGAGCACCCACATGAAACTGTTGAACATGAAAGAGATTCCCCTAAAGTGAACGTCTTCTGTGCTGTGTCTCAAGACAAGGTCTATGGTCCCTTTTTCTTTGAAGGAAACACCGTTACCGGACAAATCTATCTCGAAATGCTCCAAAACTGGCTATTCACTTTACTGCAAGCAGATTCGAATGACTTCATTTTTCAACAAGATGGAGCTCCACCCCATTGGCATCACGGGGTTAGAGCTCATCTGAATGAAAACGTGCCTCAGCGATGGATTGTGAGGAGAGGTGCTAAAGACCTTGCTCTCTGTGCTTGGCTTGCGAGATCCCCGGACCTCACTGTGTGTGACTTTTTCTTGTGGGGGTATGTTAAAGACAAAGTTTATGTTCCAGCACTTCCAGCAAGTATCGATGACTTGAAAGATCGAATAACAGCTGCAATCAACACGGGGGACAGTGACATGCTGAGGCGCATTTGGGGGGAATTATCGTATCGCCTTGATGTTGTCCGCGCTGCCGGTGATGGCCACATTGAGCACTTATAAAACATGAAATGTAACTTAAAGATATATACAACACATATGTTCATGCTAGAGGTTTGTAATTATTTTCGTTTTTGACACATCACGTGATGATTTTGGCGTATTCTTTTTGAAACACCCTGTATATCTTCATCATCATGGACCCTCCCACAGTTTTCGACCACTTTCACTTCAGTTTTTATGTTTATATTTCGTATAAGACAACAATCCTTCACGGGATTTGAAAACAAGTCCACACGAAGGACATGGTGGAGGGCTTTGACCGTCATATGGGCTGATGGATTATCCGACGATTTAGCATTAGTTCTTAATTCTCGCAAATGGTTGAGACGATTCATTTCAAAGTTAGTTATACCTCGGTAGGAATTTGCTCGGTTTTCAACAGCAAGTTCGAACTCCTCTATTGGGATGTTTGAAGGAATTAATTTGTATTTGAGTTTGTCCTTGAAGTGTAACCAAGGACAGCCTACATTACGCTTCCCATGAAAAAGTTGGTTATACATGAGGATTTTCGGCATCCGATCATCACTGATTCCGATGACATAACCAGCCCATCTGAACTGTGATTGCATCAGCAAAGATTCAATACCACCGACGCCACATTTGATAAAAAGATTAGGGTTAAAAATTTTGTACTGCCGTGTATAACCGCAAATTGAACGAAGAAAGTGTTTATGAAAAGCATCAAGTTGATTAATGGGCGTCCTGTATGGCGTCCACGATTCTGACCCATAAAAAAGTGTGTTGAGAATGACTGCTCGATAGACACTCATTTTTGTTTTAAGTGAAATCCCATGAACATCCATAGACGATGCTTAAGCTTCCCAAAGGCATTGGTTGCCTTTGATATTCAGTTAACCATCTCGTCATCCAAAGAGGCACTTGAATTGACTTTGCTACCTAAGTATATATATATATATATATATATATATATATATATATATATAGCTTAGCGTGCGTTGCTGTTGAACGACATATCCTATGAAACGCACACACACGTGTTTTATGTGCGTGTGTATATGTAAAAACGCGACGTTTGTTTGTCATTTTCCTCAATGTTGCATAGAATTTATTTTATTTTTTGCGTTCTTCTTACCAGTTGTTTATTTTCGCAAATTTCAAAATTAAATCTTTTCTACTCTGCAAACAACTGTCAATTTCATCCGCCACAACGCCTGGCCAGTATGTAGGCTAGTTCCACTTGGAATCCAACTCTGGATTTTAAAATTGGCTACAGATGATCAGAGGCGTTGCTGTTGGACATATTTTATTTGTGTTGTTTATCGTCTTATTCAAGACGCGGGCGTAGTTTATCGTCTTACCCACGACGCGGACGTAGTTTATCGTCTTATTCAAGACGCGGGCGTAGTTTATCGTCTTATTCAAGACGCGTACGTAGTTTATCGTCTTACCCAGGACGCGGACGTTGTTTATCGTCTTATTCAAGACGCGGACGTAGTTTATCGTCTTACTCAGGACGCGGACGTAGTTTATCGTCTTACCCAGGACGCGGACGTAGTTTATTGTCTTATTCAAGACGCGGACGTAGTTTATCGTCTTACTGATGTGGGACCAAAGTCGGGACCACAGAAGGAAAACACGGGACACGGATTAGATGTAAGAAAGATATATCAACAACAGGTTACAGAGATAGTGTAAGCGGAGCTTACTATATGTTAGTGTCCAATACTGGTAGTCGTACGCGGCTCTCACTCGCTCTCTGTCTCTCTCTGTCTAGAGTGTTGTGTCGCATACTTAATATAGACCTGGAAGAGTCTATTGTGTAGGTAGTTCCGGTCTCACAATACTTACCCAGGACGCGGACGTAGTTTATCGTTTTATTCAAGACGCGGACGTAGTTTATCGTCTTAGTCAAGTTACGCCTTAGACAGGTGGCACTACTATAAAAATGAGTATATGTTTCCTTAGTGTAAATCGCCAATGACTTAGAACGTTCTCGATTTAATCTTCAGCGAAATATTATAAAATTCAAGGAACATTGTATATAATCCACCTACAATAAAGTTTAATTAATAAAATATGTGGCATCAATAAATAAAAAAAATCCATACGTGGTTATATATGAAAGAATGTGAATGACTGAATGAAAATTACATAAAACAAAATTTTAATTAACTTTTATTTTCTACGTTTATTTAAGCGTGCCATTCAGAAAGCAAAAAAAAAAAAAAAAAAAAAAAGAAGGAGGCCGCACGAGCAGCAGTTTGCCTGTGAAATATCTAACGGTTTATGTGTTGGATATAGCAATGTCTATTTGCGCAGACAGTATGAAACATTTTTCGTACTGCGCATCTGTAAATAGATGGCGGCCATTCATATGAAACGCCCCGAATTTTGGAGTTTCAAATTAATTGAGACGTTGCGAGATTCAAGCGTTAAAATGGATCGTAAGTCTGAATTGGCGGACTAAGAAAAATGTTTAATAACTCCATAGCTTGCTAAAAGGAAAAACAACACTGGAAATTGGAAAAATGATCGGTAGGTTTCAGCGAACTGTGAAAAATTATGTTGGAGGTCCTGGGCGACGCAGATGCTGCTTTGATAAGACCTACTTCTTGAACTTTATCAGGTCGATCTTCTTCGCGTATCAAGGAAATTTGTCTTTGTCATGTTATCAAAATTGTAGGCGTCCCAGTTTCCAACTTTATGTTCTTATCACTCAACATTTTACAATATTTTTTACATCTGTTGAATTTATCTTGATGACGACCCAAGAAAATATTTATATATTTAAACATAATGTATACATATACGTAATTCATATGAGCGCGTATATTTGCATATATTATGTAATTATGTAACGTCTGTATAAATTGCAGTTAAGATATATACATTGGATATACTGGGCGTTACACAAATACACACATACAACACATGTATATGTATGTATCTATGGACATTTGTATATATGTTTATATATGCGTGTGTACATACGTGTATATAACCAATATATATATATATATATATATATATATATATTATGAATTAATTGATTTAAAATATGTTTTTCCCGCTACATAGTAAAAACATGTTTCAAAAATGGAAGCTAAAAACTTCAAATTTAATTTTGTAATATTCACTTGAAGATGAAATGGAACTAATGCTTTTAAATTAATTGCAAAATTAAATTTGAAGTTTTTAGCTTCCATTTTTGAAACATGGTTATTACTATGTAACGAAAAAAATCATATTTTAAATAAGTAAATAAATTATAATATTGATGCTCTGTAAATATACATTGAGCACTATTTTGTAAAAATACGAATAAAAAATAACAATAAGAACACCGGATCTTACTGTTCTTTCTTTCTTATATATATATATATATATATATATATATATATGAAAATTTCTCGGACATTCAGGCCAGTAAATGTTGTTTAATACTGTTTATTATGAAACAGAGCATTTACTTAAATATTTGTATCTATAAAAAGAGTGTATAAATATAAAAATGTCTTAAAATATATCTATACGCACACACAGTTATATTAGATATATGTATATTTAGATTTTTTTTATATTTATTGGTTTATACATACGCAAACACACATATATACTACTTCTTATAATGACCTAATTGTGTCCTAATATTTATTTCTGATTAATACAGAAATCGTGGTAAATGATTGTCTAAGTGTAGCTTCGATGTGGCACAAGGCCGAATGTATGGGGCAACCAGTGAGCATCGAACTCACTATTCAGTCGTAATTATTCTAGCAAGACAATAGGTGCCAAAAATGATTGTCTATTGTAGCTTAGATGTGGCACAAGGCTAGATCCTCTAGCGCAATTTTTGGAATCCAAAAATTCCCAAACTTTCGCTTGAGGATGAAACAGAGCTTGATACTTTAAATCAATTTAATTTTAATAATTATATTGAAGTCTTTTGGAAGTTTTTGAAACATGAGATCTCTTATGTAGCGAAGGAATCATTTTAAAAAAAATAATTATAATTTAGGCTCTACTTTTGTACTGAGCACTGTTTTTTAAAATAAAAACAAAATACTAAAGAACTTCGGATTATTTACATCTTCTTTCCTATTTTTCTATATATTGGCACACATACACACACACACACACACGCATATATATATATATATATATATATATATATATATATATATATATATATATCGGCAGTAAATTCTAATTTAGGCATATTCTGAATAAATTACAAACATTATGTCTGCTTATTTTTATCATAATCCTTTCATATTCATGAATATTCGTCAGAACGAGACGTTATTCATTACTCCACCATAAGACGGAGGTGCAACTTAGGATGAAACAAATTTGGTTCAGCAGAAGGATGCTAAGAATAACATAGAGAGAGAGAGAGAGAGAGAGAGAGAGAGAGAGGGGGGTGGATATATATAGAAAGAAAAAGTATGAGTATCGAGGAAGTTTTAAGGAAAATGTGAATAAAATCGACACGTGTACTTAGAATCTGAACAAGACTGAAGAAAATTTCTGGAACATATAATAAGGAGAAGATGGCGTGGAGAATTTGTGTTTTTTTTTCTTTTTTGTTTCTATTGTTAAAGAGTTTCTACTTTAAGGCCGACTGAACAATCTGTAGCTATTGCTCTCTCTCTCTCTCTCTCTTTATATATATATATATATATATATATATATATATATATATATATGTATAAAATGTATATATATATATATACATATATATATATTTATTCATAAATATTGTCTCTCTACTGATTAATTCGGAGAAATTTTCATATATATATATATATATATATATATATATATAAAATGTAATGAAAAACAAATCACTTTAATGTACCATTACAACGTTATGGCGTTGTTGATAATAATTAAATTAATTTTTTTTTAAAATTTTTTTTAAATTTAAAATTTTTTTTAAATTTAAAATTTAAATTTTAAAGTAATGGTACATTAAAGTGATTTGTTTTTCATTACATATTAGCTCTGTCCTAACATTGAGCTCTCAGGATTTCATCCTCTTTGGATTTACCATTTCGGTTTACCAAGTTCCTTATAACTTATATATATATATATATATATATATATATATATATATATATATATTATATGCGCAGTAATTAGTAGAAAGCGATCAATATCAACGAATGAGTTAATATATACAGTTTTCAGGAATATATACAGAAGGTATCGGATTTATGTATATATATATATATATATATATATATATATATATATATATATATATATATATATATAACATTTTTATGTTTATACATCCTTTTTATAGATACAAATATTTAAGAAAATGCTCTGTTTATAATAAACAGAATTAAAAAACATTTACCGGCCTGCATATATATAAAAAAAGAAAAAGAATGTATAAACATAAAAATGTCTTAAAATAATTGTCGGACTTTGCCCATTTCATAATATATATATATATATATATATATATATATATATATATATATATATATACATTTGGATGGATATGAATTTGTGTCCCTGGGTTTCACGCTTTTGCGATCATCAGATTTTTTCTGATGATCGCAAAAGTGTGAAATCCACAAACTCATATCCATCCAACTGATATAAGTATATTATATATCGGACATATATCGGACATATCAGTTGGATGGATATATATAAGTCCCCCAGTGTGCACGATAAACCGTTGTTAGATCCAACGTGCTTTAACCAACTCGACAACGAAGACATTGGTAATTAAGCAAATTACGCCTTTACGCAGATTTTAATCGTTCACATTGTAGAAAGTTCATAACTTCTCAGTTTTGTCTGCGAAACGTAAACCAAGAAATTTCTAATGAAATAATGATTTTTTATTAATCCTACTTTTCTCAAATTGGCATCTTCGATGAAAATTTAAAAAAAAATTAATTTAATTATTATCAACAACGCCATAACGTTGTCTATGAATCAAAAAACAGCATTAAATGCTTGCATCGGACATACATACACGACGCTATCTCGTAGATTCACCTGTCACCTGTCGAAACTCAGTGCAAACCGTGCACATATCGACCAGCACATCATGATCGACTAAAACTATCAACATAAAACGGATATTACTGGATAATACGAAAATACGCGATGTAAGACTCAACACTCTACAAACTATACAAAATAAATAGTCCGCATTAAATAAAATATCATTTAGCACAGGAGACGGTATCTTCACGTGCATATTATATGTTTAATGTGCGTATATATCAATATTAACAAATAAAATACATGGAATTCATTTTGTGTCACTTCACGCGAGACTATTTCACAATTCCTGTTTACTAAAGACGACCAGGATTTGGACAAAGGAATTTTACCTACTCACAGACATCACATTGGTTCTCATGAAACCAAAATGTCATTGAACGAAATAAATAAATAATGAAACAGACAAACCTTGTTGGTTCTTTTGAATCATATATATATATATGAAAATTGTAGTTTTAAGGTATGCAATATTTATGGAATAAAGTGCTCAATATCAGGGATAGAGCTTATGTAAATATAAAAGTGAATATTGAAGTCAACGCTTAGAAGTGACAGAATGCTTCATGCTAAATGCAATCATCAGGCCACATACACTGTGTTTTGTTTTATTTCTCGACTATTTATATATACGGGTCAGTGGTGTATTTTGGTTTGTCTTTTGCATTGTGTGTAATCTCTTCTAACGGTTATTTTGGTGAGAGTGATTTGTTAATTTGTTGTCATTTACTTTATTGATTTATTCGGATTAATTTATTTTAATTGTATTTGCTTATTTATTTTTATTTATTCTTTTCAGTTTTTGAATTTAAAAAATGTAGTAAAAATTTGATTTTTTTTCTGCATTTTGAGATGATTCCTGATTGTTTATTTAGTAGTTTGTTTTAGTCTGGTGGGTATTACAGCTATTTTTTTCCTCCAAGCAGAGTTTGCAGATTTTGGATTGATTGTTCTTTTTCTTTATTTTCCACGGTATTTTTTTGCGTGATTTGCATATGTATACAAAGTGGCTCAGAAATAATTCTCCTGTATATATTTATATATATACATATTATGGCATAAAAAGCAAGACATTTTTTTTTAATTATAGGCCATGATAGATTTAAAATAAAAAACACATACACCAGTTAACCGGTTTCGTCCCCTCTCATCTGAACTGTTAACGGGGGACACAAATTATGAAGAGGAAAAAAAAAACGTCTCCAACACCTTAAGATGGAATAATGAGTGTGCTCTGGCCAAAACGGAAAACCAGTTCACACTGAAATCCATAGCACAAGTGGGATTCTTTATAAAATGATCCGCAATCGAAGACCCATACGTGTTACGAATGGTATCGCCCCGCGATAATTTTTTACATATATATATATATATATATATATATATATGATAAACTAATTGATTTAAAATATGGTTTTTCCGCTACACAGTTCTAACCATGTTTCAAAAATGGAAGGTCCGAATTTAATTTTGTAATTAAATTAAAGACATTAGTTCCATTTCATCCTCACGCGAATTTTGGAGTAACTTTTAAAATTATTGGGTTTTAAAGACACAGCTAAAATCATAATTCACGTTTCCAAGGTTACAGATAAATCCACTTCCACTAGATAAGGGGTGTCTGCGTGTTCATTATGTCTGTATCCGTTATTAGCTACATTTTGGTAGGGGGTAGGGATGTATTCTTCAATGAAATCTGACATCCGTAAATTGCATGTCGTCTGGATTTTTGAAGATTTTATTGTTAACAGCAAAAATTCTTACGAGATTTTTTCTATTTGTATATTTAAAGATCTGTGGGGGATGTTCAGGTTAGCATACGTTTTATTTAACTACAATTTGAAAAATATTTTCACTATTAATTTTCAATATACTATATTTCTTTTAAGAACAAGTAAATGTATTAGAATCCCTTACAGTATGTAGAGTTATTTTCACATCAATTTTACATTGAGCAATATTTTGTAAAAATAAAAATATCTATAAGAACACCAGATTATATATCTTACTGTTCTTTCTTTTATATATATATATATATATATATATATATATATATATATATATATATATATATATAGTCTTAAGGTGTGCTATATTTATGGAATAAAGTGCTCAATATCAGAGATAGAGCGTGTGTAAATATAAAAGTGAACATAGAAGTCAACACTTAGAGGCGACAGTCTGTTTCATGCTATATGCAATCGTCAGGCCACATGTGCTGTTATTTTTCTCGGCTATTTATATATATACGGGTTAGTGGTGCATTGTGGGTATTCTGTTATGGCGGTTATTTCACCGGAAGTCGTTTGTTTATCTATTTAGGTCAAATTATATTGCTTGTTTTTATTTTTGTTTCTTATTTTATTTATTTATTTATTTATTTATTAACGTAGTAAAAATTTGTTTATATCACTTATTTAACAGTTTTGTTTTGGTTTGGGAATTTAATTAAAGCTATTTGTTCAGTTTTGGTGTTGATTGTTGTAGTTCATTCTAAGTATTATTTTGGCGGGAACAGTTTGATTATCTTTATTTCGGATTGGTTTGTTTATTTATTTACTTGGATGAATTTAGGTTAATTTATTTTACTTGTATATTTTCTCTTTTCGGTTTTCGATTTTTAAGTAATATAGTATTTTTTTTATGTTTTATTTCTATTATTTTTTTTATTTTTATTTTTTATTTCTTTTTCTTTTTTTTTATTTTGTTATTTTGTTTATTAGTATATTTATTTGTTTTTATTTTATTTTTTCCGTTTTTAATTTTTTAGGTTACGTAGTAAAAATTTATTTTCATGTCTGCATTTTGAGATGAGTTCGGATCTTTTGTTTAATAATTTATTTTGGTCGGGGAAAGTAATGATAGCTATCTTTTCCTCCGAGCAAAGTTTGCAAGTTTTTGATTGGTTATTGTAGGCTGATGTTTTTTTCTTTATCTTCCAAGATATTTTTGGTGTGATGTTCGTTTTGTTTTTAATTTCCCAGATATAAAAAGATATAGAAAGCATTGTACTGTTTGCATATTTACTATTTGTGAAAGATGTTTTGTGTGTATAATTTCTTTGTTTCCAGGGTCCTTCAGTTACTCCTATGTATACTTTTTCTTCATTATCTGGTGATTTTATCGTGGCTTGGTATATTACGTTGTTTTGTAAACAATTACTGTTTAAGGGACATTCGTTCTTTATTCTGCAGTTGCACGTGGGTTTAATTTGTTCGTGTGGTTTGTTGATAATTTTGATAATTTTCCTATTGTGCTTTTTTATTATTTGTGCCATGCTCTCGGTGCAGCTGTAGCTTATTTTTACTGTGTTTTTGTTGAATATCTTGTGTAAGGTGCTTGATTCTGGGAAGTGTTTGTGTAAGAGTTTGAAGAATATATATATATATATATATATATATATGTATATATATATATATATATATATTTAAATAAATTGTTGGAGGTACAAAACCGTAATATTGCAAGGAATAGATACAAATTATTTCTTAAAGGCATTATGAAAAATAAAAAGTAAGAGATGAAAAACACTTACAGAACAGACCAACCGGTTTCGTTCCCAAGCTCATCAGGGTCGACTGGGAACAATTATTGCAATCAATATTGACTCACACAAACACACTTCATACAATTAAAGCATTAAAAAATGAATGTATAATGGTATAAGGGGGGAAGAAAAAAAATTCAAACCGCGCGAATATGCACA
>OZ010599.1:27275199-27355199 GCA_963932145.1 Acanthosepion lycidas
TATTTATTTAATCAATTCACCCCAATAAAGGCGATAATGCCACATTCACCCAAAGGGGCACTAGGAGTGAAAGAGAATGAAAGAGACTACGGAAGGAACTGGGACCCTAATCTTAATCAGGAATCAAATAAGATACCCCTTTTCCTGCTCAAAAGACTGGGGATTTACATAGGATTCATTTAAAATGGTTAATAATGAATTTTATTGTGTGTAAGACAAAGAAAATAAAAGTTTAATATTATTTCTACTAGAGAATTGGAAAAGAAATGACAATTTAGAAATAGGTTTAGCAATATATATATATATATATATATATATATATATATATATATATATATATATATATATATATATATAAAATTGAACATAGAATTCAACACTTAGAGGCGACAGTCTGTTTCATGCTAGATGCAATCGTCAGGCCACCTAGCATGAAACAGACTGTCGGCTCTAAGTGTTGATTTCTATGTTCACTTTTATATTTACACACGCTCTATCTCTGATATTTAGCACTTTATGCAATAAATGTAGCACACCTTAAGACTATATATATATATATATATATATATATATATATATATATATATATATATTATAAAAATCTTCCAAAAATTAATTTCATTTTTGGAAGTGTTATCTGATGATCCGGCGTCCCTTAAAATGGCTCTGGTGAAATAAATTATTATAATGGAACCTAAAATTGGTATGTTTTTCATTAATATATATATATATATATATATATATATATATATATATATATATATATATATATATATCACAATGACTCTGATGCAAAAATATTTCAATATAGATTAGCTAAAAGAATAAGATTGCATGATGAAAAATGCCTCAAATTCAATTAAAACAAAGCCGGTGACCATAAATTACTATACAACATTTTAGCCACTTTTTCCGGTGAAAAACACATTGATTTGAAAATTCTTGCAAATATAAAATAATTGTCGGATTTTAATGAATATTTCAGGACTTATACACAAATAAATGTAATTAATTTTGAAATGTTCTATTTTAAAAATATTTGGAAAAATGTTTTTTCTTTTACCTGTAATTTTTTCAGAAATTAATTTTTGTACCGCTTAATGTCTATATTAGTTATAAACACAAGTCCTTGGAGAATTTAAATCAACTGTTACTCTAAATCTGCTCTGAATCGTAAAATAAAAAATCCAACAAAAACATTATTTAATTAGAAAAGCTATTTTCGAAAAAATCTATTTTTTTTATGAATAATTAATTTTTACAAGAATTGTTTTCATTTTTTTTTTCAAGTTTTAATTAGAAAAAATTATAATGTTTTACATTTTTTTTTTTTAAATTCTGTATTTACTTCTACCGGTTATGTGATATTGTTATTAAGTAAAAATCATTAATGGAAAACCTTACTACAATTTTCCAACCCACAGTATTTTAAAAAACAATTTTGAATTTTTTCATCTGATTATTTTTGTATATACGGACGTCCATACACGTCATCATCAGAAAATGAGCGGTAACTATAGTAAATTACCTAAAAGTACCTAAAATTTACCAAAGATACTAAAATTTAATAAAACATTAGATTACTTAGAATATTTTATAAAAATTTTAAGATTACTTGTAGCTAAAAAGGATATAAAATGACGCTCACTTTATATTCATCAAGTATTTTAACATATATGTCCACCGTATAAAAAATCCAAAGATAAGCCTATCGAGATAGTTATCAACATCTCATAAAAACACCCAAAATGTTAAAAATGCTTTTCTGCGATATTTTAAGCTAAAATTTCTTTCAAATAAGATTAATTAAAATTTAAATCAGGGAATATTCCTCAAGTTTCAGAAAAGTATATATTTTTTTTTTAAATATATTTATACGACCTTGTGCTAAGAGATTTGTAAATATGACTAAAATCAGAGATTTCAAAAGAGAAAAACTCAATCCAATCTGTTTAAATTCGTTTTGAAATACAGCAATGTATTTTGCTTATTGGAAATATTTAATTTAATCTTTTAGATTGAAAATAAACGCTTCAAAATATTTTTTTTCATTTCTAAAATTTCATTTTAAACCTTAGGTATTGCTTTTCTTTAGATGTCACTATAAATATACATACATACAAATATATATATATATATATATATATATATATATATATATATATATATATAGAGATAGATAGATAGATAGATAGATAGAGAGAGAGAGAGAGAGAGAGAGATAGAGAGAGAGAGAAAGAAAGAAAGAGACGTGTACATATAGAGATCTTTGTGCCTATGCCCGCGAGTGATATATAATGACATTAGTTGTACTTGTATATATCTGTGTTTTTGAGACATGTCCTTTTGCGCACTCAGATCCACATTTCACATACAACACACACACACACACACAAACGTACGCACACACAAACACACAAACACGCACGCACACAAACACAAACACACATATGTAAATGTAAAATTCACTGGTTCGAACGTCATATTTATTTATATTAGAGAAAAGCGAAATAACAAATTCATTGCTCTCCACCACTGCCACTATTTCCATCCCGCCACTAAACCTCTTCTGTGTTTCTCATTAATTCCCCTCACTCATTGGGAGATGAATGCGTAGTCAAGGGATGTTCTCAAACGACCAATCCCAGCAGCTCCAGAGCCAAATGTCTGCGATTCTAATCAAGAGACCTCCCGAATTTTATTTCTATTTCTCGTTCCTATTTGATTAGTAAACAAGACTGCAATTGTCACGATATAATCGACCTATCCATCGAGATCTTCCTCTTTTGAAACAACTGAACGTTTCCTCCGAAGAACAAAAAGTGGGAATTTCTTGACAGAATTGGAATTTTGGGCACCATCATTATTCTTTCTTTTTATGTGCCATGTCCTTTCAGGAAGTAGGCGATCATGGCTCTCCACCTCTTTCTATCCCTTGCACCTCTCAACAAGTTCCTTCGCTCTGCTTCCTCCCCCAGACCACATTCTATCATCCACTTGCTTAAGCCCGCCAGGTATGTCACGCGTTGTTTTCCCTTGTCTTTCTTTCCCTCCATTCGACCCGTGAGTATCCGATTCTCCAGGCCCTCCTTCCTCATTAAGTGTCCCAGAAACTTCAGCCCACACCTTCTTTCTTTTTATGTGCCATGTCCTTTCAGGATGTAGGCGATCCTGGCTCTCCACCTCTTTCTATCCCTTACAGCTCTCAACAAGTTCCTTCCCTCTGCCTCCTCCCCCAGACCACGTTCTGTCATCCACTTGCTTAAGCCCCCCAGGTATGTCATGCGTTGTTTTCCCTTGTCTCTCTTTCCCTCTATTCGACGTGTGAGTATCAAATTCTCCAGGCCCTCCTTCCTCATTATGTTTCCCAGAAACCTCAGCTGCCTCTTCCTGGGGTTAAGCATAAGCCTCCTCATTGCTCACGCGTTCAGTCCATGATATCCTTAGCATCCTTCTGTAGATCCACATCTCTGTCGCCTCGAGAGCCTTCTTCATCTTTGAGGAAATCGTCTAACATTTTCTGACGTAAAGAAAGATAGATGTCATGTAACTGTTCAGTATTCTTTTCTTTGTCACCAAAGATGTCCTCCTGTCTCACAGTACTCTATGTGTCATTGGTCATCACAATACGCCTATTTTTTGTGCCCTGTCATTTCAGGGTATTGACGATGATGGCTCTCTACAACTTCCTATCCTTTATAGTTCTCAGCAACATTTGTCCACTTACTAGTACCTACCCATATATGACAGCAGTCTTTTATTCTCGGAATACTGCAGTCATATACGGACAGGAGCTGCACAGCCTTAACTTCCCAGTCCCGGTAAGGTTTAAACGCTTCTCTGCGCCCTTGTGGGTGATGAATTATTTTCCACCGTACAAACCCATTTTCCACAGACGAAATGTCACAAGCCTCTCGCCATTCTATCTGTTATTTTGCTGGAAAGTGTTCAGATGAACTACATTCCTTAGCTTCAGCAGTTCTCATCTTCACGGCTAAAATCGGCCATGCCACGCCCATTTTAGGGAAACACCCTCATTCCTTTCGTATTCCATTTGTGAGATGTAAGCGCAACGCGTGTAACTTCCACGAACTGCTTCTTTGTGGAACCGGCTCTCAAATGGATATTTCCCCGATGACTAAAATCTTAACCTGTTTAAGTCTTGAGTTAACATATCCCTATAAACAGTGTCTCTTCTCACCTACTCTGATACCCTCGAAGAGCTCTTGGGCCTTGTAAAGTGATCATTATTATTAAAAAGAAAATAATCCCCAGTTCTTGTTTTGCCATCGCTTTACGGAAGTTTGTTTCGATAGTTTACTCTGTTTCCTTCTACCCATCTTTCATACAGTATGTACTCTGAGTGTCAGATTCTCCAACCCTTCTTTCCTCATGATGCGTCCCCGAAATTTCAGCTGTCTCTGTATGATTCTCAATGTATATTTTCTTTCCATTATTCTTCAAACTTCAACGTTGATTTCATGTTCATGTCTTCTCATGGTTCTTCTGTGAAACCCCATCTTTGAGGATATTGTGCACCATTCCCTGCCATTATGAAGATTTTCCTGTTTCTTCAGACGTTGGTTTGGCTTTTATTTTATTATTGTTTTAGTCGCTATTCCAATGTACCTTCTTATTTCTCTGTCATATTGTGAATATGACTTGATTATAATCAAGCCACAGCAAATTACCAGGATACTTTATAATTATTACAAGCATATTACCTGTCAAAATGTCCGTGTTATTTATGAATGAATCAGTACGAAACATAAACGGAGAAAAGAGAAATGATAGAAAAGTCTAATTCTCATACATATAGATACGAGAGGAAAGATCATCTGAAGGAAATAAATAGGACACCTAAGGTAAAATGGATAATTATAAACAGGACTAGAACTTGTAAAACTTGGGATGACCCATGCCCTTTGAGCCTCCATGAGAAACTGCACATTATTAAGTTTCTAAATAATAAAAATCTATTAAACAATAGACATAAGTTAACGGTTTTTTGCCGACATCATCAAATTCATGCATTGAATAATTTAGCTTAAAAACTAACATGCAATAAATTAAATTTTATAATCCATGGCCCAAATAAAAAGTTTTAACACCCTACAAAAAATGATAGCCCTTTATGAAGTCGTCAAATAACAAATGTTACGAATGTTTTTATATACACAAAACCCTTTCATAAAGAAATAAAATAGAAAAATAAATAAATCTTCATAGACAAGTAAACCAGACTGGTTGAGAACATCTTCCGTTTTAAATTCAGACACCCCCACCTTACCCTGACTTGACATCTATGAAAGTAACTCTATGTTGATACATATCATTAGCAGACAACACCCCTACCTATTTCAAAAAATTCACCATGGCTGTCACCATGGGAATTTTTGATTTCAATTGTAAATATACTATTAAAACACGTAAATTTAAGAAATAAGTTATTCAAAAAAAAAAAAAAAATTTCGCTTGAAGATGAAACAGAGCTCACTTTAACTCAATTTAATTCTAATAATTATATTGAAGTTTTCGGCTCTTGTTTTTGAAACATGAGACCTCTTTTGTAGCGTGTTGGAATCATATTTTTATATACATAATTATATATATATATATATATATATATATATATATATATATATATATATATATGAAGAAATATACTGTTAAGGTGTGCTATATTTATGGAATAAAGTGCTCAATATGTGAGATAGAGCGTGTGTAAATATAAAAGTGAATATTTCATGCTAGGCGTAATCGTCAGGCCTGATGATTGCGTCTAGCATGAAACAGCCTGTCGCCTCTAAGTGCTGACTTCAATGTTCACTTTGATATATATATTTGATATATTTGCCCATAGCTGGAGGGAGAAGAAAAGGATTAATGCCTTTCACAAGAGTATTAACATGTAAGTAAATGGAATGAATTCGACTGGAATTCGAACTAATTCCTCAATCCAAGCCGCTATCCACTACACTACCGTGCCTCCTCATATATATATATATATATATATATATATATATATATATATATATATATATATATATATATGCGTGTGTGTGTGTGTGAGAGCGCGCGCCCAGGCGTGCACGAGCGTACGGGCGTGCGCGTGTGTTTGTCATATAATAAATAATGCCTGACCACTCTCATTCGAGGATAGCTGTCTACTAGGGCGTCTACCCAGTCCCTATTGCAGACGCCCCCTCAAGTACATTTGTGTTTGTTCAACACCGACAGAGTCAAACTGTGGTTTATACTGCAACTATGCTGAGCAGACCTTAGTTACACTTTCTGAGAGAAAGAGTGTTATTTAGAATAATCAACAATTTGACCAAGACTAGCACGCTCAAGCCTTCGGCCACGATGACTTGTGGCTTCGTGCTAGCACAGCTATCGACGGCCCCAAGTGGTCCGTCTACCCAATTTCACTCAAAAGGTTTGGGTTAAACTGTGCTATGGTTTTCAGGCACTTTCCAAAAGTGTCGCAAGCTGGGACTGTCCCCCATCAAGACCATTAACATGAAGAAGTCTCTTTCCTGACAAATCGACCATGGTGTGTGTAATATAGGAGGATCAATACTACATGGTCAATTCAATATACTTTTAATTAAATTAGGCATATTTCATTATCCTATTGTATTTAAGTAATACTGTTTAATTAACAACAGAGGATTTACTTGAATAAATCGTATCTATAAAGATAACTTATAAACAGAAAATATATTAAATAATTCTCGCACTTAATTCCTTTCATTACACACACACACACACACATATATATATATATATATATATATATATATATATATATATATATATATATATATATATATATATATATATAAAGTGAAGATTAAAGTCAACCCTCAGAGGTAACATGCTAGACGCAATCGTCAGGCTTTAAGGTTGCGTCTAGGATGAAACAGCCTGTCGCCTCTGAGTGTTGACTTCAATGTTCATTTTTATATTTATATTTACATACGCTCTATCTCTGACATTGAGCGCTTTATCCCGTAAAGATAGCACACCTTAAAACTCTATATATATATATATATATATATATATATATATATATATATATATATATATATATATATATATGTGTGTGTGTGTGTGTGTGTGTGTGTTACACTTACATAAATAGTGAAATTATTAATGTTTTTTTAAGCTAGGCTTGAAATCAATTAATTATTTGGAGCTTCGAAAGAACGTGTCGGTTTTTCATGAGTTCTGAATATTATACCAATATATATATATATATATATATATATATATATATATATATATATATATATATTATACTAACGCTGCTGAACAAGTCAAATAACCATAAAGTCTGCTCAACCAATGAAAATCAAACAACACGAATAAAAATACCGGTATCTGTTTTTCTCCATATCTCATTCTCTGCTGAATCTTTAATAAAAGAGAAACATGTGGGATTGATAAACATTTCCTGTTTGTCTGTCAGATTCCTATTTGCCTTGAATTTGTGCTTAATGCATATACGAAGTGTGTTCCAGAAGTTCTGAGACTTTTTACAGGATAGACATTTACTATTTCAAAGAAGTACAAAAGTTAAATATTCTTCAAAATATAATCCTCTGACTTCAATACACTTACTGTAGCGCCCATTCCCCCCCCCCTTGAAGACCGCGTGGAAGTCATCCAAAGTGAAGGTGTTCAGGTCTTTTGTCCCTGCCTCTTTCGTCTTCGTCAATGTCTTCAAAACGACTGCCTCCGGTGTCTTCTTCAGTTTGAAGAACAACCGGGGAACAAGGTGTGGACTTTAGGCAGGGTGAGGGAGAGTTTTGATGACGATCAACCATCTCCCTGCTGTTAGCAACTCGTCTTTCCTTCTGTTCGTCACTGAGCACACCGGGAAAAAAGAAACTTAGCACAAATTTAGCGCGTGTTCAGATCTTCATGAATAATCCTGTGTACAGCTGCCACACTTACGGACACATGACGATCTTCATCTCGAAAAACTACGAATATTCTCAAACCAGCTCTGATGTTCCGCCATCCACATTGTCTTCCACTGAAATCGCTCATTGTCTCTCACATCCTCTCCACTAGCCCCCTAAATCTCACATGCCAGCGGAAATCTGATGCCCGCATCAAGCAAGTTAATCCGTAAACAGTGGTGGGCATTTCATACATTTCTGTGGCCTTTTCGCCCGGCTTAACATAAAACATTATTGCACAGCGAGCTTGCAAATTGCCTTCACGTTCTGACTGCATTCTGCAAACTTATCTGCTGTGGAAAGCAGTGTTCTGTAGGGTGTGTTCAAACAGCTATTAAAAACATCTCCTTCGATCTGAAATAACAAACGTTGTCAAGATTAGATATATTGCAAGTATATACAATAATTTAGTTAAGTTATAATTGCTTTTCCGAAAAGATGTCTCAAAACTTCTTGAATGCGCCTCATATATATATATATATATATATATATATAGTCATCCAGAGTCAAACTGCTTCGCTATATCACAGCACATCAGTGTTACTAGACATCCGGTTACCTCAAGCTAGGATTGAAACCCGGCTGAATTGGCGTCAGTCGAGGAATCCACCCCTAAGCCGTTGGTGCACGGCAGGGATGAAGGTGAATTTAAGCGTATTTATTTTTAGATAAACACGCCAGTGACTGAGAGAACTCGATTCGTTTTATCGAAGAGCATTGCATATATGTTGTGGCCTAGTTAGGACCAGACACTAGAGACGAATTGAGTTAAACAAATATATTAACAGAAACAGTAATACAAACATATACAAATGAGAGTGTTACAGCAAGAATGTGCTGTCCGACTGTCAAAGCTAACTGCTGGAAAATTCACTCTCCAAAAGGCAGTACCTGCTCCTATTTATAGCTAGGAGAGTCCATGCCTACGTGGGTAAATTACCATAACAATATATTAAAAAGAAAAGAGAGGCCGTGAAAGTTTTTGGTTATAATGTGGATTTAAAAAATATATATATTATACTTATTTTCCATACTTTTTGCTACACGTGTTTCTATATGTTTTTTTCTTAATCAGGAGAAGAATGGTTATTTCCAATATTATTTAAAGGAATTCATATTCTTCTTAACTTTTCGTATATTTAACTATTATCTTTTGTGTATGGTTGCAATCTAAGTTCTTCTCGTTTTCGGCCTGTCTTTTCTCTTTAAAATATACACTTTTCTCTCGTTGGAACAACTATAATTCCTCCTTTATATATATATCTATATCTATATCTATATATATATATATATATATATATATACACAGGGTGTCCATAAAGTTAGTGTGCATTTAAAAAAATTATAACTTTATTTGTATTTGCGATAGAAATAACCTGTAAAAAATGTTATAAAGTTTAATGTACCTAGTTTTAAGTATAGCTAAAATAACTGATGTGATTTCAGGCATTACTGTAAATCAGTTGGCAAATGTTTTCCGTGAACTTCAAAATCGTATTACCCATTGTATTGCTAATGATGGTGGACATGTGGAAACATAAAATGCCAATAAAACTTTAAAAAATATAGATTTACTTCTTTCTAATCTTTTTTACAAATTATTTCTATCGCAAATACAAATAAAATTATAAATTTTTTAAAGTGTACATGAACACTGAAAATATATATAATTTAAATACCTTTAGCTTTGGTTTATATCAAGATTAAACGTACAGAAAACTTAGCTCGATTACAGTGAATGAAAATCTACCCGGATCAGTACGTGCATTTGTTCCAAGATAGGGTATATATCAACCGTACCCTGGGTATTTTTCTTGGGCGTTAACACCAGCTTGCATACGTTCTTACGCATGACGATTACTCGCCTGCAATGCATTATACAATACCTCCAGAAACTGATAACTGGTATCGTGTGGGAGATCATCCTGATGGAATAGCCCAACGACTTCCTGTAGCAGCTGCGGCAGCGGAGTGGTTTGCATAATATACTTGACGCACAACGTTTCCTCTACAAACGATTTATAGTGTGTTCCGGCGCCTGGTCGCCAGGATTCTAGGAGATAGGTTTACATGTTTTGAACGAATACCATCTAGAACTACATTGTGTAAAGGGTTATTGCATCTCTTGTCTCCCTACAGCAAGTGTTATAGACGGGCTAACTGAACGTGTCAGACACCGTCCCATCATGTAATATACGGTTTTTATGATAACTCGTTCTGGAAATCATTTCGGCCAAAGAATTTGTCAACATTCTTGCACGGATATCTTGGAGGTGGGTAATTTTCTGCTGGTAATGATAATATTAATCGTTTCCTATTCAGGAATCACAAGGAAAACATATAAGGAACATAAACATCATAATGAAACATAAGGAAACATTCATTAGCCAAGCCGTCAGTACTGCTATCGGATGAAACTTATAAAATCTTTCTCTCGAAACAATTTTTAAGGAAACAATTTTTTCAAGTCTAGTAGTTGTTATCATTCATTTGTGCGTTGATGAAGGATTCTTTTCTAACTTTTTATTTGAAGTAGTATTAGTATATTGCTGCTGGGCTCAAATAAGGCGACGGACACTTATATTTAATAATAAATAATTATCTTTATTGTTCGAGTTGTGGAGAATGGGTAGAGTGAGTGAGAATCGTAGAGGTTAGGATTACGCACGCAGGAAATGACGGAGACTAATCTTGGGTGAAACTTCAGCCAGCCTCTCTGTTCAGATTAAGAATCGGACAGGTTAAATAACATTTGGACACCTAAGCAACTTTGTCTGACCACGCCTCTTCCTGCATGAGCCCACGCAATTACGCATTTCCTTCCGATTAGGACACCTGTGCGTTCTGTTTATTTTAGCCATCAGACGCATTTCCTGTTTATTTGCGCTCCCATACTGATGCTACGGAAGTAAGGCCAGACGTCTTTCCTCAACCGATATTCAACATTGTGTGGAAAGTCAATACTTTGATTGTGTCATTATTTTCTCTTCAAGTTACCTGTGCTATCCATTTCTGCTGTTGCTGCTGTTGAAAGTCCTCGGGTGATATTGTTTCTGCTTTTCGGTAGAGTTTTTTGTGATTCTGCAGCGCCAGTCTACAATGACCTTCAGTAAGATTCACAGGCTTTATTCACCCAAAGTCATTTTTTCATCCATTGAAGCAGTTGTATACAGCTTACATATTACTTATCATAAAACGCAGATTGAGTGTGTGTGTGTGTGTGTGTTTGTACGTTTATATATTAGATCGGATTTCCTACAATTTTCAACCGATTTCAACAAAACTTCAAAAGACTACGTAAAATTACCTTGCGGTGGTTCTGACAGCGTCAAAAATTGAAAAAACACAATTGTTTTTGCACGAAATCAATTTGAAAACACGATTAAGAGGCATTAATGAAAGGGGGACAACTCATATCAAGTTGTACTTATTAATATCGAGTTATCGAGTTATACTTATTATAAAACCCAGGTTGTTTGTTTGTTTGTTTGTTTGTGTGTGTGTGTGTGTGTTCGTTTATATATGGGATCGGATTTCCTACATTTTTCAACCGATTTAAAAAAAACTTCACTTTTTTTGGCAGATAGTGTTTCTTATTGTCTTGCACACTTTTTTTCTTTATTTTTACATTCAGAATGCTTTAAAAATTCCATTTACAAGACAATTGTTTATAATAAAATTCTATTCAATCGGTAGACTCATAACGATTGAAAACAATGATTTTGTTTGAGTTTGGGTTTGACCAATTCGTAAAAAAAAAGAAAAAAAAAAAAAAACTAATTAAGAGATGCGTGTTCGTCAACCTTAAACAATAATCTTTGTCAATTTTATTTTTCAGTCTTTATGATGGTCGATACTTGATCTATCTCTTACTGTTACATCCTCGGGGACGCCGGGCTCTACTGCTAGTTTTATATATTTCTGAACGGGGTTGGCGTCTCCATCAACAAATTTATTTAAGAACATGAATTGAGTTTTCTCAAATCCAGTATCTGTTTTCGCTTTTTCCAATATTAATGGAGGTCTCCTTTCTTGACCTTTTATTCGGAATAGCGTGGAATGTCGACATTTTGGTTATGTCAATATTTTCTCTTCAAGTTCATGACATATCCATTTTAGCTGTTTCTGCTAATGAAATTCTTCAAGTGGTGTAGTTTCTGTCATTTGGTGCAGTTTTTTGTTTACAATTCTGTAGCGCAGGTCGACAAGGTTCCAAGAAGTGTGGTCTTCACCATGACGCACTCGCTTCAATCACTCAAAGATATTTTTTACCATTATCTTAGAAAGCGATTGTATAAAGCTGACAGTTTAGTTATTTCTAACCGAGTTTGGCCCTATACATGACATCCATATGAAAGTCTCCACCTAAGAATTTATTTAAGGACATTTCTTCGAGCTGACTGAAATACAGTAGCTATTTTCGCTCTTTCCAGAATTGATGGGAATATCCTTCCTAACCTTTTATTAGAAGTAGCGTGGAATGTCAACATTTTGATTATGTCATTATCTTCTCTTCGAGTTACATATCCATTTTACATGTTGCTGCTGTTGGTACGCCTCAAGTCATGCGGTTTCGACGATTTGAAATGTTCGCCTATCTATCGGTTTACACGCCACTCCGGTTTTTGAACAAGAGTAGAGGTTTTCCTCTTGTTTCCTGTTCGGGATTGTGTTTCTGATTCCTTGTCAAGTTTTCTAATTCTCTTTCATGCACTTTAGCAATTTGTGTCTTAGTGGCATTGTTACCTTGTTTTAGATGAATTAATTAAAATAAAGTTCTTTGTTTGTGAATCTAGCGCATGCCCGTGAGATTAGAAAAAAAAAAGACGGAGGAAATTAAGAGTTTTGAATTATGTCACCTGGTCATGGGTGTGCCAGGGTCCCGTGGGCAAACAGTGGTATGTCGAACAAGCAGTCAAACATCTTTTGCACGAAGGTAGAAAAGCCTGTTCAAATCACACTTGAGCAATACTACTAAAGACGTTAACAACAATGTTGTGGCGTAAGTAGAAGTCAGCTTGGAGGCAAGAGTACCCGTCATCCTGCTGCAAGTAGACTGTTTCCGGCTGGAATTCTGCTTAAATGTGTTTTGATCTGTGCTGCTGATGACACGTTGTCTTCCACGATTTTATTCACTACGTGATAAGCAGATCATGGCATATCACGGAATGTATTCAGCCATCGCAGATTATTCATCATGCCCCGTGTAGGTTTTCTTTTCCTTTATATTTTGAAAAAATATCGCATCATCCAAATAAAGTACCAATCTAGTTCTCAACGACTTCCGTCTTTCCTAAAATTGCTATCGGCTTTGAAATGAAAGATATTTAAGACCGGGATCGAGATTAAGGAGAATTCTCAATGCAGCTAATGACAGCCCATAATGTTTATTGGCAAATTGTTTTGAAAAGTTAAATGAACCGTGGTTGGCTGGTTTGTTGTTTTGTTTTATGGCACATCAACCTCAGTGTGTCATAGCGATAGTTTGATAAAAAAAAAAAGGTGTGAATGTATACATATATATTTGAAGCATTTTTCAATTACTCATATTTTTGAGTACAATCCAACTTCTTTTAGGAAATTTACAATCTTGGATGGTTTATTTTTGTAAAAAGATTTAAAAAAAAATATCTCCCATTTTTTTTCTAACAATGTATAGCTGTTTGTATTGTTGGGATTTTTTAAAGTATTGCTGATAATAATTTTTCCTTCAAACATTATTGCTGTTAATAATTTTTTTATTACAAATTATTTCTGGTATTAAAACCTATTATTACACAAGTTTGGCTGTTAACTATTTGCCCATAGCTGGGACCCTAACAGGTGCTACCACATCGGATCAGGGTGGATCAGTACGGAAATGAATAGTGGACAATAGTGTGAGATCTCAAGTATTTTGAAGCAGACTATGGCGTTACTCAGACCAAGTGACTAAATGACTAAATATAAGAATATTTTCATCCATTTTTGGTTGAGTCTACATGTCAGCCCTTGTTACGTTGTCTAATGTCGAATTGTTGCTCTAGTTCACTAGTCAGTAGTAAGGGTCAGCTAGACTGCTGTCAGTCAGTTATATGCCCTGCGTGATACACGCTTAGGTGATAATGTATCTTTCGATACATGAATGACGAGACAGATTTTTTCCCGCAGTAGGTTGCCATATCTTTCTCCGGTAGACCAGTTGCCAGCCAAGGCTATAGAACCCGGTCTGTCCCGCTATTTACCTATAAGGAGAAGAAGAGGATCCATACCTTTCCCAAGGGTATTAGCACGTAAATGAATGTAATGGATTCGACCGGAATCCGAACTCGGCTCTCTGATTCCTCAATCCAAGCCGCTATCCATTACTCCACCGTGCTTCTATACTATATAGTGTTATGGTCAGGTTCCTTGTACGCCGGTGATAGTCCAAGGTAGAACCAATAAAGAAGAACTCGAACACATGTATGGAATAACACAGATATATTACAAACAGGAATATATACAGAGAAGTAGAAGTGTTAGTATGAACAATCAGGTTTAGTAGAGAGAACAATGTAGTCTCGACCAGTATCACTATTCAAATGTCTTGCAGCAATTGTCTGAACGCGACTCTGTTTCGGACTGCCTCTGACTCGACTCTTGACTCGACTTGAACTACTGACTGACGATATTCAGTCACCACCACCAAGAGGGCGTAATGTGGCACAAGGCCTTTTTAACGTGGGATCTCCGAGCCCGTAGGCTAGGCCAAAAATATGCTCATTGAACCCGTATCAACGGGTTCAGGGTCGGTTTACCTCTCCGAAAGAGAATCCGCCCTTCGGCGTAGCCTCCTTCAGGTTCCTCCCGCCCGAAGGCAGAGAGTTCAACCGATCAGCCGGTCGACCGACATCGAACTACTGACTGACGATATTCAGTCACCCCCCCTCCCACGAGGGCCTCATGTGGCACAAGGTCTTTTTAACGTGGGATCTCCGAGCCCGTGGGCTCGGCCAAAAATATACCCATTGAACCCGTATAAACGGGTTCAGGGTCGGTTTATCTCCGCGAAAGAGAGTCCGCCATTCGGCGTAGCCTCCTTCGCGTTCCTCCCGCCCGAAGGCAGAGAGTTCAATCGAACAGCCAGTCGACTGACTGACGATATTCAGTCACCCCCCACGAGGGCGTCATGTGGCACACGGCCTTTTTAACGTGGGATCTCCGAGCCCGTGGATTCGCCGCAAAATATGCCCATTGAACCCGTTTATACGGGTTCAGGGTCGGTTTACCTCCCCGAAAGAGAGTCCTCCCTTCGGCGTAGCCTCCTTCGGGTTTCTCCCATCCGTAGGAAGGACAGTATAACCGAACAGTCGGTAGTGAACTACTGACTGAAAGTCGAGTGACTGACTCCTTGCCTACTCCTGAGGCGCAGTATTTATTAAGTATGGAATAGTCCATTATTATTATTATGGGTAAGATCCCATAACATATAGTATATATATTATACAGACTATTATACTAGACGATAAACTTGACTATAGTGTACTTAAACAGTAAGTTATTCTTCAAACATGTCTTGTAAAAGCGTATAGGCATTTTGTACCTGTTGAGTTTGTTAAACTTCCACTCTAAATTATGAATTTTCCTTCGCTAAAACGGCAGTGGCGTAAGAAACTTTCACAACAACTTTTTAATGGCTAGGTGAGAAAGAGTAACAGTCATAAGTAGCGCCTTTAGTTCGACCTTGTAATTAAATTTAATCGAACAAATCTTAAAAGGCAGGATTTTCCTTCCGACACGTGTTACGACAATGAACGTAGGACGTGTCTGAGGATGTGATATATATCTATATAAATAAATACGAATGTCAGTGTGTCACACTTTTTCAACTTTGCTCCGAGAAACCGTTGCCCAATATGCCATGCCATTTTGGAATCAGGCCAACACCGTGAGCAAATGGGGACCAATCCGTGTCGGATCCCGACCTGCAATCCTGAAATTTTGAATTTCGAAGTTATCATTACTGCGATTGTTTTCGATTTCCGCCATCTTGGCTTTTATTGATAAAATTAAAGGGACACAACTCTCTAACTTTCAATAGCTCATGTTCAAATGAAAAAAATTTCTGTTCTCAAATTACAGTGTTTTCAAAATAAAATGTCCATGTTTTCAAATTATTCCTAGATGCCGTAGCCCAACATACCATACCATTTTAGAATCAGGCTGACTGCATGAGCAATTTTAAATCATTTCAGACCGGATCCAAACCCGCAATCCTAAAATATGGATTCGAAACTTTTCATTCCAGGGATTGTTTTCGGTCATTTTTTAAAGCGATTTTTTGCGACGAATTTTTTTTTTTTTTACGATATCAGTTTTTATAACTTGGAAATAAATTTGGGAATAATCAAAATTAAATGAGAAATCGAGAGAAGATCAGCCATGAAATTAAAATAATTGTTTGTACGGAAAGTAAGGAAATACGTACATCAAATTGTCTTTAAATTAAGTCGTGACAGAAGAATTTTTATTGAGCTTTTAAAAGGTAAGCTTAAAAATTAGAGCAATATTGAAATGCAGAGATCAGTTTTGAGTTCTGTAGATTATTGTTGCCTATTACATACGGAAGTAGAGGGCCTCGCAAAAAAAATCTCCGCAGACAAAGGACCCGATTGCAATCAAAAGAGCCAAGGCTGCAGCAAGGAAAAGAAAGCCCGTGGAAATGAAAACCCAGATCAAACGGCAGTCGGAAGAGGTTCCAATGCTGATAATATGATACGACTTACGGACTCTCAAACTTTTGAACAAGCCGAGGGCCCAATCAAGAGTCCTCTGCAGGAACTAGCTTAAATACCACCTGATAGAGGCATTAAAGGTAATATATATATATATATATATATATATATATATATATATATATATATATATATATATTGTCTAACTCACAAAACGTGTGAAAAAATGTTCATATTCAAGATTAAAACTTGACCATATATATATATATATATATATATATATATATATATATATATATATATATATACATATATATATATATGTATATATATATATATATTACTCATTACTGATTGAATAAATTACAAACATCATATATGCTTATTTTTATCATAATCCTATTATATTCACGAATATTTTTCCGCATATTACAATTGAATAAGGCAAGAAATAGAAACAAAAAAATCGATAGAATATAAATGATTCTCACTGTTACAGTGCATTGTTTGCCTTATTCAATTGTAATATATTAAAAAAATTTATTCGTGAATAAGAAAGGATTATTATCAAAATAAGGAAGCATAATGTTTGTAAATTATTCAATCAGACGTGCCTAAATGAGAATTTACTGCCTAAATACTCGTATATATATATATATATATATATATATATATATATATATATATATATATATATATATGAAGAAATATAGTCTTAAGGTGTGCTATATTTATGGGATAAAGTGCTCAATACCAGAGATAGAGCGTGTGCAAATATAAATATAAAAGTGAGAATAGAAGTCAACAATTAGAGGCGACAGTCTGTTTCATGCTATATGCAATCGTCAGGCCACGTGTGCTGTTATTTTTCTCGGCTATTTATATATATACGGGTCAGTGGTGCATTGTGGGTTGTCTATTATGGCGGTTATTTTACCAGAAGTCGTTTATTTATTTATTTGGGTTAAATTATTTTGCTTGTTTTTATTTTTTGTTTCTTATTTTATTTATTTTTTTATTTTTTTAATCGGTGTTTTTATTAACGTTGTAAAAATTTGTTTATATCACTTTTTAATAGTTTTGTCTTGGTTTGAGAATTTAATTAAAGCTATTAATTCGATTTTGGGGTTGATTGTTGTAGTTTGTTCTAACTATTATTTTGGCAGGAACAGTTTTTAATTTGTGTTTATTTGGGTTGATTATCTTTATTTGTTTTTTTTCTAACGGTAACTTTATTGGGATTGGTTTGTTTATTTATTTACTTTGATGAATTTAGAATATATATATAAAACTGGCTATGTGTGTGTATGTGTGTGTGTGTGTTCGCGAACTACTCGAGAACCATAAGGCGTATTTCTACCAAATTTGGAACATACATTGTAATCGATACTGGATGTGTCTGGGAAAAAAATTTAGTCATTTTTATCAATAACCGATAATCGATAAATATAATGTTTAAATGGGAATTTCCATTAGTTTGGCTGATTTTAAACTTTCAGACTTGAAGTCTAAACACTAAGGCCGATTTTAATGAAACTTGATAACTGTATGCAAGTTACTGTCACGCTTATTATACACTATATTGATTTTTGTTTCTCTCGACACTGGGAACCCCAGGGTGCCCCAAAGAGACCCCCCAAAATTCAAATTGCTTCGATTTTGATGAAATTTTGCATGTTTGTTACGCTCTTACAATGAGATAGAAATTTGCTGTCACATTTTTAAAAATGCATGACGGGGTTTCCAGGATGACCCTATAAACCCCTTGATGGCTCAATTGCTTTCAAGTATATTTTGTAGCAGTATTCCCCAATTTCAACGAAAATTTCAGTACATAATGAGATTATATCGAGTAACTGAAGTAGTCACTTGGAATTCATTGAAAATCAACACTGGGACCCCCACGAGTTGGGGACCAACAGGAAACCCCAAAATTTTCAATTAATTCTCCAGCCTTGACCATAAAGTCAATTAAATAGAAAAATTAAATAATACGTGCTTTACTATTTCAAACCTGTCCTTTGGCTTGAAATTTGGTAACCCTAGGGTGAAACAAAGGGATCCCCAAATTTTCAAATTGCTTCGATTTCGACGGAATTTTACATGTATGTTACAATCTTAAAATGAATCAAAGATGAATATCAGATTTTGAAAACCACATAAGGGGCTCCCAAGATGACTCATGAACCCCTTTCTGCCCCATTAGTCTTTCGATTGTAGTGGTTAGCAGCATTCCAATGAAAATTTGCACATAATTTGTGTTTAGATCAATCAACTCAAAATCAAAACTGACACCTCATGTGTCATAAATACATGATGAAAAATATCAGTTTTTCCCATGGATTTCCCATTTTGGTACTGAAATAGTTTAGTTTGCATTAACTGGACGGCAAAAATTATATCCTTCCTTAAGAAAAAAAGAATAAGTGCAAACGAAAGTGTGCACCGATGAGAGAAGTGGACGTAGGTATAAGACGCGTGTGAGAGATCGATCGAGATGTGTAGTGCGTACTATCGATTTTGCTCCACGTGTAGTGTTCATTAGTGCTATGTGATGAAATAAATGCAAAAAGTCCCATTCGCATAAAAGTTGTCATCCAATAAAAAGGTAGGCTGCCTTCATGCACATATATTTTGAATTTTTGATACTTTAAATTTAAATTAGTGAAAATCATATTATCAAAAAAGTTTAAGCGTAAATGCCAATTTTAAATTATGTATTTATCATCTTCTATTCAGCGTTTAAATAATGCTTACTAACTCATATATTTGGAAACTTGAGCCCTAAAATTTTGACAGTTTTATTCTGAAAAATGCACTTATAATAATGTAAAGACCCTTTTTCGATTCATTTATAATTATGCTAAACTTAGCGTGTACGTTTTAACGTTCATAGTGAGTAGGTTTCTAGCTGCACGTTAATTTTTATTTTTAACACTAGAACGTTTTTTTGGTAGTCTATTTTTAGATAAATCCTAACTTTACGAGCTTGCATTCCCGTGGTCTCCCTTATAAACTTGTATTTCATTTATTGCGGCTATATTTCTATTAATGTGTATAATATTCTTGCTTTTTAATTGATTTCTTCATTGTTATTCAAAAAGCTTCGCCAAACCCCTCCAACTACAGCCTGACAGTAATGCCAAGAAAGCGAAATTCTTCACTTGGAGGTGCTACTACTGCAGCCAAATGCATGAAAGCACGGAGAAGAAACGTTTCGCAACAAGAAACTCAAATTAGACACAAAATGCTATTCGTACAGCTAGTGCAAGGTCAGCAGAAACTAATGAGCAACAGTTAAGTAAACGAGGAAGGAACGTTGCCAGAACCTCTGCTACTCGAGCTGTCGAAACTGAGGAGCAAAGAACAATTCTATACAGTCTTTGTGAACGTTGGTTTTCAGACTTGGCACGGCTCCTAGGCGAAGTCTTTGTTGAATTTATTCTCCTTTCAATGCATGCTGTTCATTCGATGTAGTTTGAGCAAAAGCTGTCAACAAAGCATTTCTCCTCAATAATTTTCGAATATCAATTGTGATTAATGTACTCTTCATTTGCTGACAAATATTTTTTGTATCCTCTGTGTTACTGCAAAAAACAACTTTCTCCTGTTATAAATGTTTTCACACTTCATGTCATTATAATTTTTCGCCATATCGATAAGAGGCACTAAAGAAAAATCTACTTTCTTTTAACTTTACAGATTGGATGAGGTTTGTGATATTTTTTTTGTTTTTGTTTGAATAAAGCCAGGCAACGCCGGGTAATGCTGCTAGTATATATATAAATGAACGAAGAATACAATGCCAACTTGCAAAACAGTTTGAGCAGTTTGCCATTAATGTACTCTTCATTTCCTGACAATTTGATTTAACATTGAAATAAAACAGGGCTCATTACAAACGTAGAGCAATCAATATATATATATATATATACACTGTTACATTAGAACATGTAAGTACGCACTACAAAATTGTACATTTCGTTGGATACTTGCATGTTCTAATATAACAGTATATATATATATATATATATATATATATATATATATATATATATATATATATAAAGGGATACTTCTTATATATATATATATATATATATATATATATATATATATTTATATATATATATATATATAAGACAAATTCCTTTATCTCTCTCTCTTTCTCTCTCTCACTATATATATATATATATATATATATACATCAAACGGAGAATAAGTGAGAGAAAGATATATATATATATATATATATATATATATATATATATATATATATATATATATATATATATATATATGTTTATGTATTTCCGGTATTATCATTTTCTAACGAAGGAGGTAAGGTTTTCGAAGGTCGGGTGGACTCTATTTTACGATTGAAGTTAAGACCCCGAACTATTTTTTTTAATCGGAAGGAAGAGGCGTTGTGCGGATGAATTGGTCCGCAGCTTGAATTTCCACCTTGACCGATACGGGCGAATTGTCCCAAACTTCAAAAGGTGCGCAACACCTGGCTTCAGACAAGACTGTAGATGAAAATATCCTGACTAAAAAAAAAAAAAAAAAACTTTACGTATATATGAATGTAGATGCAACCCAAATTGAAATGGATAACCAAGGTAAATTAATAATACCTTTCATGTAAGTCTCACCTATCTTAAAATAACGACCCTCTCGCCACCCCTTTCTAACGTAAATATTTATCATTTCTCATCTTCTAAGAAACGTGCATAAGAGATTATTTATCTTGATTAATATACAATTACCTACAATTACTTAAGTACGTTTACCCCGCATACACACACACGAACACACACACACACACACACACACACACACATATATATATATATATATATTAGGTTGGTGCAAAAATAACGACGTAATAATGTCGTTTCTTGACGTTAAAAAATACGTCAAAAAACGACATTATTACGTCATTATTTTTGCACCAACCTAATATATATATACACACAATATATATGCATATATATATATATATATATATATATATATATATATATATATATATATATATTGTGTATTTCGGCAGCATTCCCTCTTTTATACATGTTTCATTAAAGACGACTAAGAAGATACTACGATTAAGTTTTTTATTAATTTCTCTCGTATCCTATCAAGTGTTTTGTTTTCTAAACACAAAGTTAGAAAACTATACTTTTAGCTATTATAACTCTAGATACATACACACAGCCCAAATATCCAGTTAAAAAGTAAAAATAAAATCATCCTACATAATGGCTACACACACACACACACTCATATATATATATATATATATATATATATATATATATATATATATATATAGTCAAACCTAGTGAGCCAGACATACCTACCCAGGTTCACCTAAGCGGATCGTCAGGGAAAGCTGACTAAAGAGTCAAAAGAGAAACGGCAGATTTATAGGCGACAATCAAAACTATACCACGTGACCAAAGAAAAAAAAGAATAGAAAAACAAGACAAGAAAAAACAACACAACACCGGTGGGGGATGGAAGTTAAGATTTATTCAAACGATTAAAAGGGGAGGGGGGATATTTTAAGAAAACACGGACAATAGAAGTGGAATAACAATACAATAGGGGGAGATTAGACGTAATTCAATAACCAAGATTTTCTATGCCTACATTTGTTAAGAATCTCGGTTTTAGAGTTTAATAGATCGTTAGGTTCCTTATATAAAGCTATGGCTAATTTCTCCTCTGTACATAGCTTACAGAATTTTTGACCTGCTTTATATTTGGAACATCTTTTTAATATTTCCCATTTAAGGATGGGGTCTTTATTATTTTCTTGTCTAATTTGCTAGGTTTAGTTCTTTCATTTTTAAAACTACTCGTATGATTATATCTTTTTTTAAATATATCCTGAGTAGCTCCTATATACACTTTAGGGTTTATATCTTCCATATCCTGATATTCCTCTCCATATACTTTCACTCGACTCTCCCGTCGACTCCGACGTGTGACGGTCAAGCAGATCTGTCCTGCTATTTACCCATAGATGGGGGAGAAGAATAGGTTTAATAGCTTTTCCAAGGGTATTAACACGTAAGTCAATGTAATGTATTTGACTGGAATTCGAACTCGGCTCTCTGATTCCTCAATCCTAGGATAACTTAGGAAGTACGTGTGTATGTATGTACGTATGTGTGTGTATATGTGTGTGTATGTGTATGTGTATACTGGTTCCATGTATCTTGAGAAGTATGTGTATGTGTATATGTATGTGTGTGTATGTACTGATTCCTTGTGGTCGGACGGTGTCTATGTGCGTATGTGTATGTATGTGTGTATGTGTACAAATAAGTTTACTAATTCCTTGTAGTAAGACAGTATATGTATGGAGGGGGAATATACGCACGCATATATACACGCATGCTGACAGAAACACACGAAAATGGAAACTGATCCAAGAACACATAGGGATCAGTAAAACATTAAAAGATAAAATGCCGATAAGTAATTCATCATTTCGCTTGGACCAGCCTTAATTGTTTCATGACCCTTCGCGTAGAACTCTTCATTGCAAATTCAAGAAAGACATTCGGATTACTAACACAAAATCAGAGAATGTCTCATATTGAGAATGTTTAACATTGAAAAACATAAGGAAAAAATTAATTATTTTTAATAATATGTGGAAATTTCCGCCTTTTACCTGAAACGGTCGCCAGGCCACAAACTCGTGTAGTAAAATTATGGAAAATAAAACAATATTTTTTTCTAAAAAAATAGACATTACAACCAAAAACATTTGCGGCACCTCTCTTCTCTTCTTTTTAATATACATACTTTTCTCTCGTTGGAACCACTACAACCTCTTTCTTTTATATATATATATATATATATATATATATATATATATATATATATATATATATTTATATATATATATATATATATATATAGATAGATAGATATAGATATATAGATAGATAGATAGATAGAGAGGTGGTATGAGATCATTATTTTTTTTAATTCCACGATCATTCACAAGGACAACGCATCTGAATATTAGTCAGCTGTTTTTTATTCTGATGGGAAATTATTAAAACGAGGGCCTGTGGGAAGGGGCCACTGATTTGGACAACGAGGTTCCACAATATCGCATTTGTTATTTGGTTTGTGACCATAATTTCAGTGACGTTTACAGCAGAGAACGCAAAACATTTAAAGTGTTGCAGAATTTCTTTGAAGAAATTATTCAGAATTCTAATCTAATTTTTCATGAAATTTGCATGTGAAACAATATATATATATATATATATATATATATATATATATATATATATATAATGAATTTCAAATTAATGGATTTATTTTCAACACGATCATTTTATCAATTCAAATATTATTTTTAGTTGATACCCGCATTAGAAATAAACGCCCCGTTTTTTAAAAGACAGAAATTGATTTATTTATGCTTCGTTTAAGATATTATAAGGTAAATATAACTGTTAGTTCTATGTAACATTTGTATTTGCTAGATGTAATGGTAAGTTCTATGCTAACAGTTTCTTTTCTCGTACTTCTCGTTTGTGGAATTCTCTTCCGACTCCATGCTTTCCAGTGAACTTTAATCTTCAAAAATTTAAATGCAATGTCAATTGATATCTACTCTCCTCTTGATTACTCTTCCTTCGTTTCTGCTACGTTAGTAACGTTTCTGTTTTCTAATTCTTCTACACCCAGTAAAACCTTGTGTCTAAGTGGCTTTACTGACTTGCTTCGGGGTAATTTGCTTAAAAAATATATTTTGGGTAAAATACTAAGTATTATGTAGCTGTAAATACGATATACTTATACAATTAGATCTTATATGTACAAACATACAATGAAAGTATATACATATAGTTAGGCTACTGTAAGCGTTCTGAAAGCAAAGGAAGTATTTGTCGCAGATTTGTCGCAGATTACTTCCACAACACAAAGAAAAATCCCTGTAAATACAGACTCGAATATATCATAATGAAATGCTGAAAACTCGATCCGCCGGATCTCACAAATCACAATGCGTGTAACCAGTCAGAAAAAATAACTCACTCTCTAACAAACGACGTAGTCAAAATACACGAATTTTCTGCTCACGATTCGAGAACACCAACTGTTTTTATCGGCTGAACATTTTTTTTTCATTCGTCGACAGCTAGGGTAGGATGTTCAGTAATTTGCATAATCAAAATACTTTTATAGCGACTCCTGCGACGGACTTTTTTTTTTTAATTCAAATATTCCATTTTCAGCATGTTATGCGGAATACGTACCCTTTTGTTTGGTAAGTAATTTTCTTTTTCGTTACTTTATCCGTCGTAGAATACACACGATGCGCTGTCGCTTGGTTTGACGAGGTAAGTTTTCTTCGCTTATAGCTACGTAAGGGATAGGCTCCGCGAGAGGTAGCATTGTCGGACACCCCAAATTGCTATAAAACCACAATATTAATGTAAAAACTCGTATCATGCTTTTAAATAGGCTAACTAGATCGAGACTATCATGCGGATGTCATAAAAGTCATCCTGCCCCGTTCAAATATGTTCAAATAACAAGCTCTCTTGCAGCTACTTGTGTCCGAATCAAATTTGATCTTCAGTCGTTATCAATCATTATCTTCTGTCTTCCTTTTTTTAGCTTTTTTTTTTTTTATTGTTTTATCTTCTAATAGTGTTTTCTTTCTATCATATTCTATAACACACGGTAACTCCATCCGACTTAGTGGCTTTATTGCATTGCTTGGGGTGAAATGATCCAAAATAAACACGCACACACAAAAAATGTGTGTGTGTGTGAAGGAAGAGTAATCAAGAAGAGATTAGATATCAATTGACATTGCATTTAAATTTTTGAAGATTAAAGTTCACTGGAAAGCATGGAGTCGGAAGAGAATTCCACAAACGAGAAGTACGAGAAAAGAAACTGTTAGCATAGAACTTACCAATGCATCTAGCCAATACAAATGTTACATACAACGAACAGTTACATTTATCGTATAAAATCTTAAACGAAGCATAAATAAAGCAATTTCTGTTTTTTAGAAAAACGGGGCGTTTAGTTCAAACGCGGGTATCAACTAAAAATAATATTTGAATTGACAAAATAATCGTGTTGAAAATGAATCCATTAATTTGAAATTCGTTATATATATATATATATATATATATATATATATATATATATATATATATATATATATATATATATATATAACGAATCTATATATATATATATATAACGAATCTACGGATAGATTTTTTCTCAATGGCCCTTAGTAAAATTAATTCTTTTAGTTTTAAACTGACACTTCATTCTTCATATAACCTCAATTTAATGTCATAAGGTTAATATCTGGCTTAATTTTATAAAAACCTCTTCCCTTTAAGGCTAATAATAACTTCCACCCTCTCCTGACCACTAACTTGTGCATATTGTCTGACTGAAACATTGAAATGGATAAAGTCTGTATTAATTTTCTGACTGGTGGAACAGTTAAGTTTCTAATTCCGACAGGAACTCAGTCTATACACCTTGGTTGATTAAGATTGATTTTCGTCAGTTGAAATCGATCTACCCCCCTCAAATGAGGTAATTTTGGATTTTGTTATGTAATACTATTTATTGGCTCTGTTATAATAAATAAATTGATCTCTTTTCGTGGATCAGTTTTAATATTATATATTACTGGGATCCACTTGGACTATATACCAGCGGATTTTTTACCTTTACTATATATATATATATATATATATATATATATATATATATATATATATATATATATATATATATTATTTTCTACATATTTCGGACAGATTCTGCAATCAGTTTTTTTCTCAATGGCCCTAGCCTAGACCGTGAATTTTTGGGGAGGTTTTGAGGTGCAGATCAATGTTTCCCCTCTTTACGTTATCGATTTTGTCCATACGAAGAGCAAGGATCAGTACTCTTCATGACAGTATCATTGCAGGAATTTGCAGAGGAGAGTTTGCTTGCAACGTCGGGCTGTATAGGGACTCTTGGTCCGGATTTGTCATCCAGCCGGGCCCATCCATCCCGAGGCTCGATTTGAAATTTCCTCTTTAAGATTTGTTGCCTTTCCAAATGTAAACAAACCTCTTTACTCTGTCATTTAACCTGGAGAAAGATGGATTCTTGCTTTTTCAAATACATTAGTGTTCGTTGAATGAAATTCTAGGTCAAAGCTTAAACTCGTCATGCCTATTTCATTTTCTACAACCGTTTTTCTTAGATCAATGGTTAAAAATGAGCTCTATAGGTCTTGGAGCGGACCCCACTTCTTTGCGCCTCGTTTACTGATGCCACAAAATTCTTAATAATTAATGACATAATCAAGATGTTGATATTCCACAAAAGCTCGAACCAAGGACTAGGAAGGGAACAGATCTGTAATGGAAAAAGCGGTAACCGAAGACTTCAAAAATCTGTTTTTCTTGAAAAAATGATTTAATAGAATTATTTTATAAATTTTAAGCCGACAATATCACCGGCTGTTCGGACAACGAATACCGAATATTTCCACGTTATCATTACTATTAGGAATGAGGAACAGATACTATAACTTGATCCCAGATCATTGGCCATAGAGTGAAGAAAAGCGTGACTCGAGCAGCACTAACTGAATGCCGAATATTTCAAGTTATGGAAACGGCGTATAGTACCATTGCATTATTAAAAGAACCTGTGGAAATTCCAGAATGTCGTTTATCCATCCGAGAACAGATACTACACTTTGATCCATCCCTGGGACTAACGTGTAAAGAAAAGACTAATTCGAATAGCACTGCCTGCTCGGTCAATAAATGCCGAATGTTTCAAGTTAAGGAACAGTCTAATATCACCATTTCCTTGTGAGATCAGAACAGATACTACATTTTTATCCCAACCCAATGGCCAGCAAATGAAGAAACGTGTAACTCTTCTCAATAATGGTTTTCCTTTGCGCTCTGCCCGAAGACCAAAGATACAATTGAGAGATAAAATGTAGCTTACCTGCCCCAGGAAAGATACTACACTTGGTATTTATTCTGTCCCCCGCCACGAAGACGAGTTGCGACACAAGGTCAGATTTTAAGTTTGGGACCCGAGCGCGTACACCCGGGCTCGGAACAAAAATTTTCCGTCGATTGCGCTGGCCTCGGTGTGAGCACCTATCCCTCACTCTGGTGAAATGAGAGGGAGCAGCTTCGGGCAGCTGTTCCCCAGGGCTGGGCACCTCTCAGTATAATTTTCCTCAGTTGCGACTCTGTCCTTTGACGGGGCCTCCCCTGAGCGCATTCTGCCCAAAGACAGAGATACAACTGAGAGATGATATATAGATGTATTACAAACTCCTCGAGAGGAATGTACACACTAAAAGCTCATTCAGTAACACTCTATTGTGAGTGGCTCGTGGGGCTTTTATTTATTCGGCCCACTGTTCCCCAGGGCTGGGCACCTCTTAGTATAATTTTCCTCAATTGCAACTCTGTCCAATCCGCCCCTGAGCGCACTCTGCCCAAAGATGGAGACGTAGCTCAGAGATGATAAATAATGTGTTACAAATTCCTCTAAGAATTTACACACTAAAAGCTCATTAATTAACACTCTATCGTGGGTGGCTCGTGGGGCTTCTATTTATTCGGCCAGCTGTTCCTCAGGGCTGGGCACCTCTTAGTATAATTTACCTCAGTTGCAACTCTGTCCTTTGATGGATTCGCACTCTACTCGAAGACAGAGACGAAACTGAGAGATGATATATAGATGAGAGAGTAATTTACACACTAGATAGGCAGATACTACACTTTTATTCCAGCCGTATGGCCAGCGAGTGAAGAAAAGCCTAACTCGGGTAATATTGACAGCTCAGTCAATGAATGCCGAAGTTAAGGAAACGACTAATTGCAGTATTAATAGAAGCTGTGGAAATTCCACGGTGTAGATTTGCAATTATAATAGATGATAGAAAATAATGAGACGAAAAACCGAATTCTACTTCTTAGAAGTAGGTTACCAATTTCTTTTGATATATTCAGATGATGAATCTACAGAATGACTCGAAAAGACTTTTTTCAAAAGCGAAAGGACAGAGGAAGCAAATTCTTTTAATATCAGCAAATGTACACAAGTGTGTCAACCTGATGACTTTAGCATATCCGAAAACAGAAAGTTTACTTTCTTTTATCATATGATACGAAATAAACAATAAATTCCAACAAAGATTTAATGGACTGACCAGATGTCTCTTAATATTTTTACCGTTTGTTCATATCACACACAAACACACACGCACATTTTTTCTCTCCTTCTCTCCCTCTTCTCTCTCTATTCACACACACACACACATACACACTATACAAACAATGTTTGTGTGTGAATTATTCGCGTTTTTATCAGGAGTACTAGTAACCGGTACCCAGGCTCAAATAATAGCCATTACCCTGAATGTTGATTTTCAAGGCAAATGAGAAACATCTGGAAAATACACACAGTACAATCTTCCATCACTACCTGTACCAACGAATTTTGAGAGTGGGTATATATTCACACAAATGGTTCTGGTTGTCCACACAATTTCTTCAAATGTTCTTCGCGAACCGAGTTCCAATTCCATTCAAGTTCTTTATTATTGTTTACGCGCAAATAACCCTTGGGAAAGGTATGAATCCACATCTTCCCCCTCCCCCAGCAATGGGTTAATAGGTAGGACTTGTATCAGTAAATTATTATTATCTCCAAAAAATTCTTACAATCTAAAAATATTTTCTGACTTTAAATTACCTGCAAAATGTTGATAAGCCGTAAAACACAAAACCAACAATAAATCAATTCAAATGTTATTTGATTTCAAGGATATTTTTTGTAGAATGTTGGACCATGAGCCAAATAAGCATTTATTAAATTTTGGTTTGATTTAGTTTATTTTGGTTTACGGCGTATCAACCTCCATACCGACAAGATTTTTAGGATAGTGTCGTGCGAACAGAATATATATTTTTTATAAGAAACCTTTTCGTAAGAAACCTTTTTTTTTCGGCATATCGACTTCAATGTGTTATTTAATGCAGACAAGATTAGTAGGGTAGTTTCGTATGAATAGAATATGTATTCTTAGTAGGAAATCATTTTGTATTAGGTTGGTGCAAAAATAATGACGTAATAATGTCGTTTTTACGTTAAAAAATACGTCAAAAAACGACATTATTACGTCATTATTTTTGCACCAACCTCATAGATCAGTGTTTGGGTTTATCGTGTTCTACGGCATATATAGACTTCAATGGTTTATTTAATGCCAACAAGATTAATAGGGTAGTTTCGTATGAATAGAATATGTATTCTTTGTAGGAAATCAATTCGTAGATCAGGTTTCATAGATATACTTTTGTTTAGACAGTTTTTGTCAAATGTGTTGCTGAAAATACTTTTTTTCAAAAACTTATTTGCAGGTATTTTTACTATAAAAATATATTTTTACACTTTCATTGCATTCTGATCCCAGTTTAGGGGTTAACTATTTTACCATAGCTACGACCCTAACAAGTGCGACCACTCCGGGCCAGGGTGGACTTGTGAACAATAGCAGTTAAGAGGTGGACCCACACTGCTCATAATCTCCCGAACAGAGGCCTTGCTGCCGGATTTAGTTTATTGTCATACCCAGGAGGAATTAAAATTCGTGATGGATCTATTTATCTTTTATTTTCAATTGAGAGGTTTTTTATGTATGGAATGGATGTGTAGGGTGCGTAACGGTTATCAACGAGGAAAATGGTATTGTCATGACGGGTTCAAATTTTGACCTAGTATTTCCTTCGCCGAACACTAATGTTTTGAAAAATACCCGAATCCAGGTTAAACGGCAGAGTAAAGAGGTTGGTTTACCTTTGGAAAGGCAACAAATCTTAGAGAAGAAATTCAAATAGAGCTGGGGACGGATGAGCCCAGGCAGGATGTCAAATGCAGATCCAGACCCCCAAAGCATAGAGATGTTGCAAGCAAACTCTCCCTCTGCTAACTCCTGCAACGATACTGGTTATAAGCAGTATTGACACTTGCTCTTCCGATGGCGTAAAGAGGGGAAACATTGATCTCCATCTCCCAACACTCACCAAGAATTCTCGGACTAGGCCAGGGCCATTGAGGAAAAAAAATGATTCCAGAATGTGTCCGAAATATGTAGAAAATAATATAGATTATATAGAAATTAATTATATATATATAGTAAAGGTAAAAAATCCGCTGGTATATAGTCCAAGTGGATTCTAATAATATATAACATTAAAACTGATGCACGAAAAGAGCTCAATTTATTTATTATAACAGAGCCAATAAATAGTTTAACACAACAAAATCCAAAATTACCTCATTTGAGTGGGGTAGATCGATTTCAACCGAGGATGACTATGTCAATTTTCTTCAACCGCGGTGTATAGAATGAGTTCCTGTCGGAATGAGAAACTTAACTGTTACAGCCGTCAGAAAATTGATACAGAATTTCTCCATTTCAATGTTTCAGTCAGACAAAATGCACAAGTTAGTGGTCAGAAGAGGGTGGAAGATATTAGCCTAAAAGGGAAGAGGTTTTATAAAATTAAGCCAGATATTAACCTTATGACATTAAATTGAGGTTACACGAAGAATGAAGTGTCAGTTTAAAACTAAAAGAAGTAATTTTACATTTTGGCTTGTAATACTATATATATATATATATATATATATATATATATATATATATATATATATATATATATATTGAATCATTTCATCTCAAGCAATGCAATAAAGCCGCTAAGACGCATAGAGTTCTTGTGTTAAAGAATAACAAGAAGAAAACACTACTAGGAGATAATAAAAAATAAAATAAAATAAAACGAAAATTAAGAAGACAGAAGATAATGATTGATAATGAATAACTGAAGATCAAATTTGATTTACAAGCAAATGGCCGCAAGAGGGTTTTACAAGCAAGAAGTGTGATAGAAGAAACAGCATAGAACTTATGATTACATCATATAAAAAATATATAAACTGACACAATTATCTGCCTTGCTTTGTATTGCCTAATTAGCTGATCTTCATTCAGTTTCAATGTAAATTTCGTTGTTGACATTATGCATTCTTGGAGTCCTTTCTAAAAAAATTTTGACTGTATCAAATGTTATTCGAAGAAAGAAAACAAAACTCTTAATGCTGTGTACTATAACGGACAAAAGAAAGAAAGAACGAATGAAAGAAAGAAATAACGAAAGAAAGAAAGAAAAAAAGAAAGAACGAAAGAAAGAAAGAAAGAACGAAAGAAAGAAAGAAAGAAAAAAAGAAAGAAAGAACAAAAAAAAGAAAGAAAGAACGAACGAAAGAAAGAAAGAACGAAAGAAAGAAAAAAAAGAAAGAAAGAACGAAAAAAAGAAAAACAGAAAGAAAGAAAGAACGAAAGAAAGAAAAACAGAAAGAAAGAAAGAACGAAAGAAAGAAAGAAAGAAAGAACGAAAGAAAGAAAGAAAAAAAGAAAGAAAGAACGAAAGAAAGAAAGAAAGAACGAAAGAAAAAAAGAAAAAAAGAACAAAAAAAAGAAAGAAAGAACGAAAGAAAGAAAGAACGAAAGAAAGAAAGAAAAAAAGAAAGAAAGAACGAAAAAAGAAAGAACGAAAGGAAGAAAGAGTGAAAGAAAGAAAAACAGAAAGAAAGAAAGAAAGAAAGAACGAAAGAAAGAAAGAAAGAAAGAAAGTACGAGATTGTGTGATATCCAGTAGACATGGGAATTACTGAACGACAAACGGACAATTGGGTGAGGATGGTAATCATTAAGGTAATACTTCGTCATGATGCTACGTGTTTTAGGTTCCCAATGAGGCTCCCGAGCAAAATAATCAGGAATAAATAGCGATAAAAAAATAGGAAATTAGATTTTAAATTACATTGGGAATTAATGTATTGATGGATTCTTTTCTTACGGCTTATCAACCTTTTGCAGATTATTTAAAGCCAGATTTGTAATTTGTTTATTTTTTTTTGGTGGGGGTGGCTAATAATGGTTTAATGATACATATCATACTAATCAACTCATAGCTGGAGGGAGAAGAGCTGGATCCATAGGTTCGACAAGGATATTTTGTGCATAAGTGAATATAATGAACCTGACGAGAATTAGAACTCGGTTCTCCGATTAACAATTCCGGGCCATTGTCGATTACACCACCCGTACATCCACGCTTACAGTACCTGGTATTCTCAAGCGTTCACCCATCTCGGTACTGACCAAGCTCAGGAAAGGAAGGAAGGAAGGAAGGAAGGAAACGTTAGACTAAAAAAATGAAAAAAATATATAGGAAATATCAAGGAGAAAAAGAAAGAAATTTATTTAGACAAATAAAGGAAAGAAAGAAAAAAAGAAAGAAAAATATATTTAGATAAATGAAAGAAAGAAGAAAGATAGAAAATAAAGATAAAAAGGAAATAAAGTAATATATTTCGATAAATAAAGGAAAAAAGAAAGAAAAAAGAAGGAAAAGAAAGAAAGAAAAGAAAGAAAGAAAAGAGAGATAGAAATAAATAAAGTAATATATTTCGATAAATAAACGAAAGAAAACACAAAGAAAGAAAAAAGAAAAGAAAGAAAGAAAAGAAAGAATGGAAAGAAAGGAAGAAAAGGAAGAAAAGAAAGAAAAATATATTTAGATAAATGAAAGAAAGAAGAATGAAAAGAAAGAAAGAAAAGATAAAAAGGGAATAAACAAATTTATTTCGATAAATAAAGGAAAGCAAGAAGAAAGAAACAAAGAAAAAATAAAGAAAGGAAAGAAAGATAGAAAGATAAAAATGAAATAAAGAAATATATTTCGATAAATAAAGGAAAAAACGAAAGAAAACAGAAAGAAAGAAAAAAAGAAAAGAAAGAAAAGAAAGAAAAAAATAAGAAAAGAAAGAAAGGAAAGAAAAGAAGAAAGAAAGACTGAAAAGAAAAAAAAATAAAGAGAAAAGTATTTTTCTTACCTGCAGGTTCAAAACAGAACTTTCTGATAAAGTTAAACTGCTACAAACTCTGAATTTTTCTGTTCTTGTTGCAGACAGCAGGTTGAAATCTTAACAGTACGCTATTAAAGAATTGAGGAGGTACAGTTTAAAGGAGGAATCCACTGTCAATAGAACGCATTCAATTTTCCGATCTTCAATCAAAATGCATTTACCTTGAACCAAGAATGATGGAAATAATAAGAAAAAGGTAAAAAAAAACCAAAAAAAGAACAAAGATCAGAAAGAAGGGTCCGTAGGTGGAGCAGATGAAGGAGAAGTGTAAATGAGTAGGGAGAAGAAAAAGAGAGAAGTGGGTACGTTAGGCGGGTGAAAACCCATAAAAAACGCAAAGGAAACGTAATCAAGGAAGAAAACAAAGACGGGAAAGGAGGAAGCTGTGTGAAAAAAAAAAAGAAGACAAAAGGATTGGCAAAAAAAAAACTTCGAAATGGAGAGAAAGGCTTGGGTTAGATCAAAAGTAAAACGACACTCGTCATCTCAACTTGAAAAGGCCTGACTTGTCATCACACGGGAAGAGGATATGTCCTCATTCCCTCTACGACATTAACTCACCGCCTTTTGCCAATATCTAAATATCTATCCGCTTACCGTACTTTACTTTTGTGTTTTTAATTTCATATAATTTCAATAAAATTATATATATATATATATATATATATATATATATATAATTATTTATTTAAAAATATGATTCCAACACGCTACATAAGAGTTCTCATGTTTCAAAACAAGAGCCGAAAACTTCAATATAATTTTTTGAATTAAATTGAATTAAAGTACTAAGCTCTGTTCCATCTTCAAGCGAAATTTTTGGAATAACTTATTTCTGAAATTTACGTGTTTTAATAGCAGATTCATTATTGAAATCAAAATTTCTATGGTAACGGCTAGAGCGATTGTTTAAAGAAAAGGGGTGTAGGGTGTTAATAATTTGTATCAATATCTCAGTTACATTCACAGATGTCAAATCAGGGTATATATATATATTTAAAGATATTTTTGTAGGTATAAAATTTAATGATCGAAATAAAAGTATAAAACTTAATATTACGAGACATATTAAAAACGGGCTAAGCAACCGGTTTCGCTCCCGCTCTTCAGGCTTCAACGGGAGATTTAATTTAAATTTAACACAGAAAAATGTAAAATAAAAGGAAGTTGTGGGGGGAAAATAGCAAAAGGAACTAGAGACAAATCACAGCGAGCCCCAACAAACATTCACGTTGTTTACACAAAGAAGGCTCAAGGGACCCGATGAAAAGTGCCTCCAGAACCTTTAAATGAAATAAAGAGGGCGACCGCGACAGCACGGTGAACCAGTCAACACTAAATTTGGCTGCACAATCTCTGTTCTTTAAAATTAAATCTCCCGTTGAAGCCTGAAGAGCGGGAGCGAAACCGGTTGCTTCGCTCGTTTTTAATATGTCTCGTAATATTAAGTTTTATACTTTTATTTCGATATATATATATATATATATATATATATATATATATATATATATATATATATTAGGTTGGTGCAAAAATAATGACGTAATAATGTCGTTTTTTGACGTTAAAAATACTTCAAAAAACGACATTATTACGTCATTATTTTTGCACCAACCTAATATATAAAGAAAGAACAGTAAGATATATAAGCCGGTGTTCTTAGATATTTTTATTTTTACAAAATAGTGCTCAATGTAAATTTACAGAGCATTAATATTATAAATTAATTGATTTAAAATATGGTTTTATTGCTACACAGTTCTAACCATGTTTCAAAAATAGAAGCTAAAAGCTTCGAATTTAATTTTGTAATTAAATTAAAGACATTAGTTCCATTTCATCCTCAAACGAATTTTGGAGTATATATATATATATATATATATATATATATATATATATATATATATATATATATATATATATATACACGGTCAGACGGTTTCGCTGTATCACAGCTCATCAGTGTGGCTAGACATACGATTGCTGCAAGCCGGGCTAAGATATCGGCGCACGGTTGAAAGAATGGCGAATTTTTACGTACTTATTCTGTGGATAAACACGCCAATCACTGACAGTGCTCAATTCAGGATAGGGAAGAGCTTGTAATATTAGTAGTAGTAATCATTGTTTACAAATTCACACTTATCTCCCCAGAGTGCACAACCGAATTTAAGTTTTTCCGGTGCGTATATATTGTCATCCACAGAATGTTTCGCTGTATCACAGCTCATCAGTAAGGCTAGACATCAAATTGCTTGAAGCCGAGATTGAAACCCTACGGCAGAGAGAGAGAGAGAGAGAGAGAGAGACAGACAGACAGACAGACAGACAGACAGACGGACAGACAAGCATGTTTCATAGAATAATTTAGACAAAAAGTTTGAACTTTCAGATGAACACAGTAATCTTGTCTTTGAGAATGACGAACGGTACAATATTTATCTTGAAAAAAAAAACAAAACAAAAAAACAACAACACCCTGATGATGACCTTGTGCTAATCTCGAAAGTACTCGGAAAAAATAACATGTAACAACACAGTAATTTTCTCTCTTCCTTTAATAATGACATCAAAAAGGATGTCCGTGATTGTGAAAGGATCCAATTGAAAATAAGCATACAAAACTTGTCTAAATTATTAAATGAAACATGTCTCAGTGAAAACACACACACAAACACACACACACACACACACACACACACATATATATATATATATATATATATATATAATAATAATAATAATAATAATAATAATAATAATAATTAAGTGATTCATCGAGAAAGCACTTGGCCGTTTCATCCTATATTTGGGACGAATCAGTCCACGACAGTTAGGATAAGCGCCATACCAACGGGTTTCGGTGACGAATTGGTAACGAATTAGACTCGATATAGCGCCGCTCTTCATAAATTGTGTGGTGTAACTCATCCAAGTTTTCTTTACCTATAGGACTGTGCCCCCACAAGCCACGACTATTATCCCCAAGCCGCTCCATCCAGAGGATTAGAAGCCAGTTCAAGCAAGGATATACAAGTAATAGACTCGATTAATTCCTTAATTATGATTATCCCATATCCTCCTAATATATATATATATATATATATATATATATATATATATATATATATATATTAAATAATATTTATGTTGGTCACACCACAAACTCGCTTTCAAAACGTTTGATTCTACATTGGGATAATAACTAACATTTTTAGGCATTTAAAACAACATACCTAGTCGCATACACAATTTCGGAAAATCCTTGTGAAAAACACAACTATACTTAAACAGGAAAACAATAAACAAAAACTAAAAATTCTTGAAGCTATATACATAAAACAGTTGAAACCTAACCTGAACAAAGTAAACTATGAAAACCTCACAAATATACTCAAATGCCTATAATTGATAGCAAAAGCCATTGGTTTATACCAACAGACTCCCATACTTAACACTTCTCGTTTTCACTCACGCTTGATCATGTGATGTCATGAGCCGCGGTGCGATTTTCGATTCCAGAGTCTCGTATGCACGTGTTTGTCTTCCATGGAAACAAAAACAGACTATCATTGTTGCTATGTCCGTGTATTGTTTAATTTATTATAATGTTATTATCATCTCCGATGATGGCTTATGTAAGCCGAAAGATTAGATAGGATTAAAAATTATGTATCAATATGGTGATTTTCTTTCGTCTTTCAATGATAATGTTGTTAAGTTTATCAGACAATATGAAAAGAACTTACTTAAAATAAATAGATAAAACTTGTTTATATTATTTAATGAAACATGCAACAGCATATATATATATATATATATATATATATATATATATATATATATATATATACATACATATATATATATATATATATATATATATATATATATATATACATACATATATATATATATATACATACATACATATATATATATATATATATATATATATATATATATATATATATATATATATATATATATATATATATTTGTAAGTGGTGGATTTAGTTTTTAGTTTTTTAATCGGATGTCACTTCTTTTTAATTTGAATATAATATTTTATTGGATACACATGTTTGGCTAGACACCCTGTAGGGAAACCACAGAGAGCTTCACAGTTCCCTATGACTAAATTACCCTTTTAAAGAATACACATATCATTCAGACCTTGCCGAAAATACATTTCTACTCGAAAGTACATATGTGATAACTTTTTTTTAAATATTTTATATTATATTTTTTTATATTTATTATTATTATTATTATTATTATTATTATTATTATTATTATTATTATTATCTTTGATTTCTGGTGTGTACACATTTCTTTCCGGGTCCCACCCAGAGACCTATGGTTAGAAATGGCATCATGACATTTTCCACTGACCAATTAAAAAACCCCACAAACATATTTTACATAGATAAAGCACTTCGTGGGCTGTACTTCTGAGGACATTATTATTATTATTATTATTATTATTATTATTATTTGCATATTATGTTTCCTGCTTTGTGTCTTGTATAGCCGGGTCCAAATTATGGTCCTTAGGCCCTATATGAGAATTGACAGTTAATTAATATCACTTTTCTTGTATTTGGGATGTTCTTAGTAGGGTGACCTTCTGGGCAACTAGTATGTTGATGTTACCTGGGACACTGTTAGTAAAATTGTCCATTCCTTTTCTCACGAGGCCCAGTGCTCCGATTACTATTGGTAAAGTCTTGGTCTTCATTCTCCACATCTTATTAATCTCAATTTCTAGAATTAAGTATTTGAACACTTTCTCGATAATTTTCATGGGGGCGTTTCTCTCAGATGGTACTGCTATTTCAATAAGCATATACTTCCTGGATTTCTAGTCTTTTTTTATAATATCAAGTCTATTGACTTTTATTCCATGGTCCATATGCGATAACTTTTTTTCCCGAAACGTTAACAAAGCAATTTCTAAGGAATTAATGGAAGTTTTTTTTTATTTTATTCTTTTTTACTCCGACATCATTTTCTCTTTATATAAAGTTTATATTTTAGGCGATACACTTGTTTGAATAGAAGCCCTGTTACAGTTAAACAGCGTGAATTACATCTGCCGGTCTGTGCTTTCGATAATCTTAACAAAGAGAATGTGCTATCCGGTAAAATTTAAACCTGCTCACCGCACCCTTTGTAGAGGAAACCATCATCTGATCCGGGGCGTTTTGGCCCGTTCGGTCACAGAGAGCTTCACAGCCCAACAAGATGAAATTAAACCTTTAAGGAGTGCGCATCGCTTCGGTCAGATCTTGAAATATCATATCTGTTTGGATTATTTTCGTATCTGCACCTTAAACAATGTTTGTTTTTTTTCTAAGAATCTGCAATGTTATTATTCCTAACTGGGCATCCCGGCTTCAATCACTTCCCCACCCCACCCGCTGTAATGTAGCTTCCCTGTGCCTTTTTTCGATAAATACTTTCATGGTACTTGTTCTGATTAATTTTGCTCTATGGTACCTAGACGTTATGAATTTAACCGCAATACTAGATTGGCAGTTAGGTCTTATCATTTTAGAGTTGAAACGGCAAGATGTAACCGTAGGGTCTATGTTAAGAGTTTCTTTTCTCGCAATACTCGCTGGCGAAAATCACTTCCGGCTTCTTGCTTTCCAGTCAAATTTGATCTTCAAAATTTGAAATGCAATGACAATTATTTTCTTTGTTCTCCTTAATAATGTTTGTCTTTTTCTTTCGCACTGAGTAACCCTTTGTGTCTTAGTGGCTTTATTCGGTTGGTTCGGGCGAAATGATTAAAAATATAATTAATGGACTTGCTAGATTCCTCGCCCATCATTTGTTATTGCTTCAAACGCATAAATTTTAGGGCTTACATGTATTTGAGGAGACGTCCTGTGTTTTTCAAACAGTATGAATTAAATCTACCGGCCTATGCATTCGAGAAATTAATAAAGAAAATGTACACTTCGGGAAGGTTCACACCTACTTCTGCCGTTTTTAGCGGAAATCAATAAGATTTCTAGGATTTAGCTTTTTTTACAATTTCTCGATAATTTTCATGGGGGTGTTCTTCTCAGATGGTACTTTTATTTCAATAAGCATACACTTCCTGAATTTTTTGTCTTTTTTTATAATATCAGGTCTGTTGGCTTTTATTTCCCAGTCAGTTTGAATTGGCTTGTCTCAGAGGACAGTTGTATCGTTATTTTGCATAACTGTATCTAGTTGGTGGTCATACCAACTCTCAGTGGTAGTATTATTATTATTATTATTATTATTATTATTATTCATTATTATTATTATTATTATTATTATAAAATATAAATATGTAAACACCATATACGTTACATGTTTAAACGCAATCGTAAACGCAAAAGATTGCGTTTAAGGATAAAACGGACTCTAGCTTATTAGTGTTTAACTCAGTGTCAACTTTTGTATTTATATTTACGTACGCTCTGTCCCTGATATTGAGCACTTTCACCCATAAATATACCATACATAAATGTAATACATTATTATCATATATATATATATATATATATATAAGACAACGATATATATTTCTATATATCAAGAATAGTATTGAGGAACTATTCTAAGACGAAATGGAAAAGTTTATTGCTGACGTGTTTCATCCGTTAGGACTTAATCGAATGAAAACCGTCACAAATAAACTTCTTCCATTTTCTCTTATATATATATATATATATATATATATATATATATATATATATATATATATATATACGTGTGTGTGTGTGTGTGTGTATTTTTATCATTTCACCCCAAGCATGGAAAGAGAAAGGGAATATTTTAGTGAAGATAAAGGGAAATAAAAGAACATGCTTCTGAAAGACAGAACCTGGCGATTGATTGCATTAAAATTGTTGAAGTGCGTAGGTGCCAGGGAAGCAAGAAACCGGAAGTGAGTTCTACAGGCGAGAAAAGAGACTATTCGAATATAACTTACGGTTACATCTAGGTATTTCAATAGTAAAACGCTGAGACCTAATTGACAATCTAGTAGAACGTTCATATTTATATCGTCGAGGCACAGAAGAGGAGAGTGCATTGGAACAATTGCCATGAAAATATTGATTAAATGACAGAAGGAAGATACGTTTATATTGAGAGAGAGAGGGGGGTGGGGAGATTTGAAGCCCCTGAGATAAGCAAACATATTTGCTGTATGTAATTGCTTTCCGAAGACTCCGATAATCTAAAGCATGTTAATCCGACTTACGTTGTTTTTTTCATTAGTTTAACATAATCTGTATAAGAGCCATTTGTTAGAAAATATGTAAATTTTGCTAACGTCAACCTATTTCGACATCATTCTGTTTACGTGCGTTCAGTTAGTGAGTGTTGTATATACTGACGCATATCCGACTCGTAAGTGAGACTTAGCATCGGTGGAGGGGGGCAGGGTGTTGAATGGATTTAGAAATGAAAGCAAAATCGTTCTTAAAGCCTGAAAGAAATTTCAGAAATATTTGCTTGTTGAATTGTTTTCATTGTTTGGTCTCCTGAGACAAAAGAAACACATTCTTCACTTAGTTTTATTTTTGAGTTTTTTTTTTGGTTTTTTTTTGGGGGGGGGGGGGTTACGTCTTGTCACTTTCTTTTTTCACATCGATTTTTTTATTTAACTTTCTTTTTCCACTTCCTTTGTTTTTTCTTTCTTCTAATTACTCCGTAGACTTTCTTTAATTCTTTGTTACAATTACTAGGTATACTTACTTCGTTTCTTTCCCCGTCTTTCTTTTTTTTCTTTGTTTCTTTGTTTCTTTGTTTCTTTCTATCTTTCTTCCTTTCTTTGTTTCTTTCCTCTAATTACTACGTATACTTGTTTCTTTGTTTCTTTGTTTCTTTCTTTCTTTCCTTTCTTTCGTTCCTTCTTTGTTTGTTTGTTTGTTTGTTTCTTTCTTTCTTTCTCTCTTTCTTTCTTTCTTTCACCCTGAGCTTATTTTCTTGCTTTCTTTCTTTTTATCACCCTGAACATTCTATCTTTTGTTTGTTTGTTTGTTTGTTTCTTTCTTTCTTTCTTTCTTTCTTTCGTTCTTTCTTTGTTTGTTTGTTTATTTGTTTCTTTCTTTCTTTCGTTCTTTCTTTCTTTCTTTCTTTCTTTCTTTCACCCTGAGCTTACTTGCTTTCTTTATTTCTTTTTATCACCCTGAACTTACTTACTTTCTTTCTTTCTTTCTTTCTTTCTTTCTTTCTTTCTTTCTTTCTCTCTTTCTTTCTTTCTTTCTTTCACCCTGAGCTTATTTTCTTGCTTTCTTTCTTTTTATCACCCTGAACATTCTATCTTTTGTTTGTTTGTTTGTTTGTTTGTTTGTTTGTTTGTTTGTTTCTTTCTTTCTTTCTTTCTTTCTTTGTTTATTTGTTTCTTTCTTTCTTTCGTTCTTTCTTTCTTTCTTTCTTTCACCCTGAGCTTACTTGCTTTCTTTATTTCTTTTTATCACCCTGAACTTACTTACTTTCTTTCTTTCTTTCTTTCTTTCTTTCTTTCTTTCTTTCTTTCTTTCTTTCTTTCTTTCTTTCACACTGAGCTTGCTTGCTATCTTTCTTTTTATCACACTGAACTTCTTTCTTTCTTTCTTTTTTTATTTCTTTCTTTCTTTCTTTCACCCTGGGCGTTCTTTCTTACTTTTTATCACCCTGAGCTTTCTTTCTTTCCTTCTTTCTTTCTTTCTTTCTTTCTTTCTTTCTTTCTTTCTTTCTTTCTTTCTTTCGTTTTCCTTTTTAATGTAATCGCTTTTCTTCATCCTTCAATTCTTTTCTTTCTTCTTTTTTCTTCTATTCTCCTTCATTTTTTTTTCATTGTCTCAGAAATTTCAACTGTATCCTTTTGATTTTAAATACGTTTGTCCTTTTTGTTCACATTTTCATTAAAACTTGCTCGTTAATCACATTCTCCGTCGATGGTTTTTCTGACATCCTAGTGTAGAACCACTTCTCTGTGTGTGTTTCAAGTTTTCTCTTCATCTGAATTTCCATGGCAGAACTGACACCACACAGAACCTCAACACTTTTTTCTTTCTTTCTATTTTTGATCAAAAAGCAGGTTACATTATTGAACAATAATTAACTCTTTCGTTCCGAACTGCATTGATACCGTTCTTCTCTGCGTGCCCTAAAACATATGACCTTTGGAAGGCCTTTTTTAATGATAACGGTAAAATCCTTATAAAGAAATCTGAAGCATTCATTGCAACCAGTCCTAATCAATGCGAGTTTTACTTCCCCCTTTACTGGGATCAAACTGTAGTATCTGTTCTTCTCACCTCCAGTGGTTTTGTTAATATTAGCCGTTTCTTTATAAAGAAACATTCGGCATTTGTTGACCGAGCAGCCAGTGCTACTAGAGTTAGGCATTTTCACTCCTTATCTATCGGGTAGGGATCAAACTGAAGTAACTGTTCTCATTATCTGTAATGGTAATGGTGATATTAGCCGTTTCCTTATAAGGAAACATTCGTTATTCATTAACCAAGCAGTCAGTACTACGTTAGTTTTGCTTCACGTCCTGGCTATCGAACTGGAAACAGACTATAGAATTACAGAATTTGTTCTAATCTCTAACTAAAATGGTAATATTAGCCATTTCCTTATAAGGAAACTTTCGGCAGACATTGTCTAAGCCGCCAGTGTTACTTGAGGTACCCTTTTTCAATTCTTTGCCCATTGGGAAGAGAAGAAATTGTAGTATCTGTTCTCCTAATCTCTCTTGATAATGGTAATTTAAATTGATTTCTTATGAGGAAAAATCCTGGTTCATTGACCAGGCAGCTAGATCTATGTGAATTAAATTGTAATTCACCCCGCCCTGGCCTGGCTATCGGGATGGCATCAGATTTTGGTATCTCTTCTTCTCACCTCTAATGGTTTCTTTATAAGGAAACTTTCGGCATTCATTGACCGAGCAGCCAGTGCTACTAGTGTAACACTTTTCTTCACTCCTTGACCATCGGGCTGGGATAAAAAATTATTTTAAAAAAATTGAAAATTTATAAGGAAACATTCGGTATTCGTTGACCGAAGAACCAGTCATATTCGAATTACGCTTTTCTTCGCTTCGTGGCCTGGGATCAAAATGTAGTATCTGTTCCCATCATCTCTAATGGCAAAGGTGTTGGTAATATTATAAGGAAATATTATCTCTTCATTGACTGAGCAACCAGAGCTGCTGTCGTTTGAAATTTACAAAACTTTTTGTCTTGAAACAAATTCTCAGGAAAATAGGCTTCTCAAGTTCCATAGCTGCTATCACTCTTTCCAATAATGATGGGGGTTTCCTTCCTAACCTTTTGTTTAATGTAGTGTGGACTATCAATATTTCGTTTATATCATTATTCTCTCGACATGATATCCACTTTATTTGTTGCCGCTGTTGAAAGTCTTCAAGTGATGTGGTTTCCATTACTTGGTACCGTTCCTTTTCAGCGATTCTGTAGCGCAAGTCCAAAGAAGGTTTGTCTGAAAGGGTTACCTACCTGGAAGCCTACTTTATTTTTTTTTTATTCTCTCTTCGAGTTATATCTTAGTTGCTACTGCCGTTGAAAGTGACGTGGCTTCTCTTAATTGATACAGTTGTTTGTGCGTGATTCGGTAGCGCCAGTCTACGCAGTTCGAGAAATGATTATCCTCGCAAGGACCTACACGCTTCACTCGCTCGAAGCAGTTTTGAACCATCGATCCGAGAAAGTGGTCGTCTTCAGCTGACAGGTTAGACATTTCTGAACGAGTTTGGCACCATGCATATGAAAATCTCGATATGACAAGGGTATTTAAGAATGCGATTCGAGTTGTTAGGCTAATTTACAGCACTTTTGTTGGAGGGAAACTACACCTAGCGCAGCCTATTCTACGTTCAGTTTCTTTATCTTCTATAGTTAATTTGTTATAACTGGTCCATACACCGACGTATTTGAAGTGTTTAGTAAATATTTACTAATTTCACATAGCTAGCAGTTAAAGCGAATGAGAGGGATAAGGAGGAGAGACGTGGAAAAGAGAAGGATTTTTTTTTTTTATCCTTACTTGTAAACCGTGTTTAATCAACAATAGCATATCAGTTCTTTTTCTGGTCTTAGGGTCTCATGTTCACCGAATGTGAAATTGGCCTGGGGCAATGACAGATCTAAGTAGTATTTTTTATGGCGGGAAATGAAGCTACGGACACGTGCATCGAGTTAGTCTTTCATGACGCGTGATTAATGAAAACGTCACACCCAAAACTAACTGATCCCCCATAAAAAAAAAAATAACATACAAAAAAAAAAAAAAAAAAAAAAAAACAAACTTGGAGAGCATTCTTTCACTGAACCAAAAATGCTATTGAATTTGTAAACTGTGAGTAAAAGTTGTCACGACGCAGAATCATTTTTATGAGTGACAAACGGATTTCGGAATAATTTTATTCCTATGGTCATTTTTTTTTTTTTGTTCTGCTAGACAAAATAATTATTGTAGCTCAATCGGTAGAGCAGCTGCTATGTTTAACAAGACTGTCCGAGAAATAGGAATTCATTTCCGATCCGTACTGTTTATTAGCGGCCGTTGATTGTAAATGAAATTAAAATTAAAACAGAGAAATACTCGTCAAAAACTGCAAGAGAAGAAAAATAATATTAAACAAAAAGAATTTTTAAAAAGTTTTTACAAATTTAATAAATTTCAAAAATGAAAAAAACGAAAGAAATTTATAAAAATTAGGTTTTAAAATTAACGAAATTAAAATAAAAGAAATTAAAAAAATAAAGATACTTTTTAAAAAATTAAAAATGAAAGATATTTAAAAAAAACAAAAAAAAACAAAGAAATTTAAAAAATTAGAAATAGTTTTAAAAAATAAAGAAATTTTTTAAAAAATAAATATTTTTTTCTGAATTAAACAAATTAAGGAAATTTAAAAATTAAGGATTTTGTAAGAAATTAATCAAATTAAAGATGGCTACCTAATAATATGTAGCTTCTCGTTTCGAATGAATAATGGCGGTTCGCAGATGCATGACGGACTCTATAAGCTGCTGGATTGGTTGTGGAATTTTTATATCCACACACCTTTTAGACCTGACCATAGTTGTTTTTGTGGGGTTCACTATTTGCCCATAGTGTGAGGGTGGATTTGGGAACAAAATCAAAAGGTGTTTTCACGCTCCTCTAGTCTCCCCATTAGAAGCCTTGCTGTTGGACGGAGTTAGGGTCATACTCAGGACCTTTGTGTTTATAAAATTAACTCTGGAGCAAAGACCTGTAATTTATTTTTATTTTTATTTTTATTAGCCACCCTTATAAGAATTTCGTTCAAAAAGTCTATGGAAAAATATGAGAAATATTTATTTAAAAATATGCGAGTAATTTTATATTTGTTTGTAGCCGTGCAATCTAGATATTACCTGTTAAAACTTATATGAATCGGGCGCATTTTGAATACATTGAAGTTTACCACAGATTAGAAAAGATCCCTTAATAATGTTTAATCTTCATATCCACAGAAAACGCCGTCTAAAACGAATGGTTATATACCTTTGTCATCACTATTACACCGTTTTTCGACCCCACGGAAACATTTATTTACAAGTTTCTAAAACTATGCGAACCAAATAGAATGAGATATTTATTATCTATCTTTTATAGAGAAATACATTTGAAAAGAAATCCTTTTTTTTTATGCAAACTACAGAATGGTCCGAAAGTATTGTCACCCCTACCAAAAAATAATGCTATTAGGTTGGTGCAAAAATAATATCGTTTTTTGACGTTAGAAAATACGTCAAAAAACGATATTATTTTTGCACCAACCTAATAACAATAGAAGAAAAAAACGTAATACGGTAATACAAATACTGGATTCAGTTTATTTACTTTCATTGACGCTGTCACACATCATTTTCGTGTCAGCCATCTGAAATAGAAAATTATTGCATGTAGGGGTGACAAGACTTTCGGACCACCCTGTGGATTCATAGAAGAAATTACATAACAACCTTATAGGTAATCAAATTAAAAGATAATAAAAAAGTGAGGGATCCGTTTTATATTGCTCTTTAGTATTAAACACATCTCCCATTTATTGGCCATAGTACAGGGTGGTCCGAAAGTCCTGTCACCCCTACCAGAAAATAACGAGAGCAATAGAAGTTATACAAAGCACATGTACTGGATTCAGTTTATACATTTTCATTGACGCTGTTACACATCGAGAAGGTCTGTATGAAGACCACCATTTTCGTGTCAGCCGTCTGAAATAGAAAATTATATTATGGAGGGGTGACAAGACTTTCGGACCACTGTGGATGAGATTACAAAACAACCGTATAGATAATGAAATTAATGGATAATAAAAAGTGAGGGGTCAGTTTTGTACTGTTCTTTGGTATTAAACACATTTCTTGGCCATGGTACAGAATGGTCCGAAAGTCTTGTCACCAGCTACCAGAAAATAATGAGAACAATAGAAGAACAAGTACAATGTAACCCGTATATAAGAGACCCTGATATAAGAGAAACCCGGATATAAGAGCGCTTTTATCTGGTCCCAAATTAGAGCATGTGTTAATGTATATAAATTAGACCAAACCCGGATATAAGAGAAACCCTGATATAAGAGACTTCTTCTCCGGTCCAGACAACTCTCGTATATCCGGGTTACACTGTAATACAGTATTACAAAGCACATGGACTGGATTAAGTTATTCAGTTTTACTGACGCTGGCACACATCGAGAAGTTCTGTATGAACATCATACAGACCTTCTCGATGTGTGACAGCGTCAATGAAAATTCAGCCATCTAAAATAGAAAATTATATTTTATAGGGGTGAGAAGAAAACTGTAGGCTCATAGATTAAATTATAAAACAACCTCATAGGTAATCAAATGAAAGGGTAATAAAAAGTGAGGGATCAGTTTTGTATTGTTCTTTAGTATTAAACACATCCCCCGTTTCTTGGCCACGTTAACGAGTGGTCCGAAAGTCTTGTCACCTCTTACCCAAAAAAAAAAAAAAAAAAAAAAAAAAATACAAATCACATGCACTTAATTAAGTTTATTCACTTTCATTGAAGATGTCACGCACCGAGTGGTTCTGCATGGACACCATCATTTTTGTGACAGTCATCTGAAATATTAGAAATATAAATTAGAAATATAAAATTATATTATGTATGGGTGACAAGACTTTCGGACCACCCTGTAAAATAAATAAAAAAATATATACAAAATTATCAAAATGCAACTACAATGAAACAATTTCGGTAAAGATTACAGATATTTAGCAAATCTTTTTCTCGCTAGATAAATTACGACGGAAAAGTAAGTTCGATCTTCACTTGGTGTCCCAAACTTTCGACCTTGTGCCGCATCTAAACTACGCTTGGAAAATCATTATTCTGTAATTGTGCACAAGGATAGCTTCGTCCACACAACGAATATTGAGTGTTTATGATCTTGCCTAAAAATTAAAAGAATGTTTGGTTCAGAGGAAGAAATTCTCTCAAAATATTCAAAGAAATTTATCAGGCAGACCAAATAAAATAGATGCTCAGAAAGTGCTTTCTTTTTTTCTTTTTTTCTTTTTAAATTATAACTATTCGTTATTGGTTTATTTAAACTTTCTCGTTCACATATATTTTTATAAACTTATGAATAAAAAAATATATTTATTTCTTTGTAAAATAATAATAAATATTTCATTATAGTTGTTTCATATATTTTCATAATCTTGTAAATATACAGTTGATTCTTTTCTGTGAATTCACTCTAAATAAAGTAAAGTTACTTATCGCAAATATTAATTCACCCAAAGAAATTATAAATTTTAAATCAAAATTTGTTTGTATTTTTATTAAATTCTTTGACACTCTTTTGAAATTATAAATTTTAAATCAAAATTTGTTTGTATTTTTATTAAATTCTCCGGCACTCTTTTGAAATTATAAATTTTAAATCAAAATTTGTATTTTTATTAAATTCTTCGGCACTCTTTTGAAATTATGAATTTTAAATCAAAATTTGTATTTTTATTAAATTCTTTGGCACTCTTTTGAAATTATAAATTTTATATCAAAATTTGTTTGTACTTTTATTAAATTCTTTGGCACTCTTTTGAAATTATAAATTTTAAATCAAAATTTGTATTTTTATTAAATTCTTTGGCACTCTTTTGAAATTATGAATTTTAAATCAAAATTGGTTTGTATTTTTATTAAATTCTTTGGCAATCTTTTGAAATTATAAATTTAAATCAAAATTTGTTTGTATTTTTATTAAATTCTTTGGCAATCTTTTGAAATTATAAATTTAAATCAAAATTTGTTTGTATTTTTATTAAATTTTTTGGCACTCTTTTGAAATTATAAATTTTAAATCAAAATTTGTTTAGCTTGCCTCGCAACAACTCCAACCCTCAGAATGAAAAGTTACCAAAAAATCAGAGAGTCATTTACATTTCTTAAGTGCGGATGACATATGAGGTACTGACAAGGAATTTTTTATAAATTAAAAAAAAGAAAATATTTTTTTTGCTTGTTTAGAGACCCCACACATAGAAATAGTGCACCCGAGTCGCCCACATTTGGATCAACCGAAAAGGTCAACCTAACCAGACTACAAAGGAAGTTGCCTCGCTCTGGGAGAATTTGGTGTGAATTTTAGTAAATAGAAATTCTTTTTATTTTGGGCGGAATTAAAAGAAAAAGAAAATCTAAGCTATATTTTTTGTAAATAAACAATCTAATAAATAAAATGTTTCTTCGTCGTCGATTCTCAAGAAATAATAAAATATAAAAATCCATGTTCATATGGCGATATTCTAAGTTTAGCATAGGATGTGGCACAAGGCCGAAAGTAGAGGGCACCCAGTGATGAGAGAATTCACTATTCCGTCGTAACTGATTTATCGAGACAAGCTTTTTAACCATTACACCACGTCGAGATACCCAATTGTCTTGTAAACGTGTGGCACAAGTCCAAAAGTACAGGACACCCAGTGAGGATCGAAGTCATTATTCCGTTGTAATTGATTTAGCGAGAAAAGTTTTCTAACCATTACACCACGACCAGGTGCGTTGGGCACGTTTATATGTTTTAGTTTTATTAGAATTCAAATCACTGCTTTTTAACATTACATTAAAAAAAAAAAAAATTAATTTCCATGCCTGAGGATGGATGTAAGTACAGCTGAAAGTACTAGCAAAATAAAAAAAAAAAGATCTTATACAACTTGAAGTTATTAAAAACAAGGATCATAACATTCATCGAGTGGTTCGTAGGTTAATGTAATTTTAATAAATTTGTTCGCGAGGATGCTTTTCGCCATTTATATCATTAACTTTACTAATCTACTTTTTGTATGAATGATTCATGTAATATAAATTGAACTGCACCACATATTTATATATATATATATATATATATATATATATATATATATATATATATATATATATATATATATATAAAGAGAGAGAGAAAGAAAGAATCATATAGAATAATATTACAGTAAATGTTGGTTTAAAAATGACAAAAACGAAAAAAAAAAGGACGTAATCTGGGAGAGTAAAGGAAAGAATTTATCGGTTGAGAAGAAAAATGTTTATACAACGGGTGTTGAGGTTCCAATTCTCTGTTTTGATGTCTTAGAAAAAGAAAATTTCTAAACCGTCAAGTACAAAGTATAAAGATTTTTTTTAAGCGCATGATTGTGTTGAAATATCTTGATTGGAAGTAATTTTCTTGGGGTGGCAAGATTTCTTTCTTTCAAATAATTACTGGGCATGTGCCTGTCGCGCCCTCTTCAATCCTCAAAACCGGAGGAGGAGAAGAAGAAAGATGAATAATAAACAGGAAAAGAAACAATATATAACGGGCGAGAATTTCGGTACGCTCAGCAGAGAATCGGATGGGGGCACAAGTGTGAAACTCTAAAACACAAGGCCTTAATAGAATTAGGAATTTGGAGGCTCGGTTTAAAAAACAAACCAAAAATCTGCAGAAATTGAAATTGTTCTTAAAGACAAAAAATAAAAAATAAAAATTATATTTTGGGGATCACTAGCATTCTCGACGGACATTAAAGAGCAAATATTGTGGCCCTAACACAAATACATATGTGTGTGATTTGGAGAGAAAGAATGTGATGCGCCAGCGTTAAACATTAGGGAGGCCTTTGTTTGCCAGGAATGATTTTCTAAGTGAAACTTAGATGTGGCACAAGGCCGAAAGCATGCAGCACCCAGTGAGGTTCGAACTGACTAATCCGTAGTAATTGTTCTCTCTATGTCGAGGCAATATATATATATATATATATATATATATATATATATATATATATATATATATATATATATATATATATATATATATATATATATAAGTGAACATTGAAGTCAACGCTCATTAGGATATATATATACATATATATATATATATATATATATATATATATATATATATATATATATATATATATAAGTGAACATTGAAGTCAACGCTCATTAGGATATATATATATATATATATATATATATATATATATATATATATATATATATATATACCAGGGCGGCCTGACGGTTACGTCCAGCTTGAAAACCCCCTGTCGCCTCTGAGTGTTGACTTCAGTGTTCACTTTTATATCTATATTTACATACGCTCTATCTCTGATATTGAGTATTTTATCTCATAAATATAGCACACCTTAAAACTATATTTCTTCACACACACACATATATATACACACACCGACACACACACACACACATATATATACATATATATATATATATATACACACACACATATATATATATATGTGCATCTATATTTTTGTGTGTTTATGTATGTGAATATATATGTGCGTAAGTTTTATATATATATATATATATATATATATATATATATATATATATATATATATGTATGTATATAAAATATTCATCAAATACAAGGCCCAAGAGTCACTCAAAGTAGAGGGTTACTGTTTGGTCTTGTATTAGTGTAAAAAAGAGGAAGAAGTAAAGTTATTAGGGCTCTGCAGCAATGACAGATAACAAATAACAGTTGTCTTGAAGAGGTTCAGAATTAATTAGTGGATAATATTTTAGAGTTTAGGTGGACACGTTAGAAGTAGAGTGCGGAAGTAGACTTTAGAGGAAACCGAAAACGCAATCCTAAACAGGAAACAAGGTATAAACTTCTACTGCTGTTCAAAAGACCGGGAAGGATTGTGAAACGATAGTCGAATCTATCGACTCCTACTGGGAGAGGCTAAATGCATAATTAGTGGATAAAATGTCACGGTTCAGGCGAAGACGTCAGAAGGATAGAGTTGAAGTAGGCCTTACAAGGAACCGGAAATTGAACCCTAAACAACGGTTAAATCTGTACACCCCTTCAGAAAACTGTGGAGATGTGTGAACCGGGGGAGGCGAACCTATCTACTCCTACTGATGGAAGAGAAAAAAAACATTGCGAGCAATAAAAACCGCTTAAAAAACCTAAGTATGACGCGTGCAATGTGATTCAATTTATGACTCTAGGGTAGGACAATGCACAGGGTCACAAACCCAAAATAGTAGCAGATCGGTTGATGGCACGCAGCAATGAACTTTCTGTTTTTTTTATGTGCCATGTCCTTTCAGGACGTGGGCGATCATGGCTCTCTACCTCTCTATCCCTTGCAGCTCTCAGCAAGCTCCTTCTCTCTGCTTCCTCCACCAGACCACGTTCTGTCATCCACCTGCTCAAGCTCGACAGGCATGTCACGCGTTGCTTTCCCTTGTCTCTCTTTCCCTCTATTTGACCCATGAGTATCAGATTCTTCAGGCCTTCTTCCTCATTATGTGTCCCAAGAACTTCAGCTGCCTCTTTCTGATGTTAAGTATAAGCCTCCTCCTTGTTTGGAACCTCTCTAAGACCTCCAAGTTGCTCTCACGCTCGGTCCATGATATCCTTAGCATCCTTCTGTAGAACCACATCTCCGTCGCCTCGGGTCTGTTCTTCATCTTTGAGGAAATCGTCCAACATTCGCTGCCATAAAGAAGGACAGATGTCATGTAACAGCTCAGTATTCTTTTCTTTGTTATTTTGATTATATTATGATATGATTATTACTATTATGATATCCTAAGCATCCTTCTGTAGAACCACATCTCCGTCGCCTCGAGTCTCTTCTTCATCTTTGAGGAGACCGTCCAACATTCACTTGCCGTAAAGAAGGACAGATGTCATGTAACAGCTAAGTATTCTTTTCTTTGTTACCAAAGAAATCCTCCTGTACCGAAATACTCCGTCCAGCTTTTGGAATGCGTCCTTTGGTCATCCGAATACGTCTACGGATCTCAACAGTCCCAAAGAGAACATGTGGGGGAGTGAAAAATTCGAATACTGTATGTGATTCATGCCAACATGCTATACCATGGACACAAAGAGGAATTTCTAAACACAGTCGAGACTATGCCAATAATAGCTGAGGCTGTGTTAAAACGAAAGTGGGGCGCAGTACATTGCTAGACATGTGTACCTAAGAAACTGAAGACGAAAAGATCTCCAACTAGTTACTAGAATTGTATAATTAATAAAGTGAAGACAAAAGAAGTTCCACTAGTTATTAGAAGTGTCTACCTAATAAAATAAACAAATAAAAGGGTTTCTATAAGTCTATACCTAATTAAGTGAAAACAAAAAGGTGGGTCAACCAGGTAATAAAATCTATACCCAATAAAGTGAAGATGAAAAGGGTTCCACCCGGTTCTAGAAGTGTATAACAAATTGTAGACAAAAGGCAGTCCAACCCGTTACTGTAAGTCTATAGCGAATAAAGTGAAGATGAAAACCGTTCCACCCGTATCTAGAAGTGTATAACTAATTGTTGACTAAAGGTAGTCCAACCCTTTACTGGAAATGTATACTGAAGAAAGTGAAGATGGACGGGGTTATACCCGTTTCTAGAAGTGTATAACTAATTGTAGTCTAAAGGTAGCCCAGCACTTTACTGGAAGTCTATACCGAATAAAGTGAAGATGAAAAGGGTCCCACCCGTTTCTACAAGTGTATAACTAATTGTAGACTAAAGTTAGCCCAACCCTTTACTGGAAGTGCATACCGAATAAAGTGAAGATGAAAAGGGTTCCACCCGGTTCTAGAAGTGTATAACAAATTGTAGACAAAAGGCAGTCCAACACGTTACTGTAAGTCTATAGCGAATAAAGTGAAGATGAAAAGGGTCCACCCGTTTCTACAAGTGTATAACTAATTGTAGACTAAAGGTATCCCATCCCTTTACTGGAAGTGCATACCCAATAAAGTGAAGATGAAAAGGGTCCCACCCGTTTCTAGAAGTGTATAACTAATTGTAGACTAAAGTTAGCCCAACACTTTACTGGAAGTGCATACCAAATAAAGTGAAGATGAAAAGGGTCCACCCGTTTCTAGAAGTGTATAACTAATTGTAGACTAAAGGTAGTCCAACCCTTTACTGTAAGTGCATACCGAATAAAGTGAAGATGAAAAGGGTTCTACCCGTTTCTAGAAGTGTATAACTAATTATAGACTAAAGGTAGCCTAACACTTTACTGCAAGTCTATACCGAATAAAGTGAAGATGAAAGGGGTCCCACCCGTTTCTAGAAGTGTATAACTAATTGTAGACTAAAGGTAGCCCAACACTTTACTGCAAGTCTATACCGAATAAAGTGAAGATGAAAGGGGTCCCACCCGTTTCTAGACGTGTATAACTAATTGTAGACTAAAGGTAGCCCAACACATTACTGCAAGTCTATACCGAACAAAGTGAAGATGAAAGGGGTCCCTCCCGTTTCTAGAAGTGTATAACTAATTGTAGACTAAAGTTAGCCCAACCCTTTACTGCAAGTGTATACCGAATAAAGTTAAGATGAAAGGGGTCCCACCCGTTTCTAGAAGTGTATAAATAATTTTAGACTAAATGTAGCCCCACCCTTTACTGGAGGTGTATACCGAATAAAGTGAAGATGACAAGGATTCCACCCGTTTCTAGAACTGTATAACTAATTGTAGACTAACGTTAGCCCAACACTTTACTGGGGGTGTATACCGAATAAAATGAAGATGAAAGGGTCCCACCCGTTTCTAGAAGTGTATTACTAATTGTAGACTAAAGTTAGCCCAACCCTTTACTGGAAGTGCATACCGAATAAAGTGAAGATGAAAAGGGTTCCACCTGTTTCTAGAAGTGTATAACTAATTGTAGACTAAAGTTAGCCCAACACTTTACTGGAAGTCTATACCGAATAAAGTGAAGATGAAAGGGGTCCCTTCCGTTTCTACAAGTGTATAACTGATTGTAGACTAAAGGTAGCCCAACACTTTACTGGAAGTCTATACCGAATAAAGTGAAATGAAAAGGGTTCCAGCCGTTTGTAGGAGTGTATAACTAATTGTCAACCGGTTACAATAAGTGTATACCTATTAAGATGAAAATGAAAAGCAGCCTAACCGGATACAATAAGTATATAACTAACAGTGTGAATACGTATAGTGGTTCATCCTCTCACTAGAACTGTATGCATAATAAGGTGTATACGAAAACTGGTACAGTCCGTGTCTAGAAGTGTATGAATAATAAATTGAAAACGAAAAAGGGCTCGAGCCGTCACTAGTAATGTATACGTAGTAAGGTTAAAAAGAGAAATGGCTCAACATGTTACTACAAGTGTATAGCGAATAAGGTGGAAATGAAAAAGGGTTACTATACATGTATACGTAACTAAATGAAAAAGAAAAGTGGTTCAGCCAGTTGCTCGAAATGTATACCTAATAACGGGAAAATGAAATGGGGTTAAACACATTAGTAGAAGTAAAAACGGAAATGGGTTCGACCCGTAACGAGAAGGGTATGCCGAATAAATTTAATGAAAATTGATTCAATCCGTCATTGAAGTGTAAGACTAATAACGCGGAAACTAAAAAAGGATTCAACAGCTTACTAGGAATAAATAAACGTAAGGCAAAAAGGAGTTCATCTCTTTACTAGGAATTCATATCTAACGAAGGAAAAGGAGTCAATCCGTTACTTGAAGTGTATTCCTAATAAGGGAAAGAAGAAAAGGTGTTCAACCCATTACTAGAAGCCTATACCTAACAAAGTTCAGGCAAAAGGCCTTCAAATCGTTACTTGAAGTCTATCTCTATCAATAAAAGGCAGGATGGGGGTGTGTGTGTGTGTGTGTGTGTGTGTGTGTGTGTGTGTGTGTGTGTGTATGTGTGTGTGTGTGTTTGTGTAACGAATGCACGGCCGCAATTTTCGACGGATTTGCACCAAAATTTACATGCACATACTCCAAGTTAGCGGGAAGGCCAAGACCGAGTTTGCATCGATAGTGGAAATAATCAATTTTTTCATGCTTCTACGGCACTTTTCATGTAGTTTGCGGCCATTTTCTACTAGCCAGAGTGAGAACCTATAGCTGGCTGCCACGAATAGGCAGGAAGATTCTATTGGCCAGCGTGAGAGCCAACAGCTGACTGACACGAATGTTAACTAGCATGCTAGCATGCAAAAAAAAAATCGATAGCTGCATTCGTCACAAGTGAGAAAAATTTAAATCTGCATGGCACTTTACTCCAATTTGCTCATTCGCTTGCTTAAACTCAACGTTGATTTTGATTCCGCAGAACTGGGTTTGGTGTGAAAAAGTATTTGTTAACATTCTTTTTACATTTGGTTTTTCTATTTACGAGTCCTTTTTTAAAGCTGATCGTTTTGTGTTCATTTTGTTTAGTTCTTTTTTCGTAACAGATTTAATGTTTAGTATAGAGCTTAGAAAAAATTCGCAGTGTGAAATAGGCAAGAAGTAAGGCATGTAGCAACATCAGCACGGCAAAGGGCACTCCTTTAAAGGCAAGGTAGGGCAAAAATATTTTAAGTCAAGTGATAGCGATTGCTGTATGAGCCGTACGATTTTGAATCAAGCATGGGCAACGCCGGGCCAAGCTGCTAGTACCTGATAAAATTAAGTGGGGAAGTGGATAATCCCGTTACTATGTACTTATAAGATTAAAAAGGGAGAGGGTTTCAACCCGTTACTAGATGTAGCTACCTAATAATATGAAAACGAAAAAGGATTAAACTCGTTACTAAAAGAATATACCTAATAAAGTGGAAATTAAAAAGAGTTTCAACACGTTACCATACGTGTATACTTAAATAAGTGAAAAAGAAAAGGGATTCAACCAGTTGCTAAAAGTGTATGCGTAACAAGATGAAAATGATAAGCGGTTCAACCCGTTTATAAGAGTGTATACTGAATTAGATGAAACTGAAATGTTGTTCAACGCGTATCTAGAATTGTATATAGACTAAAGTTAGTGCGGTTCAACCCGTTATTAGAAGAGTATACTTAAAGGTAAGACAAAAATAGGTTCATCCCTTTACTAAATGTGTATACCATCCCCATTGATGACTATGACCTCGATACGGTCCATCAGTTTACGTATCATCACTGACAACCTCTCCTTAGACGCAGAGATTGACAGGAGAATCGGGAGGGTAACCACATACCTTGCGCTACTCACAACACGTGTGTGAACCAATCCCAAGCCGTCGGTGAAGACCAAGATGGTAATGTACAACGCCTGCGTTATCAGCATACTGCTATATGGCATCCAGGCTTGGAGCAAGTACGCCAAGCAAGAAAGGCGTCTGAACACCTTTCACACAAGAAGCATCTGCCGCATCCTGGGAATAGCGTGGCAAGGTGCCCAACACTGAGGTCCTGTCTGGAGCAGATTTACCCAGCATGTTCACACTGCTCAGACAGAGCAGACTCCGTTGGTTGGGCCACGTCTATCACATGCCAGACGGCCGCATCCACCAAATCCTCCTGTACGTAGAGCTGGCCGCTGGAAGGAAACCCGCCTGGCGGCCATAGCTGCGGTACCGCAATGTCATGAGGCACGACATGGAAGCTGTGGACATCAACACAGTGTCCAGGGAGAGCCTGGCAGCCATACGATCCGAATGGAGAGGAACCCTGACGAAACACCTCAAGTCAGAGGAGGAGAAGCTAACAAAAGTCGCAACGCAAAGGCGGACCCGCAGAAAGCAAAATGACAGCTTCAAAAGACCAAAGACAGAACACACATACGACCTCTGCAACAGAGATTGTCACTCTTGCATCGGCCTCTACAGTCACAGACGTCGATGTTCCAGCTAAGGAAACAACTAGGTTGCTACCCATGGTTATCCCTGTCCGACGGAGGCCAACAAATACTTAATGAAATTAAGACAAAAGGGGATTTATCTCGTTACAAGCTCTGTATACCTAATAAGGTGAAAACGAAAACGGGTTCAAGACATTGCTATACTTAATAAGGTGAAAACGAAAAATTGTTCGACCCGTTGTTAGAAATGTATGCCTAATAAAGTTAAGTCAAGTAGGCTTCAAACTGTTACTAGAATTGTATGCCTAATAAAGTTAAAGCAAAAAGTGGTTAATCCCGTTACTAGAAGTGTAAACCTAATAAGGTTAAAACGGAATGAGGTTCAACCCGTTACTAGACGTTTATATCTACTAAAGTGGCTGTTGAGTGTATATAAGTAGTCAATTAAGGATAATAGTATAGGCGAGTCATATTATTGCAGATTCAAATAAGTATAGAAATTTTTAAATCAAATAGGTATAGAAATTTTTAAATCAAATAGATATAGAAATTTTAAAATCAAATACGTATAGAAATTTTAAAATCAAATACGTATAGAAATTTTTAAATCAAATAGGTATAAAAAATTTTAAATCAAGTAGGTATTAATTTTTTTTTAAATCAAATAGATATAGAAATTTTAAAAATCAAATACGTATAGAAATTTTAAAATCAAATAGGTATGGAAATTTTTAAATCAAATAGGTATAAAAAAATTTAAATCAAGTAGGTATAAAGTTTTTTTTAAATCAAATAGGTATAGAAATTTTAAAAATCAAATAGGTATAGAAATTTTAAAATCAAATAGGTATGGAAATTTTTAAATCAAATAGGTATAAATTTTTTTTAAATCAAGTAGGTATAAAGTTTTTTTAAATCAAATAGGTATAGAAATTTTAAAAATCAAATAAGTATAGAAATTTTAAAATCAAATACGTATAGAAATTTTAAAATCAAATAGGTATAGAAATTTTTAAATCAAATAGGTATAGAAATTTTAAAATCAAATAGGTATAGAAATTTTTAAATCAAATAGGTATAGAAATTTTAAAATCAAATAGGTATAAAATTTTTTAAATCAAATAGGTATAGAAATTTTAAAATCAAATAGGTATAGAAATTTTTAAATCAAATAGGTATAAAAAATTTTAAATCAAGTAGGTATAATTTTTTTTTAAATCAAATAGGTATAGAAATTTTAAACTCAAATAGGTATAGAAATTTTAAAATCAAATAGGTATAGAAATTTTTAAATCAAATAGGTATAAAAAATTTAAATCAAGTAGGTATAAAGTTTTTTAAATCAAATAGGTAAAGGAATTTTAAAATCAACTGGATATAGAAATTTTGAAATCAAGTAGGTATAAAGTTTTTTAAATCAAATAGGTACAGAAATTTTTAAATCATTAGGTATAGAAATTGAAATATCTGGCATTTGGAATAGCAAAATATTGCTTCCAAAATCTAAGTAACAGGAAAATTTCATTGAAAACAAAGAAACCTGTACTCAACTGGTATGTAATAATAATCCTCCTATATGTCTGTGAAAAGGAGATTTGAGACAATAAACACGTTTTACAGAAGGATACTGAGAAAACTATGGACAGACCATGTGGGCAACGAGGAAACTTTGAGTAAAATGTTTTGAAAAGGACGTTTATACTTAGAATCAGAAATCGATAGTTGGAATGCCTGGGACATATCAGGCAAGAGGAGCTGCAAAATTTGACATTCATGAGGAAATAGGGGTCAGCGGGCATCTAACAGATAACCTACCCTTACAAGTTTGTGTAAATCTATGGCAGAACAGTGAGAAGGGGGGAGGATAGTAAAAGGAGAAACATTGTAAAGAACGACAAAGGATAGGATGTGGTGGAGAGTTGTAACCACCGACGTCTTGAAGGGACATAGCACAAAGAAAACCAGAAAAAACAACTAAGCTTAGTTAAGTACATCATTTACATTATTCGGACTATTGTCCTTATCTTTGTCGCCATATTAATTACAACGATTCGGCCGTTGTACGCTCCGGCCTTCTTCAGGTGCTTGGAATGTCGAACTGAACCCTTTATTTCGCTCACTGGGGTAGACTGTTCTAGTTCCACGTGCCATGCCCGAATAATGTAAATAATGTACATAGTACCTCATCTCAGAAATATATACAGATACTAAGCTTAGTTAAGTATTGATAAGTACAGACACGCCATGGCATTTTATGCTACAAGCCTACGCATTGTGCAACTATGGGCCAGAATTAGACGTCTATTCAAAATGCTCCTCGTTCCAGTGGTTCAACCCATTCCTAAAATAGTATAACTAATAAGGAAAAAATTTAGTTAATATTTAATTCATATATTGTTTTTTAGTTTAGTTAATATATTAGTCATATATAAAGATATTATATTTTTAATTTTTTTAATATTGTATTGATTTTTAAAAATATTATTTCGTCCGGGTTACTCTTTGCCCAAAGGCAGAGAGTTCGGCAGCAGACAAGATCCGAATAACAGATCACAGCTGGATGCTATTTAACAACTGCCCCACGCAATCACATGTGGCACAAGACCGAATTTAATGTGGGGGTCCCGAGGCAGGAGGTTCGGCCAAAAAATCCCCGTAGACCCCGCATAAACGGGATCGGCCCTGTCTACCTACCCGGACGTAACTCTGCCTTTCGGTATAGCCTCGTTCGGGTTCCTCTCTGTCCGAAGGCAGAGACTTCGACTAGCGCATCTGGGAAAGATCCCAGCTCGACGCTATTTAGTAACTGCCCCACGCAGTCACATGTGGCACAAGGCCCAATTTAACCTTTTGTTTTCCGAGCCCGAATTCTAGGCCAAAAATCCCCCCAGACCCTGCATAAACGGGATCGGGTCTGTCTACTTCCCGGACGAAACTGCCTTTCGGCATAGCCTCGTCCGGGTTCCTCTTTGCCCGAAGCCAGAGAGTTCGACTAGCGCAACTGGGAAAGATCCCAGCTCGACGCTATTTAGTCACTGCCCCACGCAGTCACATGTGTGTGACGTCCCCCCGGTGTCGCTGCGCCAAATGTGACGTCTGCTTGGCTGCGTCCGTCCTGCTATCCTGTCCTGTGGCGACCAACTTGCTTGGTATTGGTCGCGGCAACAAATGTGACGTTCTAACCTTTTAGTGATTTGGATGGGAATCTGGTTAGATTCGGTATCAGCCTTGTCATTCCCAGCTCGCTTCCAACGTCTGGTTCCGGAGTAACTGCTTTGATTTCCAGTCTAACCTATCCAAGTTGTGAATTGATCTTAGGCAGACGAATTCAATCAGTCGCCGGGCCGTAATGGACGCCGAGTTCGAACAACAGTGATATCGCACAAGTATACGTAAAAGAAAAGAAAATAATAACTCGAAAAGTTCAAATGTGTTAAAAAAAAAGGATAATAATACTTTATATATGGTTGCTGAATACAGGACTACGTCTACTTCCCAACCCGCTATATGGATTCATGACACTTTGTGTTTGTTAGGCGAGTCATCCTAAGTTGTTTGTTCTTTAAGAAACTGCTTCTTGGTGTATCTTCAGACGATATTCGTGAAACTTGTTTTGGTGGTGTGAGTCTAAATCGTTCTTCAAAAATAAATTGTTCTTGGCTAGAAGTTGAGCTCGGAATTTGCGCGAATCTTAGTCAGCTTTTTCGAGACTGGTCTTGAGAGCCCTCAGCTCACTGCAACTGCTTGCCTCTCTGTCTCCAACCCCAACTGCAACTTAACTCGAACTGATTTTCGCACGCTGCTTATATGGACGCCGACCAAAACCGGAGTGGGCTTGTTGGGGTTTAAGGTTCCTTGATAATTCTCAGCCCACAATCCACTTATTTGGTTTCGGTCAGGAAAATTTTATTATTTTCCATTTTTGGAAGTCTTTCGTCTTCCCACCTCCTTCTGTTCTTTTATTGGTATCTCACCATGCCCTTAGGGGGTGTCAACGGGTTTCCCCTCTCTCTCACAGTGGCATCTCACACCTATCCCTTCAGGGGGTGCAACAGGCCTCCCCTCCTTCTTCACATGATTACCTCCGCCCAATACTCCTGCTATCATTCAGCCAATGGGAGCTCAGCGGTGTGGGTGTGGCCAGACAAGTCTCGCTTTAAAAAATTTTGCTCAAAGAAAAAAAAATATTATCTTTTTTTTTTTTTTTCACTTTTCTTTTTCCTTCTTCTCTTTGAGGATACCTCACACACTAGACTCTTTATCTTTTAACCGGATTACCTGGAATTCGTCAATTAGCTTTTCGCCATCACCAAGCGGGTGGCCACCCAGACTTACCTGCACTCCTGGCGCCAAACACTGATCCGATAAAACAGTTTCGCTCTTATAGCCGGATTTCATATGGAATTCGTCAACGAGACTTTCGCCAATTATCAAGTGGGTGGCCATCTGAACGTATTTGCATTCTTGGTTCCAATTACTGATCCGATAAGATAGTTTCGCTATCCTAGCCAGTCTGACGATAAACAGATTCTCCTCTCAATGATTTCTACATATAGACAAAGGCTTAACCTTTCTTTCATGGTGGTCAGCGGACACTTTTGTTTTTGTAATTCTGCGACACAGTTAATTGTTATCTATTTAGAATTCTGTCTCTTAGTTTATTTGACCGACCTGGAATTTTCACCAGCCTCGTAACATAAATCAGATTAAATCCAGTATCTTCCTTTCTCGACAATAGACATAAAAATCTTACCACTCTTCCTTGTCAGAAAAATAACACCGCTTAGTGTCCTTTTCGTGATGGCTTCTTATCACCTAAATTTAATTCTCGCCTTTTTTTTTCTTCTTTCTTTTTTAGCAAGCCAAATAGTGTCACATGTGGCACAAGGCCCAATTTAACGTTTTGTTTCCCGAACCCGTATTCTCGGCCAAAATATCCCCGTAGACCCTGCATAAACGGGATCGGGTCTGTCTACCTCCCCGGACGTAACTCTGCCTTTCGGCATAGCCTCGTCCGGGTTCCTCTTTGCCCGAAGCCAGAGAGTTCGACTAGCGCAACTGGGAAATATCCCAGCTCGACGCTATTTAGTAACTGCCACATGCAGTCACATGTGGCACAAGGCCCAATTTAACCTTTTGTTTCCCGAGCCCGTATTCTCGGCCAAAATATCCCCGTAGACCCCGCATAAACGGGATCGGGTCTGTCTACCTCCCCGGACGTAACTCTGCCCTTCGGCATAGCCTCGTCCGGGTTCCTCTGCCAAATAGTAATAGAGAGTAGAATAATAATACTCGCTCGAATAGTAGGCGGTATGGTGATCTGAATAGACAAATAGTATAGTGAATAGAGTATAGAAAAGCGGCCCGTATAGTAATAGCGTAGAAATGGTGATTCGAATAGTAATAGAGGATAGACTAAAAATGGCGATCGTTTCGACGTCACGCGATTTCCTATATATATGCGTTTGCTTTATGCTCACGTGTTCCACTTAATTCAATAATGGGATCGCCTGATCACTGGCGATCTATGTTCAAACTCAAGTGTCGGCAGCGACATTTTATTACTATATAAAATAATACTGGTACCAAATCCGCTATGGTGCTTCTGTTATGCATTTAGAGATTCTTAATAAAATGCAAAGATGAATATACAATGTTATTGGTCCTGACCAGGCGTCTCAGCCTCAATCATGTACCTACCGTCATAACATAGCTTCCATGTACCTTTTCTATAAATATTTTCATGGTGATTGTTCTGATGTGCTTTCTTTTATGGAACTTAGGCGATTATGAGTTTAAACTCGGTCCTAGATTCTCAGCAAGGTCTCATTAAAGTAAAACTCGTCAGATGTAACCATAAGTTCTATGCTAATAGTTTCTTCTCTCACACTTCTCGCTTGTGGAACTTTCTCCCGGCTTCTCTTTTTACGGTCAACTTTGATCTTCAAAAATTTAAATGCAATGCCAATCGTTATCTATCGTTTTCTGTTCTTTTGTTGCACCCTCTCCACAATAATGTATTTTCCTCATATTCCCACTTGCGTCTTAGTGTCTTTATTGCATTGGTTGTGTTTAAATTTTACTTAATTTAAAGAAATAATTTATTAATCCTATTTTTCTGAGGCTCTCTTTTTGCAGATGTTACAAAGACTCCCTATAAACGTTAATTTTAACAATTTTTTATGTCTAATTCTTAAAAGAGATTTTTCTTGCTTCTTATTTTACACTGTGAAATTTAATTAAAATGCCATTATAAGTTACATAAACCCACTGCCTGGTCATTAACTAAAACCTTAGAGTTTAAGCATAAGGGAACCTACACTCGGATGCTGAGGGCTATACTTAACATTTCCTGGAGATAACATCCAACTAAACCACAGCTATGTTGTCCAATCCATGATATTTCTACAATCTTAAAATGCATTTATTGATGCATCTGCATTGATTAAGCACTCTAGCCCCTGATCAGATAAAAATAAATAAATAAATAAATAAAAAAGTGATGTGGGCCCAAAGTCGGGACCACGGAAGGAAAACACGGATTAGAGGTCAGAAAGATATATTAAACAAAAGGTTACAAAGATAGTGTAAGTGTAAGAGGAGCTTACTATGTGCTAGTGTCGAATATTGGTAGTCGTACGCGGCTGATACTACGGTATTAGAATATTCTCTTTCCTCCTCTTCTTCTCTCCTAGAGTGTTATGTCGCAAACTTTATATAGTCCTGGAAAAGTCCATGTTGTAGGTAAGTTACGGTCTCATAATAAAAAGAAAACGAGAAATTTAATTAAAATGCCATTATTAGTTACATAAACCCACTGCCTAGTCATTAACTAAAACCTTAGAGTTTAAGCATAAGGGAACCTACACTCGGATGCTGAGGGCTATACTTAACATCTGGAGATAACCTCCAACTAAATCACAATTCTGTGAACCAATCCCTGATATTTCTACAATCTTAGAATGCGCTTTGCAAGAAAAGAACTTTTGTGTGATCTACTGCTCTGGACACCTAGCCATGTCACAAGTCCGGTTGGTCATCTAGGAATCACGCACATTGACCAGTTATGTCATGACATAGAATATCACGCTAATGACCTTCCGACCTTGATGCAGGGCCGTGATGATTGGCGTGATAGAATCATGAATATCCGAGATAGCTCCACCAAATAACAATAAAGTGCTACTAGCGTTCGGAAATGTATGATTATATCTCCCCTCCACCAAATATGGGTAAAGAGTTGTTTTTTAATATATGGTACCACTGCTTGGATATTAACTAAAACCCTTGAGTTTAAGCTTACAGGAACATACACTCGGATGTTGAGAGCTATACTTAACACTTAACATCTCCTGGAGATAACATCCCACTAAATCACAGCTATGAGCTCCAATCCCTGATATTTCTACAATCTTAGAATGCACTTGGTATAGCACTCGCGATTGATCTACTGCTCTGGACACCTAGCCAGATGGGCTGGTCACCAAGCAACCACCTACCTTGACCAGTTGTTTTATGAAACAGAATGCCAGGCTAATGATCTTCCGAACTTGATGCAGGACGATGATAGAATCATGAATATCCATGATACCTCCACCAAATAACAATAAAGTGCTACTAGCGTTCGGAAATGTATGACTATATCTCCCCTCCACCAAATATGGGTAAAGAGTTGTTTTTTAAGATATGGTACCACTGCTTGGATATTAACTAAAACCCTTGAGTTTAAGCTTACAGGAACATACACTCGGATGCTGAGAGCTATACTTAACACTTAACATCTCCTGGAAATAACATCCAACTAAATCACAGTTATGTGAACCAATCCCGGATATTTCTACAATCTTAGAATGGGCATGGCAGGACACTGCTGGCAAGCAAAACAAGAACTTGTGTGTGATCTACTGCTCTGGACACATAGCAATGGCACAAGACGGGGTGGTCACCTAGCAATCACCTACATTGTCCAGTTATGCCATAACACAGAATGCCAGGCTAATGACCTTCCGACCTTGATGTAGAACCGTGATAGAATCATGAATATTCGAGTTAGCTTGACCGGCTAATAATAATATTGCTAATAACATTGATTTATTCATGAAGAATTTGTGTTTTCTTTTTAAAAAGGCATAAGAAAAATGTTAAATTTTAGTTCAGTTTTTCATTAAAACATAAAAAGGAAACAAATGCAATATGTTTTAATGGTGCAAAATTATTGAAAATGACTCATTTATATAGAATTTTGTTTTTCAACTTTTAACGTTTCTCCCAAAATTGCTGGAATACGCCTCCAGTTCTGGTCCCTAGATGCACTGTGAGTAGACCTGTAGTCTTGAACGTCAACGCATACTGACAAAAACACGGGCACTCAGTCACACACAAAAACACACATTCGCAGTTGTATATAAAACTAATGTTGGATAGTTTCCACCGTATTTCTCGCATCCTCTGATGAAGAATACAGGCGTGCTCGAAAATTCCGAACGTGGAACCAAAATCTCCGTGCTTCATTTTTGTCTCATTTCATTTTTGCTTTACGTACTGATTTCATCGGTAGCTTTCATTTGACTTTGTTTTATTGGCCCACTTCCCTAGTCTACTATAATATTAGGTTGGTGCAAAAATAATGTCGTTTTCTCACATAGTAACATATGTGAGAAAACGGCATTATTTTTGCACCAACCTAATATACGTATATATATATATATATATATATGTGTGTGTGTGTGTGTGTGTGTACATATATATATATATATATATATATATATATATATATATATATATATATGAAAATTTCTCCGAATTAATCATTAGAGAGACAATATTTATGAATAAAAATGACAATAGGAAAACTGGTAATTGCTGACGCGTTTCGTCCAATGTGGACTTTATCAAAGCAAAATACGAAAATGAAATTAAATGAACAAAGTAACTAATAAAAACAAAAACAGAATGTACCTAGCAACTGGAATGTATATATATATATATATATATATATATATATATATATATATATATATATATGATTGAATAAATTACAGATATTAAATCTGCTAATTTTTTAAAAAATCCGTTCATACACACCAATAACCTTCCGTAAATTGATATAAAAGGACGCGAGAAGTGTGCTATAGCTGTTTAAATTTCTTTTATTTTTCATTTCCCAAGTACTTTCGATCTTCCCCCAAGATCATCTTATGGGGTGCAAGTAGTGCAAAACTATATGTTGTTCAGGGGTACAAATATTTATACAAAGCTCTGCGTTGCTATCCTTTACCGTAATTTTTCATTATGCTTTTAAATGCAAACGGTTGAAAATGTCCAGAGCGCTCATTAGAACGTGAAAAAAATATTCATTATGGAATTTTTTCTATGTAATAATGTCTTGGTCATGAGCGCTTTAAATTATGAAAAACTGTTCCTTTATAGGCATTTCAGAATATTACTGCAGTATTCATAGTTGATTCTGTTCAGTGCCGGCTTTAATTTTTTAATATAAATTGCTTCTATGATCTGTAGCTTGAATTTATTGTTTTATTGGCGTAGGATAGTTGTGTTGTCGATCAGTAATTTTTTATATTGTGAATGTTATTAAAAGTATAATGAAAAATTTCGGTAATGGATACCAACGCACAGCTTTGTATAAATACTTGTACCCTTGAACAACATATACTTTAACGGATTTTATTATAAATTAGCAGACATAATGTCTGTAATTTATTCAATCGGACATGCCTCAAAGAAAATTTGCTGCCTAAATACACAATATATATATATATATATATATATATATATATAGGTATCTGCATTGGTTAAGCACTCTAGTCCATGACCAGATAAAAAATAAAAAATAAACGGGGGCAAATGTTGTGATTTCACGCGATAGTAACGAATTGAATGATGTCAACGAAACCGCACCCTAGTAGAATGATGGAGGTTAGGGAAATTGGCGGTGTGTATGGGGGGGGTATTGAGCAGGAAAAGATGGCGAGAAAAAAATTAAATGAAATCCAAACTACCAAAGCGGACCGCCTCCACGCCCGCCACAACCACCATCGCTACCGCCAGATGTCAGCACTATCGGTAACTGTGGGTGTCAGTTTACGGCCCAGGTGGCTTGGGGTTAGAGATGAAAATGAAAAGAAACATAGTATGGCTCTCTAACTCGAGCGAATGAACGGTGTGTGGGGGGACAGAGAAAAGGAAAGAAAGAGAGAGTAAGAAATAGAGAGCGAAAGACAGAGAGAGAGAGAGAGAGAACAGGATAGACCACAGCAATAAACAACACCCTTGCCATACACCCGTCCATCAGTCCAAACAAGCAGATGTGGTGTAATGGTTAGCAAGCTTGTCGAGCTAGATTACTTACAAATGGATTCGAACCTCACTGGGTGCTTCATACTTGCGGCCTTGTGCCACATCCAAGTTAGTAAATTTATATACCCGCGTAGCATTTGATCTACACACACCCTCACGATTGCGCGCACATATACCCCCCACCAGGTACATACACGCAAAGACGGTAAACAAACGCGCAAGACACATCAAAAGGAGCCAATTATGTAAAATATGTGCAGAAATTCCCAACGCCTTTTACTGTACGCACGTGAGTGAACACACATCTGAACACCGATTTTCCATTGGAAAGATTTGTACACATCAAATGGCCATCAAAATTTGTCGACATTTAAATACAGTGTACATACTGTGAAAGTATGTACATATATATATATATATATATATATATATGAAAATTTCTCAGAGTTAATCTGTAGAAAAGAGAATATTTATTCAACCATTTTTTTTTCATTTTACGATCTCACAAAAAACAACTAAAAATGCCGTGGACACAGAATGTCAGATTATGATCATCATAATGATAACGATGGTGACAATGATGATTATATCTATAAGCGTGGCTTTGTGCATATTTACAAACGTGTGTCTTTCAACATGTCAATGCTTCTCTGGACATGTTAAAAGTATTATGACTAACAGGATCATATATTTTTATCTATGCATATACAAGGGTTTATATATATATATATATATATATATATATATATATATATATATATATATATATATATATATATATATATATTGATATTGGAATATTACACCGAAAACATGTAGCGATGTTTTTGGTTAAAATCCTAAAATAAAAAAGTATTGCTCTACTCTGTATTGAGCCCTCCTTTAAATTAAATATTACGAACGTTTGGAATTGTACGTATATATATATATATATATATATATATATATATATATATATATATATATATATATATATATATATATATATATTGTATTGGGGCAGCAGTTCATTTTCAAACATATATTGGTAATATAACAGACGACGAATGTTTATTATGTTCGTATGGTTGCTTTAATTTCGGGAGTAAATAAAGACATAAACTGTCCTGTGTATGCAATTTATGTATGTATATATATATATATATATATATATATATATATATATATATATATATATATATAGAGAGAGAGAGAGAGAGAGAGAGAGAGATAGAGATAGATAGATAGATAGATAGATAGATAGATATAAATATGTTAGCTCTATCACTAATATTGAGCGCTTTCCAATAAGTAACGCGCATATATATTATATAAATATATATATATTTAAAATTCCATATATATATATTTAGATACTTACACATTACACACACACACACACAAAATATATATATATATATATATATATATATATATATATATATATATATATATATATCCAAGAGGACAAAATCCAAGTAGATGTCAATGTAGAGTACAGACCAAAGAATATAATATAAAATGTTCAAACACTAATATTCCATGGTTATATCACGATTCAATTCATCAGACCTACAAATTCAAAACATTTTGAATTTGTAGGTCTAAGGAATTGGATTGTGATTACGATTCCAATGTAATACATTATAACCATGGAATATTAGTGTTTGGGAATTACACACACACATACACACATATATATACATATATATATATATATATATATATATATATATATATATATATATATATATATATATATATGAAAATACATGAGCACAAAAGAGACGTCACGAAAAACAACTTATCTAATGCACTAGTCATACATAGAAATAAATTCAACCACAATTTTGATTTTTAAATTCTATACTCATAAAAAAAAGAAAATAACTCACTCAGAAGGAAAATTCTAGAAAGTGCCGCCATAGAATATTACCCAAATATTAATCTAGGCCAAGGCTTTTTCCCTATTTCACCGTTCTCAACAAAATTTGCTCTCACAAACAAACGTACACAACAATATCGTAAAATCAAAAGAAAATAATTGAAACCGTCAGCACAGTAATAATAACAATATCTCCACACGTGACAGTTATTGACGTAATTTTCAGTTAACATTATGAAAATAGCGTCCTATAAATTCTTCCAGTTGCTAAGGACATTTTGTTTTTGTTATTATTAGTTACTTTGTTTAAATAAATTCATTCAGTTTTCCTATTGTCATATATATATATATATATATATATATATATATATATATATATATATATATATGGGGGGGTCTGTGTATGTGTGTGTCTGTGTGTGTGTGTGTGTGTGTGTGTGTAAAAATATATAGAAAATAGGAAAGAACTCGTTTGCTAAATAATCCAAAGTTCTTTAGTATTTTTGTTATTATTTAAAAAAATAGTGCTCGATACAAAAGTAGAGCATAAACATAATTATTTATTTAAAAATATGATTCCAACGCTACATAAGAGTTCTCATGTTTTAAAACAAGAGCCGAAAACTTCAATATAATTATTTGAATTAAATTGAATTAAAGTACCAAGCTCTGTTCCATTTCGCTTGAAGATGGAACAATATCGTAAAATCAAAAGAAAATAACTGAAACCGTCAACACAGTAATAATAATAATATCGTTATTCATTGGGATTTGATTAAGGGAAGGGTCCCAAGTCCTACCTGAGGAAAAGAGAAAAAACGCCCTGTTTGCAGCAGATTTTCCACAGACGCATTTACAAGGCGACAACTCCTGGATTTTCACCAGAGCCCCTTTAGCCGGGTTGCGGCCCTAATACCGCTGGGTGCAAGATCAATCCGCCTTGGGTGACTCTACCAGGAACCGAAGTTCCCGACGGTATATCCCTGGTACTACCACGTTGCCACCGCCCTGCCACGTTGAGGAAGGGGTTAGACTTTTAGGGACCGACAGCCACTCTACGTCGTTGTCTGAGTCTCCGTCCTCTTTCACCCGTCCTTTTCCACCGTCGTCTCCGATGGTTCGAGGACGCAGCTAGACGCCTGGAGGGAGAGCTCATCCGCGATGTACTTCTCCCTCCTTCTCTTCCTGGCTGCCTAAAACACGTCGGTGGGCAGCTGAGGACGTGGGCTAACACAATTAAGGATGACCTAGCAGTACTATCGTGTCCAAAAGAAGTTGGTCTTCGGCGATGTAATCGCGATTGGCTCGCCATTTCGTGTGACCTAGCTCAGGATCAGCAAGCGTGGGCAGCGATGGTCCGTGAAGCTGTACTTGCTCGGGAGGAAGCCGGTTCAACTCGACCAGGGTGAAAACCGATACAAGTCAAGTCAAGCTATATATATATATCATATATATATAGCGAGACTCTTCGCAAGCCGAATTGAGTCACTGTCGGTCACTGGGCGTGTTTCCTAAAATAAATACGCCATAAATCCACCTTCATCCCAACCGTTCTCCGACAGCTTAGTGGTAGAATATCCGCCTGATACCAATTCAGTCGGGTTTCGATCCTAGCTAGAGGCGACCGGATGTCTAGCCGCACTGATGAGCTGTGATACAGCGAAACAGTCTGTCTGTGGATGATATTATATATATATATATATATATTAAAGAAAAACAGACCACTTTTTATATATATATATAAAGCAACAGGAAAATGCTTTATCAAAGTAAGGAGAAACTTTATCAAGCGAAAATACAGTTAACGTTTCCTATTTTAAGTTTAAGAAGCTTCTAAAATATTCTGAAAGCTGTGTACGGATATATTTTTTGTGGAAGACGTTAAAGGATTTAATTTATTAATAAACTTGTTGTCCTTGTTACATGAGCATAAACGCTTTCAAAATGGTTAACTCGATAAATTGAGAATATTTTAAATATATAAATAGTTCATCATAATAATTACATTAAAAATAAATAGTTATAAAAATAAATGAATAAAAATTAAATAAAACATACATAGAGGATTTTTTTTCTTTTATGGCTCGTTTCACTTTTTAGAAAGTGTATTTACTTATTTAAAGGCAATTGAACTTTGTTTTATCAAAATGGTATCCCGTGACCAAGTAGGTAACGTCACATTTCGGCTATCTGAATGATTTTCTTGATGGAAAATGTGATGCAGTTTCTGTTCCTTCAAACCAAAGTCACGTTGTTCTTTAAAAGGAACTATTTACATTTTTCGGACTGTTGTCCTCATCTTTATTGCCATATTCACGACGTTTCGGCCGTTCTATGCTCCAGCCTTCTTAAAAATCTGTCTATATTTCTGGGATGAGGTTATGTAACTATTTACACTATTTACATTCTTCCACATGTTGTCCACATCTTTATTGACGTTTCGGACGCTGTATGCTCCAGCCTTCTTCAGGATCTGTCTATATATCTTACATGAGGTATTTACATTCTTCAGACTTATCTTTATCGTCATATTCACTTTTCGGCTGTTGTCTGCTTCAGCCTTCTTCAGGATCTATCTGTATTTCTGAGATGAGGTATTGTAACTATTTACATTATTTACATTGTTCGGATTGTTGTTTTCATTCATATTTACGTCTTTTCGTCGTTGTAGGCCCCGGCCTTCTTCATATGATATTTGTTGGGACTTCGAACCTCACCCTTTATTTAGTCCACGGTGGGTAGATTGTTCTAATTCCACGGAGCATGCTTTGGATATCTCAGTTTTAGTTAGTTTTCCTCCAAGTGTTCGTTCTCTCTTCTGTGGGCAGGGTTTGAACTCTTTGGGTCAAGCCACTTTTGGATCAATCAATCAACACTTTTATCCACTGTGACGAAATGTCGTGGATATGGCAGTAAAGATGAGAACAACTGTTCGAATAATGCAAATAGTGTAAATAGTTACGAAAACTCTTCTCAGCATTATAGATAGATCCTGAAGAAGGCGGAAGCGTACACTGAACGAAACGTCGTGAATATGACAATAAAGATGAGAACAACAGTCCGAATGATATAAATAGTGTAAATAGTTACGAGAACTCTTCTCAGAAATATAGATAGATCCTGAAGAAGACCAAAGTATCCAATGTCCGAAACGTCGTGGATATAGCAATAAAGATGAGAACAACAGTCCGAATGATGTAAATAGTTACGAAAACTCTTCTCAGAAATATAGATAGATCCTGAAGAAGGCCGGTGCATACAATGTCCGAAACATCGTGGATATAGCAATAAAGATGAGAACAACAGTCCGAATGGTGTAAATAGTGTAAATAGTTACGAAAACTCTTCTCAGAAATATAGTTAGATCCTGAAGAAGGCCGGTGCATACAATGGCCGAAACGTCGTGGATATGGCAATGAGGATGAGGACAACAGCCCGAACGATGTAAATAGTGTAAATAGTCTCCGTTCTGAAATTTTATTTACTAATATTTTTTCCTCCTCAGTAAGAGGTTAACCTATTGTCCAGTTCTCAACCTTTCTTGGTCTTTTAAACAGTAGTAGATGTGGTTTCCTGTTTAGGATTTGGTTCCCAGCTCCTTCTAAAGAAATTTCATTCTCTTTCTCTGCCTACAGTCTTTTGCGTCTCAGTGACATTATCGCCTTCCTTCGGATGAAAAGGTTAAAACATGTATTCTATTAGGTTGGTGCAAAAATAATGACGTAATCATGTCGTTTTTTGACGTACGTGAAAAAACGACATTATTACGTCATTATTTTTGCACCAACCTAATACTTCTTTCCTTTTTTCTTTCTTTAATTCTTTCTTTTTTTTACTTCTTTCCTTTTTACTTTCTTTCCTTTTTTCTTTCTTTAATTCTTTCTTTCTCTTTATTTGTTTGTTTAGTTCGTTTTTTCAGCCTTCAGCTGAATTATTGGCCTCTAATTAATTGGCGGGAATAAGATCTAAAATCCACTTTCTTTTGGCTTACCTGATATTGGAGGAGGGTAAAGAAATCTCATCTGAATCAGTGCCGCGCCCAAACCAGCGCTTCTGTTGCGATGCACTTCCGAAGAAACGCAGTTTCTACCAAGGCTATTAACCGACGCTGTTGTGCTACGGCCTCCACTTCTAACATATTCTGAAACATTTTCGGGTGGCTTCCCTCTCAGTCTATGTATGTATGAATGTATGTATAGATGGATGGATGTATCGCAATAGAATATCTGTTTCTTTCTTGCTCCTACTTCACCCTCTCTCGCTCTCTTGCTCCCTGTTTGTATCTCTCAGTAAACAGTCACACACACATACACAAAAGCAAATAAATAAAAGTAGAAATAACATGTAGAGCTTTTGACTTTAAAAATCAGGAGGTCAATTGAATACGCGACCTTAGTTTCGACCTTACGGTTTCTTCAGGCGATTTTTATCAAATGAACCCTTAAAGTGTTCTTTAAAAAAAACCCCAAAACCCCCACAAAAAAACAAAACAAAACTAATGAACGCTACATTATTATTTTCAAAAATAAATAAATAAATGTACGACGTTGGATGTAATGAAAAAGGTGGAGGAGGATGTGAAGAAGGAAGAACATATCAGAAAATCTTTCTTAATTTCATATGAGGCTGGATAAAAAAAAAAATCCCCCCCGAGCGATACGTTTACAATACCCTTTCTTTCCTCCTCCTACTCCTTCTTCTCCTCCTCCTCCTCCTTCTTCTTCTCCTCCTCCTCCTTCTTCTTCTCCTTCTTCTCCTCTTCTTCTTCTTCTTCGTCTTCACATTCACCTTCACCATAACAGTCAAAATAATGAGAAAAAAAAAAAAAACACAATCAGAAGTCAAAAAACACCCTTGAAAATGGCTATAGAAGTGGACGAAAGGGCTTCGGACAATGGACAATACAGACATTTTTTTAGATTCCTTAACTCCTGCAATACGGAAAAATGTTAAGATGCCGGAAAAATTAATTTATATAAATAAATTTTATTTTATATATATTATTATATATTATTATATATATTATAAATACATTATATAAACAGTCGTGAAAAAAACCAACACATGTTGCCTAATATATATATATATATATATATATATATATATATATATATATATATATATATATATGTGTGTGTGTGTGTGTCTGTGTGGGTATATATATATATATATATATATACAAGTGTAAGATTGGTGTATACGGAATAAATTCCAATAACCAACAACTACTATTCTTAAAAGAGTGCTCAATACAGAGTAGAGCAAATATAATTATTTTTAATTTTAACATAAATATGTTACAAAATAACTACAAAAATAGCAATTTTGTTTCAACACTTCTGGTGTCTTATCAAGTGATGATGTTGAAAGTAGAATCTACTTTTTTGTAGTGATTTTATAACATATTTATGTTATAATTTTCGAATAAATAATTATATATATATATATATATATATATATATATATATATGTGTGTGTGTGTGTGTGTGTGTGTGTGTACAGGTAGTAATCCGTTGGTATAATCCGAGTGTGTCATATTAACATAATATTGAATGTTAAATATTAATTATTAAATGTTAAAACTGACTCACAAAGACCGCTCAATGTTTATTTTCATTAAACAGAACAATTGCACTGGCTATTTTCACTGTTGCCCAGACTGCATGAACTTAAGCGAGCTACTGGTTCTACTTTCGAAAAATGTAAGCGATTCTTCTACTCCAACATCTTCTTCTCTCGCACTTCCCGACAGTTAAACTCCCTTCCTCTTACTTGCTTTCCTGGTAACTTTAATCTTCAAAAATTTATAAAAGTACTGTCAATTGACATCTTCTGATACCTTGATCTTTATCCTTTCTTCAAACACCTCTATATACTCTTACTTTCATTCACTGTAACTACTTGCGTGCTAGTGGTACTCCCGCTTTGTTTGGGGGGAAATGCTTAAAAAAATAATGGGCTTTCAATGTGTAAGAGAATATGATTCGCCCCAACTTTTTTTCGTTTATTATTTGTGAATGATCATAATTTTAAATATATATATATATATATATATATATATATATATATATATATGTTGATAATATTAGTGGTAAATATACACATGCATATGCAATCATATATCTAAAATATATAAATATATATACATACATACACATACATATATATTATAGAATCCAGGTAGAACTCAATGTCCAGGACAGAGTAAGGATATAATAAAAAGGCTTAAACACTAATATTCCATGGTCATAATTTATTCCATTGGAATCGTAAATACGATTCAATTCATCAGACCTACAAATTTTATTATATATATATATATATATATATATATATATATATATATATATATATATATATATATATATATATGTCTGTGTGTGTGTGTGTGATGTGGATTTCGAGATGAAATTCGGTCTCCAATGAATGACAAACGCAAAGATTAAAGATAAGAAATTAAATGTATTTACACAATAATACAATGGGTAATTCTGTTAGTAAATCTAGGAACGCGTTTAGTCGGAATAATATATATATATATATATATATATATATAGTCTCGAAGTAGGACTTCCTTAGAGTCTACGTGCTTGTAACTGACTTCTATAAGCGGTTACCTCACACTATTACTCTACCTCCAACTCAATCACAATCTCTACTCACTCTGTCTCACTCTCTATATCTCTATATTCTAAATGTCTTGGGGTATTTAACGGTAGCAGTCCAAGTAACACTCTGGTCGAGTCCACTTATATGAAAAAAGGGAGGACCCCATAACGATATATCTCGATAAGAGCAAGAGACGGATATCCATTGTAGTTGGCCCTGATCTGGCATCTCCTTTACAGTCGCTCTCTCAGAGACCTGGCGTCGTCTCACTCTGTTTTTTTTTTCTCTAAATGCCTTCACGGTAACTGCTCCGACGAGCTGATTTCGCTAGTTCCCAGACTGCATGAATTTAAACATGCTACTAGGCTGGCACCTCGTCCCCACCCTTTCACTGTCGAAACGGTTAAATGTAACCGTCTCTTCTACTCCAATAGCTTCATGTCTCGCACTTCCCGTCTGTGGAACTCCCTTCCGCTTACTTGCCTCCCTGATAGATATAATCTCTAACTATTCAAATGAAATGTTAATCTCCAGATGCCTTGATTTATTTCCGGCCCTTTCTCTCCATCCTTTCATCTATCACGCCTCTTTACTCTTGCTCCCACTCTCTGGAAACATTGCGTGCTAGTGGAATACCGCCATGCTTGGGATGAAATGCTTAAAAAGTTAAAAAAAAACAAAAAAACTCTCAAGTCAAAACAAGGACCTCAGAAAGACAACACTTTCCTCAAAATATGCGCAGTGCTCGAAAGAGCCGATTTGTGGCTTACTCTAAGTGGGTATTGTATCCCCAATTGGTCAAGGAAGTCTTAATAGGATTAATCGTAATGTCCAAATCACAGCAGGAATCACCTTGGCATTCGTTTCCTGCATTTTAAACAATCTTACCATTCCAGCTTTCAAATTAGAATTGATTGTAATTTTCTCAATAACCTTATTTCCTTAATTTGTATCATTTGCTATGACAATATCAATAATCTGACAGTTCTTGTTGCCTTTATCTAGCACAATGAGATCCGGACGGAGATAGGGTATAACTCTGTCTGTCTGAAATTTATATATCCCAGAACAGTGTGGGCTTTTATTACTATTATTATTAGTAGTAGTAGTTGTTGTAGTAGTAATATTATTAGTATTAATAGTATTAGTATTGTTGTAACCTAGAAAGTTTTACTGAATGAGGAATAACCAAAAACAAAATAAAATACTCGCTCGCGGCGTGAAATAGGTAAATAGATCTTTGTATTTATTATTCCAGTGATTCAATTGTTATATTATGTTATTATAGGTACAGCAGTAGTTTGAAGGTACCACATCTTTAAGGTACCACATCTTTAAGGTACCACATCTTTAAGGTACCACACCTTGTCAGTTTCTGTTTATAGATCCTTGTCTATATTATTCATATTCTGTAACAGAGTTTTTTTTTTATCTGATGTTATTTCCATATCTATGAGGAGACATTTATTTATTATTATGCTTTGTCACACGGTGTAAATTTTTGAATACACCGTGTACATTTAATTATCTGTCAAGTCACAACAAGGAACTCAGAAAGACAACACTTTCCTCAAAATATGCACAATGCCCAGAAGAGCCGATATTTGGATGACTACAAGCTGGTTTGATATCTCCAGCTGGTCAAAGAAGTCACACAGTTTTAATGGGATGGAATCAAATGCTCCAGTCACCGGTGGAATCACCTTCACATTCCCTTTCTGCATCCGAAACAATCTTGGCATCCCAATTCGGAATATTTTGTAATCTTCCCAATCACATTGTTTGCTTAATTTGTATCATTTGCTATGGCAGTATCAATAATATGATATTTCTTGCTGTCCTTATCTAGTACAATAATATCTGGAAGGCGATGGTGTATCACTCTGTCTGTCTGAAAATCATAGTCCCAGAATAGTGTGCGATGACCAACTTCTTAACTTGTCATGCAAGAAACTTATTTGTACCAATTTTATGCAAATTGGCATCCATACTTTCGATACAATATCCAATCTACATGAAGACATGCCTTATCAGAAGTCCTCTTATATTCTTTTTGAGCACGTTTTCTTTTCAAGCATTGATCATTGACTCTTGTTTTGCGTATGTGGTATTATTATTATTATTCTTAAAATGGACTCACGTGAGCAACTCCCAAATATAATAATAATAATAATAATAATAATAATAATAATAATAATAATAATAATATCACTTTATTACAATACACGCATACAAAGCGATCAATATGAGAAAACATTATTTTTCAAGGGCGTTGAAATTTGAATGGAAAAACCCAAGCCAGATACGAAAAACATGTTTGGTCATGCTAAACAAGATAATTTGTCATATAGAAAAAGGTAATACCCATCATTGTTAGTGAGCTTTACGTCTTGAAAAGAGATGAGAAATGGTGATAATCAGGGAATAAGTAAATCTTTTTTACATAATCTACATAAAGTCTTACCTTATAATCTTTTTGAGTTCATATTTTGAAATCACTGATCAGGTGAGTCATACTCTCAGAATGTTCACCAAGAATCTTATATTTTGGACTGATTGGTGTTTTGAGTATGTGGTATTATTATTATTATTATTATTATTATTATTATCTAATTATAGTTGTGCTTGTCTCTTCGTTTGAGATGTCCGCACGACCTTTAAGCCCTGCCAATACGTCATAAATAACGGACAATTCCGTTTTGATCGCGTAGAAAGAGGGGAAAAGACACCACTTGGTTTCAACGAGAAAATGGAAGAAAGAAAAAAAGAAAGGTGGGGAGATAAATGTGGCGAGTGGGAATCAGATTAAGCTGATAAGAAGAACAGTTACTACACTTTGACCCTAGCCAAAATGCCTAGAAAAGATGAGCGTCATTTTTCAGATGCACTGTATCGAACAACAGAATCCGATTAAGGAAATCGCCAAAAATCTAATTACAATAAAATAAGATCGTTTGCTGAATTAAATTTTAATTAGTATTGAGAGAAATGTTCGTAAGACGCGCATTTGAATAGTTCTTCTTCTTCTTCTTCTTCCTCTTCTACTTCTTCTTCTTCTTCTTCTTCTTCTTCTTTTTATTATTATTATTATTATTATTATTATTATTATTATTATTATTATTATTATTATTATTTCCTTTGATTTCTGTTGCATATACATTTCCTTCCTTCAGCGACCTAAGCTGAAAAATGGCATCATGACTTTTTCCACTCTTCGTAATGGGTGAACTGTACTTATGAGTAAAGAAGATATTTTATATTTTTGTTTTATATTATTTTATATTATAAATAAATATTTTATATTATAAATATATATATATATATATATATATATATATATATATATA
>OZ010599.1:27360199-27395199 GCA_963932145.1 Acanthosepion lycidas
TTTTGTTTTTATTATTATTATTATTATTATTATTATTATTATTATTATTTCGTTTGATTAATGTATAGACATTTCCTTTCACGATCCCATTCCTGGAGCCCTTCTCTGTACTTTTCCAACCACTGGGTCTTTGGGTTCCCTTTCGTGTCTCAATCATAGACCTAATGTCAGAAATGGCTTCATGATATTTTCCAGTGATCACTTTTGCTATAAGATTACACATATTTTACATAGATAAAGCTCTTCCTAGTGTGTGAGCTGTACTTGATTTTTTAAGGCATGGGCTACCAGGAATCTCTTTAATGAGTCTATCGGAAGCTTTTCCAATCAGTCTGAGGGCTTCGACTGCAACTGGAATTATTGATGACCACGTATGCCACATTTTTGAAAGATCTACAGCAAGCTCCTTGTCATTTATCAATGTCTTGCAGATACATTACAATTTGCAGGGAATGCCATGTCAATAAGTAAGCACATTCTGTTTTTCTGATAATGGATCACGATGTCTGGGCAATTTGATTGTTCTGTGTGTATTGTAAATTCTCATACAGGTCCGATCTCTTCAACTTGGTCTGAGTGATGTTCATACCAGTTTCTTGCAGTTATTGGCTCACTATATTGTGCCGTGCTTTGTAGTCATTGGGAGCTATCACTATGCAACCTGATACAAGATGGTCAATGGTTTCTCGATATTTATCACAGAATCTGCATTTTGGACTAACATAGATTTTCAGTATTTCTTCGCATTTTCTTGTTAGCATGCATTGATCTAGCGGAACAATAATAAAACGTTCGCTTTCTGCTTTTAACCCTGCACTACTTAACCACTGATCGGGTTTGTCTACATCAACTTGTTTGGTACGGGTAGAGAATTCACCATGAAAAGGCTTATCTTGCTATCATTTTCGCTTTATTATTATTTGTATGTTATGTTTCATGTTTTGTATCCTGTAGAGCCGGTTCCAAACTATGGTCCTTAGGTCTTATAGGAGAATTGTCATTTAATTGATAGTACTTTTATTAGTATATGGGATGTTCCTAAAAGGGCAATTTTCTGAGCAACTTTTATGTTGATGTTCCCTGGGACACTGTTAGTAAAATTGTCCATTCTTTTTCTCACGAGATCCAAAGTTCCAATTACTACTGGTACAGTCTCAGTTTTCATTCCCCACATCCTGTTAATCTCGATCTCTAAGTCCTTGTAAATGGACGATTTCTCGATAATTTTTATGAAGATGTTTCTCTCAGAAGTTATTACTATGTCAATAATCATACACTTCCTGAATTTTTTTGTCTTTTATGAAAATATCAGGTCTGTTGGTTTTTATTTCCCTGACAGTTTGAATTGGGATGTCCCAGAAGATACTTATATAGTTATTTTGGGTAACTTTGTCTTGTTGGTGTTCATATCATCTTTCAGTGGTTTCGATTTTGTGCTTCTTGCATATCTTCCAGTGCACATACCTCGCTACTTTATGTCTGTGGGTATATTCATTTGGTGCCAGTTCCGCACATCCTCAGATAATATGATCGACAGTTTCATCATATTTTCCGCAGATTCTGCATTTGGGGTTTGTTCCATCCTTGTACGGGCAGAGTATTGGCCATGAAGCGGTTTATCTTGACATGGCTTCTGTATCTGGTCGGTTGCATTTGTCTTTGCTGTCTTTTTTTAAGTATTTTGCAGTTTCAGCCGGTGTATTGTGCTGTACTTGCGCATATTTGAAACTCCATTTTGAATTTGTTGGCGTCTTTTATTACGGAGTAAAGACGCTTACTACTTTCATGTTCCTTGACGCATACCATCATCCAGTCTTTTGTAGTTTCCAAGTATCTTTGGAGGCAAATTGATGTAGTTTTGTAGGACAGTTTTAGTTGAACTAATTCTCTGCCTCCCTTGGATCTGGGCACATACAGAATATCATCAGCTTTGGGATGATGCATGCGGTAGCAAGTGAGAAGCTTTCTCGTTTTGGCATCCATTCGATTTATTTCAGCTATGGTCCAGGGTGTTTCTGTAATTCTACCTTTCTTGAATGTTACTTTTGCACATTTATCTAACCCGAAGTCCATACCTATATCATCACTGAAGTATTTTACAATATTGAGCAGGCCCTTCAACTCATTGCCATCTTTGGCAAAGAGTTTGAGATCATTCATGTAGAGTAGGTGATTGAATATTGTCTTATTTATTTTGTAACCATATCTACTGTTGTTCAGTTCAAGTGTAAGGAGGATTAAGGACAAGCAAAACAGAAGGGGTGACAAAGAGTCTCCTTGAAAGATTCCACGTCGGATATTCAGACGGTTGGATATGGCAGTGCCCCTGGTGTGACTAAGGTATAGTTTGGTGTCCCACATTCCCATGCTGTGCTTAAGGAAATTTAATACCACAGGGGATACTTATACATTTCCAAAGTTTTAGCGATCTAATGTGGAACACTATCAAAGGCGTTACGATAATCAATTCACGCTGCGCTAAGATTTCTACGTCGTCTCCTGCAATTTCCCAGGATCATTTTATTTACCAGTAGTTGATCTTTACAACCTCTTCTGCACCCCTTCTGTTCCAGCGGAAGAATGCTGTTTGTTTCGAAAAAGGAATAAGTACGGTTCGTAAGTACAGACGTAATCAACTTATACGTTGTGGAGAGACATGTTATCGGTCTATAATTTTTCGGGTCGTCTGTTTCAGTTGTTTTTGTATGATGTATGTAATACCTTCAGTAATCCATTCCGGGATTTTATTGGGATTATTTACAAGCGTTGATAATGTTTTTGCAAGGATTTTATGGGTAGATGAGGGATGATACAGCCAGAAATTGGGCACCTTGTCATTTCCTGGGGATTTCCATTTTTGGGATTTCGTTAGAGCTTGCCTAACATCATCTGTGGATATATTTTCCCATTCTTGCAGAAGTGTATCCATTATTCGTTCTTCTTCACGTCAGATCCATTCTGCATTTGGGTTATATTCCTTTGGGCTGCTACAAATATTTTCCCAAAATGTCTACATTATCAATCGATGATGGCCTTTCGATATGTATAGGTGTTTTTCCAATTTCTCTGTAAAATGTCTTAAGGTCCGTTTGGAATATTTTATTTTGACGATAGAACCTACAACGTTTTTCGTATCGGCTTGTTCTCTGTGCCTTTAACTGAAGTTTCTGCTTCAGCATTTCCGTGATTAATGGAATGTCAATTAGGGATTTAATTTTATATTTCCGCTTGATGTTTTTGCACTTGCGTGTGGAAATATTAGGGTTTCTGGCGAGCTCATCTAATATAGAAAGCTCACATCTAGTTTGTTTTATTTCTCGTATCAGTTTTGCCTTCCAGGCTGGCTCTGTAAATTTTATTTATTTATCCGAGTCGCTGCTAAAGCTGTTGCGTATATGACGTTGTTAACTTCTGTGATGTTTCCCGGTGGTTTATCTGTTAACAGTGTTTCCAGGGCAGCATTGTATATTTTCACGATGTGCTTGTTGCAATTCGTCATATGGATTTTCGGGACCTGGTCTCTGTCTGACAATTGTATGAAAGTTATTCTGCTGAGTACTTGGATGACATCATTTTTCGCTTCGGTGATTTCAGCTTCGAGGTTTTCAATGAATTCTAACTTAATGTACCTGGAGTCATCTTCAGTGACATTGTCTGGATAACTGCAGGTTGTGTTTAAGGTAGAGTCTTTGATTTTATTTCCTGGGAGGTTATTTAGTATTTCTTTTATTTTAGTTTTTACTTCATCTTCTGTCACATTACTTATTTCTACTTTCATCTCATTACAGTTTGAGTGATGGGTCATAGTATTTTGCCTTATATCTAATTTTGTCCTATCTATTTCTGCTTTTGAGAGTCTGTTGTTTTGCATGATGTCCCTGCGGACATAGGCAAGCATGTTTGGATTGAGGTTAAGTCTTATATCATTTCCCACCATACTTCTCCATATTTGGTATGTTTGATTGGTGGTGTTCTTTGCTGGGTTTTCGAGTGCAGTGAAGAAGGATGTCATGACTTGTCTATACTCTTCGCGAGACCCCTTTCGTTCGTTTTCTTTTTATGAGTCAATTTGGTATTGAGTCACTTGGTCCAAGGTTGGCAATAATCTGAGTTTGGTGACCTAGTGTCTCTTCGTTTGTGGAAGAGTTTGTTCCAGTGACAGATTTTTCGTCCTCAGACTGGTTCCTCTCTAAGGGACGCGGCCCTTGTTGTCCCGGGTGACGGCCGATCCGGTATGAAATTTTATTCGTATTCATTGAAATTGGTAGAGATATGCGTTTTAACTTTGACCGCCAAGGGGTAATTATGTTCAAGTTACCAGCTTTAGGACGATTTTCGAAGAAGATCCAAGAGCACACCCAACCAATAATGATCGCAATTACCATGTCAACAAATTCAAAAACCAACACTTAAACCCACTAATCTCCAGGGAGATTAGAGGGGACAGCAGCTGAAACGTTGTGTTCGTGATGGAGCATTCTCTCCGCCTACGACAGAATACGCACTCACATGATTCCGCATCTCTCCAGAGTACATTTTGACTCAGGACATCATGGAAGTGTTGAAAAGTTCTTGTACCTCAAACAATTTTTCCGGATACAAGTCCTACTAAGTATCTTTTTAAAGAAAAAAACTTTTTAAATATGAAGAAGAGGCGATTGCTACAGAGCCTCGTTTTAATGTTCAATATAAAAAAATAATAAAGCGGTCATTTATTTGTTGAACCGTATAAATAGTGATAGTGAAATACGTGAATATTCCACTAGAAACAGATGCCAAATAGATCCCCCTTTTGCTAGGACTAAACTAAGGAGTATGTCTTTTGTTTCGATATGTAAGTAATTCAATTAAAGTTCAAAAGCTATGAATATTAAAATTATTTCTTTGTAATCATTTTAAAAATACGAGGGGTGGGGGACCCAAAAGTAACAGGAATCGTTTTCTGTGTGACAAGCCCGTAGTAGTGAAGGCTTCCATCGCTAGATGCCACTTGAGGCAACCCTCAGGTATCAGTGTGCTAACTTGTGTCATCGTGGGAAGACGTACAGCCACGTGGTTCGCATTTGTGCTACACGCCTTTTTGTCTATTTTTACCATGGCTGAAAGGATGCCTGTCGTAAACTAAAAGAACAGTTGGAAGTTGATCCAGACCTTTTTTCGAAGGTCATCACGAGTGACGAAAGCTGGTGCTATGGCTACGAACCGGAAACGAAGCAGCAATCAAGACAGTGGAAGCATCCAACGTCACCACGACGCCCCCTCCCAAAAAAAAGCGCTTCAAGTGAAGCCCAATGTCAAGACGATGCTGATTTGTTTCATTGACGTGAAAGGAATTCTCCACAAAAAATTTATTCCTCCTGGTCAAACTCTTAACCAGGTTTTTTACTTGGAAGTCCTGAAGCGTTTGCGAAACAAGTTGAGACTAAAACGCCCTGGCCTGAGGCAAAGTGGATGGTGGTTCGTTGCGTCACGCTCCCTATTCCCACGATCTCGCCACCTGTGACTTTTTTTTTTTGTTCCCCCGAATGAAGAAAGTCCTCAAAGGAAAGCGTTTTGCAGATGCGGACGACGGTGTCATTAAAAAACATAACTTCACAAGAATTCCAGGACTGCTTTGAACAGTGGAAAACACGTCTGGATCGGTGCATTGATTCAAATGGAGAATACTGTGAAGCTGATAAGAATATAAACATGCAACAATAAAGGAATAAAATTATATGACACAAATCCGGTTACTTTTGGGTCCCCCATCTCGTATAATACGAAATATTTATTGGATTCTTATAAACAATTATTGAAGTATTTTCTTGCCTGGTTGGTGTCAGTTACTTATTGGCTTCTACCAACACCCCGTATATTTGTATGCATGCATATATATATATATATATATATATATATATATATATATATATATATATATATATATATATATATTCTTGTTTTAGGTGGATGGGCACAAGTGCCAGTGTTGTTTTATTGATTTCTTGGTGTGTTTTACTGTTCTATTTTATTTTTTCTTCTTTTTTATTCCCTGTTATTATCATGAAAAAAAATTAGGGTGACGGCGGGAGACTACCTTACAGGTAAGTCCCTGATCCCGTTTAAAGTCAGTATATATATATATATATATATATATATATATATATATATATATATATATATATATATATATATATATGTATGTATGTATGTATATATACTTTTTAAATCTGATATTAAATAAAGAAGGTTTATTATTATTGATATAATGGAATATGCATATACCTGAGTTCCCCCTCACTGGAATATGATTGCCTGGTGTCCGTCATAAATACAGACGGACGTGTAGGTACGACAGAGTTTAAATCTATGACGACGCCCATTGGACTACACCATTGGCTATCCTAGTGGTCTACACCTATTACCTGCGACTACGACGAGTACCAGTCGATTACTGATACCGTGTACTACTTGGTTATAGTAGCCAAAACCACTTAGCTACTTCGATCAAATATATCCCTTTCCGAGACATATCAATTATTATTATTATTATTATTATTATTATTATTATTATTATTATCATTATTATTTTTATTTTTATTTTCTTTGCTTTCTGGCGTTTACACATTTCTTTCCGGGTCCCACCCAGGGACCTAAGGTTAGAAATTGCATCATGACACTTTTCACTGACAAAAAAAAAAAAAAAAAAATTACATAGATAGAGCCCTTCGTAAAGTGGTGGGTGGTGTTGGTACCAGTTTTTTTCAGTTTCCTTCCCGTAGAAGTTGCAGATTTTTCAGTGCAGATATTGGCCCACTCTGTCATGTCGGGTTTTATATTCAGTGGGTGCCAACATCGTGCAACCTGATACAAGACGATCAATCGTTTCTGGATATTTATCACAGAATCTGCATTTTGGGCTGACACAATATTTTAGTATATGTGCTTGATAATTCCTAGTTAGCAAGCATTGGTCCTGCGCAGCAAGGATAAAACCTTCAGTTTCCGCTTTCAACCCTGCACTGCGTAGCCACTGATGGGTACGGGTTTTGTCTACATCAGCTTGTTTGATACGGGCAGAGTATTGGCCATGAAGCGGTTTATCTTGCCATCGCTTCTGTATCTGGTCGGTTGCATTCGTCTTTGCTGTCTTTTTCAAGTATTTTGCAGTTTCAGCCGGTGTATTGTGCTGTAGTTGCATCTCTACGCCCATTTGAAGCTTCAGTTTGAATTTGTTGGCTTCTTTCATTACGGAGTAAAGACGCTTACTACTTTCATGTTCCTTGACGCATACCATCATCCAGTCTTCTGTAGTTTCCAAGTATCTTTGGAGGCCAATTGTTGTAGTTTTGTCGGACAGTTCTAGTTGAACTAATCCTCTGCCTCCTTCGGATCTGGGCACATACAGACGATCAACATCAGCTTTGGGATGATGCATGCGATAGCAAGTGAGAAGCTTTCTCGTTTTGGCGTCTATTCGCTTAATTTCAGCTATGGTCCAGTTAAGGACATTATTTCCTTCGATTTCTGGTGTGTTCACATTTCTTTCCGGGTCCCGCCCACGGACCTAAGGTTAGAAATGGCATGATGACATTTTCCAGTGACCAGTTAAAAACTCTCTCTCTCTCTTTCTCTCTCTCACTCTTTCTCTCTCTCTCTCTCTCTCACACACACACACACACGCACACATTTTACATAGGTAAAGCCCTTCGTAAGTTGTGGGCTGTACTCGTGTGAACAATTTTTTTGTATTTCTTTAAAGCATTGGCTTCCAGGAATCCCTTCAATGAGTGTCCTGGAATCTTTTCCATCAAATCCGAGGGCTCCAACTACAACAGGCATTGCTGATGTTCACATGTGCAACATTTTGTGATTTCGATGTTATTATTCCCATAATTATGTTTATTATTATTGTTTTCCTGGTTGGGATAGTACGCAGTTTGTGCAAACGGAAGGATTAGACGAAACAGTCACAGAAGTTCACACGGATCAGCAGACCCCCGAAGAAGGCCGGACTTAACAAAGGCCAAAATACTGTGATAATAACGGCATAGATGATTCTTGTTATTAGAAACTCAAGAATTATCTAGATTTAATTTAAACACAAAATAGTGTTTAAATTAAATCTAGATAATTTTTGAGTTTCTAATAACAAGAATCCAGTTTCGCGCATGCAATGTCCTCTGCAGAGATTTGTCTCTCAATTCTTTGTCTCATATTAATATTTTTTCTTTTGTTATTTTATTTACATCTTCAACTTTATTTTATCGCTTTCTTTCTCATATTTATGTCTACATATTTCTTTCTTTCTACCATTTATTCTTCCTCTGTTTCTTTCTTTTTTTATTTATATTTTCATCTTTCTTTCTTTCTCTCTTTCTTTTTCTCTTTCTTTCTAGTATTTATACTATCATCTTTCTTTCTTTCTCTCTTTCTTTTTTTCTTTCTTTCTCGTATTTATACTTTCATCTTTCTTTCTTTCTCTCTTTCTTTTTCTCTTTCTTTCTCATATTTATACTATCATCTTTCTTTCTCTCTTTCTTTTTTTCTTTCTTTCTTGTATTTATACTTTCATCTTTCTTTCTTTCTCTCTTTCTTTTTCTCTTTCTTTCTCATATTTATACTATCATCTTTCTTTCTCTCTTTCTTTTTCTCTTTCTTTCTCATATTTATACTATCATCTTTCTTTCTCTCTTTCTTTTTTTCTTTCTTTCTCGTATTTATACGTTCATCTTTCTTTCTTTCTCTCTTTCTTTTTCTCTTTCTTTCTCGTATTTATACTATCATCTTTCTTTCTTTCTCTCTTTCTTTTTTTCTTTCTTTCTCGTATTTATACTTTCATCTTTCTTTCTTTCTCTCTTTCTTTTTTTCTTTCTTTCTCGTATTTATACTTTCATCTTTCTTTCTTTCTCTCTTTCTTTTTCTCTTTTTTTCTCGTATTTATACTTTCATCTTTCTTTCTTTCTCTCTTTCTTTTTTTCTTTCTTTCTCGTATTTATACTTTCATCTTTCTTTCTTTCTCTCTTTCTTTTTCTCTTTCTTTCTCGTATTTATACTATCATCTTTCTTTCTTTCTCTCTTTCTTTTTTTCTTTCTTTCTCGTATTTATACGTTCATCTTTCTTTCTTTCTCTCTTTCTTTTTCTCTTTTTTTCTCGTATTTATACTTTCATCTTTCTTTCTTTCTCTCTTTCTTTTTCTCTTTCTTTCTCATATTTATACTATCATCTTTCTTTCTCTCTTTCTTTTTTTCTTTCTTTCTCGTATTTATACTTTCATCTTTCTTTCTTTCTCTCTTTCTTTTTCTCTTTCTTTCTCGTATTTATACTATCATCTTTCTTTCTTTCTCTCTTTCTTTTTTTCTTTCTTTCTCGTATTTATACGTTCATCTTTCTTTCTTTCTCTCTTTCTTTTTTTCTTTCTTTCTCGTATTTATACTTTCATCTTTCTTTCTTTCTCTCTTTCTTTTTCTCTTTCTTTCTCGTATTTATACTATCATCTTTCTTTCTTTCTCTCTTTCTTTTTTTCTTTCTTTCTCGTATTTATACGTTCATCTTTCTTTCTTTCTCTCTTTCTTTTTCTCTTTTTTTCTCGTATTTATACTTTCATCTTTCTTTCTTTCTCTCTTTCTTTTTCTCTTTCTTTCTCGTATTTATACTTTCATCTTTCTTTCTTTCTCTCTTTCTTTTTCTCTTTCTTTCTCGTATTTATACGTTCATCTTTCTTTCTTTCTCTCTTTCTTTTTTTCTTTCTTTCTCGTATTTATACGTTCATCTTTCTTTCTTTCTCTCTTTCTTTTTCTCTTTCTTTCTCGTATTTATACGTTCATCTTTCTTTCTTTCTCTCTTTCTTTTTTTCTTTCTTTCTCGTATTTATACGTTCATCTTTCTTTCTTTCTCTCTTTCTTTTTTTCTTTCTTTCTCGTATTTATACTTTCATCTTTCTTTCTTTCTCTCTTTCTTTTTCTCTTTCTTTCTCGTATTTATACTATCATCTTTCTTTCTTTCTCTCTTTCTTTTTTTCTTTCTTTCTCGTATTTATACGTTCATCTTTCTTTCTTTCTCTCTTTCTTTTTCTCTTTTTTTCTCGTATTTATACTTTCATCTTTCTTTCTTTCTCTCTTTCTTTTTCTCTTTCTTTCTCGTATTTATACTTTCATCTTTCTTTCTTTCTCTCTTTCTTTTTCTCTTTTTTTCTCGTATTTATACGTTCATCTTTCTTTCTTTCTCTCTTTCTTTTTTTCTTTCTTTCTCGTATTTATACTTTCATCTTTCTTTCTTTCTCTCTTTCTTTTTCTCTTTCTTTCTCGTATTTATACGTTCATCTTTCTTTCTTTCTCTCTTTCTTTTTTTCTTTCTTTCTCGTATTTATACTTTCATCTTTCTTTCTTTCTCTCTTTCTTTTTTTCTTTCTTTCTCGTATTTATACTTTCATCTTTCTTTCTTTCTCTCTTTCTTTTTCTCTTTCTTTCTCGTATTTATACTATCATCTTTCTTTCTTTCTCTCTTTCTTTTTTTCTTTCTTTCTCGTATTTATACGTTCATCTTTCTTTCTTTCTCTCTTTCTTTTTCTCTTTTTTTCTCGTATTTATACTTTCATCTTTCTTTCTTTCTCTCTTTCTTTTTCTCTTTCTTTCTCGTATTTATACTTTCATCTTTCTTTCTTTCTCTCTTTCTTTTTCTCTTTCTTTCTCGTATTTATACGTTCATCTTTCTTTCTTTCTCTCTTTCTTTTTTTCTTTCTTTCTCGTATTTATACGTTCATCTTTCTTTCTTTCTCTCTTTCTTTTTCTCTTTCTTTCTCGTATTTATACGTTCATCTTTCTTTCTTTCTCTCTTTCTTTTTTTCTTTCTTTCTCGTATTTATACTTTCATCTTTCTTTCTTTCTCTCTTTCTTTTTCTCTTTCTTTCTCGTATTTATACTATCATCTTTCTTTCTTTCTCTCTTTCTTTTTTTCTTTCTTTCTCGTATTTATACTTTCATCTTTCTTTCTTTCTCTCTTTCTTTTTTTCTTTCTTTCTCGTATTTATACTTTCATCTTTCTTTCTTTCTCCCTTTCTTTTTCTCTTTCTTTCTCGTATTTATACGTTCATCTTTCTTTCTTTCTCTCTTTCTTTTTTTCTTTCTTTCTCGTATTTATACGTTCATCTTTCTTTCTTTCTCTCTTTCTTTTTTTCTTTCTTTCTCGTATTTATACGTTCATCTTTCTTTCTTTCTCTCTTTCTTTTTCTCTTTCTTTCTCGTATTTATACGTTCATCTTTCTTTCTTTCTCTCTTTCTTTTTTTCTTTCTTTCTCGTATTTATACTTTCATCTTTCTTTCTTTCTCTCTTTCTTTTTCTCTTTCTTTCTCGTATTTATACTATCATCTTTCTTTCTTTCTCTCTTTCTTTTTTTCTTTCTTTCTCGTATTTATACTTTCATCTTTCTTTCTTTCTCTCTTTCTTTTTTTCTTTCTTTCTCGTATTTATACTTTCATCTTTCTTTCTTTCTCTCTTTCTTTTTCTCTTTCTTTCTCGTATTTATACTATCATCTTTCTTTCTTTCTCTCTTTCTTTTTTTCTTTCTTTCTCGTATTTATACGTTCATCTTTCTTTCTTTCTCTCTTTCTTTTTCTCTTTTTTTCTCGTATTTATACTTTCATCTTTCTTTCTTTCTCTCTTTCTTTTTCTCTTTCTTTCTCATATTTATACTATCATCTTTCTTTCTCTCTTTCTTTTTTTCTTTCTTTCTCGTATTTATACTTTCATCTTTCTTTCTTTCTCTCTTTCTTTTTCTCTTTCTTTCTCGTATTTATACTATCATCTTTCTTTCTTTCTCTCTTTCTTTTTTTCTTTCTTTCTCGTATTTATACGTTCATCTTTCTTTCTTTCTCTCTTTCTTTTTTTCTTTCTTTCTCGTATTTATACTTTCATCTTTCTTTCTTTCTCTCTTTCTTTTTCTCTTTCTTTTTCATTCTCTCATAGCTTCTTCATCTATTTCTTTCTTTTTCGTATTTATACTTTCATCTTTCTTTTTTCTTTCTTTCTTTCGTTCTCGCTTTCTTTCTTTCTCGCTTTCTTTCTTTCTTTCTCGCTTTTGTTCTAGTATTTATGCCTGCATATTTCTTTCTTTCTATCATTTATTCTTCGTCTATTTCTTTCTTTTTCGTGTTTATACTTTCATTTTTTCTTTCTTTCTTTCTTTTTTTCTCTCTATATTTCTTTCTCTCTTTCTTTTTCTCTTTCTTTCTCGTATTCATGTATAAATATTTCTTTCTTTCTATCATTTATTCTTTCTCTTTTTCGTTCTTTTCCATTTTTATACATTTATCTTTCTTTGTTTTGTTTTTTTTCTTTCTCTTTCTCAGACGAACGGTTAAGCTTGTAGAGAAGCTTTATTTCAGGTAATTTAAATATTACCCATAATTGAGCATTTCTTTTATATTCGAATAGTTCGTGGGGGATACAACAATGCTTACATTGCACTACACTTTCTTTCTTTCTTTCTTTCCTTCTTTCTTTCTTTCTTTCTTTCTTTCATTCATTCATTTTTTTCTTTCTTTCTTTGTTGTATTCTTTTTAGATCCTATTTCGACTTCCACTAATATTTCTTTCTTACTTTCCCTAATACTGATCTCACCTGTATATATTTTTCGAAATGACGCCCACCATTGTCTTTTACGGTTAGTATGTGCTTTCATTATTTTTAATCCGGTCTTTCCACTAATCCTTCCTTCCTTCCATCCTTCCTTTCTTCCATTTATTCCAATATTAATTTTCATTTTTTTATATTTTCCATTTCCTATTTTTTAAGAATTACAGAGGTTCCGTTTTCGTCCATGTTTGTTATTAGACTGACTAAACCGAATATGGCGGTAAAAACATAGAAACGCGAGAAAATGAAATGAGTGAATAAATAAAGATATGAATGATCTCCCTTGTCATTTAAATATAGAAACACTCTTAAGCCGAGTATTTACGTAAAATCGGCTTTTCCAGTGTCATAATCTTGCATTATCCTCCATTGTAAGTCTTTTTTCCTGCTTCCCTGTCATATTTGAATGCATATGTGGTCGAATGAATATATTCAGTTCAGTGTTTTTTGTTTTTTTTCTTTTTCTTTCTCAATTTAAGAACATCGCTTGCAAGGGAGCTAGCTATTTAAGTCTGCTTTTATCAATGTGGCGTCCTTCATAGATCAATGCTTTCTATCTATCTATCTATCTATCTATCTATCTATCTATCTATCTATCTATCTATCTATCTCAATCAGTTTTATATCTATCTATCTATCTATCTATCTATCAGGTTGGTGCAAAAATAATGTCGTTTTTTACGTTCAACTTCAAAAGAAAAACGACATTATTTTTCCACCAACGTAATATCTATCTCTCTCTATATATATATACGCATATATATATGTATATATATACACACGTATATATGTATATATAAAGGCATATATATATATATATATATATATATATATATATATATATATATATATATATATATATCTTTTAGACCGTTTTAAATATATCTATCTGTTCATTCCGTTCGTATCTATCTATCTATCTATCTATCTATCTATCTATCTATCTGCCCGTCTATTTCATTGTGTTAATCTATCTAAGCGTATTTAAATCTATCTATCTATCTATCTATCTATCTATCTATTTGTCTGTCTGTCTGTTTATTTTAATAAGTTTTATATCTATCTATCCATATATATATATATATATATATATATATATATATATATATATATATATATATTAGTATAGCCGAAAGGGCTCGGAATTATAGAACATTTGGGCGGTTTCTACACACTCTGTGTCCGGAAAAGAAAACAAGAACACAAGAAAAATAAATCAAAAGCTTAATTGTAGTACTTTGTTTGTCGCCTTTAATGAAACAAGCATTATATATATATATATATATATATATATATATATATATATATATATGGGATGATTGAATAGTAATTTCTTATTTTTATGTATAAGTGGCCAACTAGGAGCCCTGACGTTTTACTTTGGTGTTGGTTAAAGGAGCAAATCTACTATACGAAACCAAGATTTTGTAAAACTTGAAGGGCGAATACAAGAAGATATATCTTCCATTCCATAAGAGTTCCTGGTGAAATGACTTGACGCGATTTCTGCGTGGCTTGAGAAGCTGGTAACTCATTCTGTTGACCATATTGAATTTTAAATAAAGCCTCATGCTAAATACTTTCTTCTCATATCCGTTTCTTTTAAAAAATAATTTTAATAAATAAATTAAATATTTTTATTTTTATTTTATTTTAAAATAGAATTAAGCATTTTCATTTCTTTTTAATCATTTCATCCGAAGCAAGACGGTAATGCCAGTAGTACGGAGAGTAAAAGTGAGTGACAAGACTGAGTATAAGGAGATTGAGGAAAGGATAAAAGTTGAACGGGATTCAAGGAGACAGTAGATGATGATTGACGTTTTGATAAAGGGAAAGGAGTTCCACAGGCGGCAAGTGCGAGAAAAGAAGCTGTTGGAGTAGAATTACCGGTTTCTTTTAACAGTTTCAACATAAAAAATGTGGGGCCTCGATGCAAATCTAGTAGCACATTTAAGTTCACGTAGTCGGGGCACCAGGGGAAAAAAGCACATCAGAGCAGCTGCCATGAAAATATTTGTAGCAAAGACAGAGAGAAGCCACCTCACGTCGGTGAGAATGTGACTGAAGTCAAGATGCCAACACATGATCGATTAAATTGCATATGGTCAAGAACCCCGAGATGAATAGCAGAGAACACCAGACTAGATATGGCATCTCTATTCAATGCACGGACGAATGGTAGATTTGTAAATGTGCAAGATGAGCTCTGACGGGAAAAACTTTCTGGCACGACACATTGACCCATCTTCCCTTGCAGTAGATGCAACTATTGATATAGTCGTTTTATTTCAATCAGATGAAATTGTGAGGCCAGATTAACTTTGTCAGCGCTGCCGGATTTGCTACTGAGACAAGATTAAATGGTAGTGTCATCTGCATAAATGCCTACTTTGAAACTGATGCCATCAAGAAGGATATGCACTTCCGTGTTCATGTGAAAGAATCTGGATGCGAACCCGTTCTAAACGATCTTCATTTGGCGATTTGATAGGAACGACTGGATGAAATCAAAAAATTGTCCGGTAATAACATAGCCCTTGAGCTTACGTAGAAAACGAGCGTATCGAACCCTGCAAAACGCCGTCAAAATATCTCGGGGAACAGCTCGAGATTCGCCGTTATTATCAAGAGTTTCATATACATATTCACTGACGGCGCATCAGCGGTAGACCTAGCAATACAGAAGTGATACTTATATATATATATATATATATATATATATATATATATATATATATATATATATATATATATATATGTATATATCAGCCTGTTCCTTAACTATCTTTCTATCTATCAGCTAGCTTTTTCAGATTCTAATGTCTATATCTATCTATATACATATATATCCTATTCTGTTAATCTATCTCTTTCCGTTTATCTATCTATCTATTTATCTATCCATATATTTATTACTTATCTATCTATCTATCTATCTATCTATCTATCTATCCAGCATGCTAGCAAGCTCTCCTCCAGCAGTTCAACTTGGAACGCATATTTTTATTTTTAAAATCAATGTAATATGCAAGATATACACATTTCATCTCTCTTTCTATCGAATTCGTCCCATATATTGGAATATATTTAAATTCATGACATTTGTTCTAAATCGTCTCTGATATGAAACAAACACATGCATATATATATATATATATATATATATATATATATATATATATATATATATACATACAGAGATAGATAGATAGATAGATAGATAGATAGATAGATAGATGTTCATTTTTTCTCTCTTTAAAACATTCACTTTTCTCTCGTTGGAACAACCATAAACCCATTTCATATATATATATATATATATATATATATATATATATATATATATATATACTATTTAAGTTTGTTATTTTCTCTTTCCTTTTGGTCTCATATCCCCTTTCTTTTTACTCAAACAATCCCAATCCAACCCCTCTCCTCCCACCCGCCACTCTTCTGCAGCGGCAAACACTATATACGAGCACATATTTAGAAATCAGTGTTTTTATTCAATTTCTAACCTCCCGCAGTTACCCACCCCTGTCTAATGTCAAAAGTAAGTGACAAACCCCAAAAAAGAAATGAAAAACATCCATTAAGAAATCAAGACAGAAATGAAAATGCAAAAGTTACTAAATATCTGCATTTTCGCTTACTTCCATTAGAAGGCATATTGTTTGCCGACATTCTCAGTGGCAGCTTTTTACGGGTGGTGTCGGGGGAAAGTATTTTTAGATGGGTGGAATGAAGAGGTCTTCCGAAATATTTGCCTTATCGCAATATTCGCAAAGAAAAGGGTTAGCATAAAATAAGATAGTGCTGGAAATAGCAGTACGGATGATGCAAAATATATCGCCCCCCCCCCAAAAAAAAAACAAAAAAAAACTAAAAATTAAAAGAGGCAAAGTTTCAACCAGGAATAAAATAAAGTCGGAAAAGAGAGGGGTGAAGAGAGAATGGAGAAAGAGTTTAAATGTAATTTAAAAGGAAAAAAGAAAAGAAAAAGAAAACGAATGAAAAAAAGAAAAATGAAAGAAAAAAAGAAACAAAAAAACAAAAAAGAATGACAGCAAATACTAAAATGATTGAATAAATAAATAGATAAATAATAACAAAACAAAAGAAAGAAAGAAAGAAAGAAAGAAAGAAACGAACGCGAGGATAAAATGTTATATGACAGAAAAAAAGAAATAAAGCTAGGAGAAAATGAAAGAAAGAAAAAAGAAAGAAAATACTACAAGAAAGAAAGAGAAAGGAAAATACAGAAAAAAAAAAGACTAAACGAAATCCGAAAATAAGAAAGAAATCAAAAAAGCAAAAAAATATGAATGAAAAAAAAAGAAAGAAAAAAATGTGAAAAATATTGAAAAAATAAAGAAAGAAAAGGGAGGAAGTAATGTCAATGAATGACTTAAATACATTTGGAAAGAAAGAAAGAAAGAAAGAAAGGAGGGGAATAAATGTTAAATAGAAACAAATTGTGGACAGAATGAAAAAAAAGAAAGAAATTTTGGAAAGAATGAAAGAACGAAAAAAGAAAGAAAATACTACAAAAAAGAAAGAGAAAGAAAAATACGAAAAAGACTGAACGAAATGCGAAAAAATAAAGAAATCAATAAAGAAAAAATATGAATAAAGAAAAGAAAGAAAGAAATGTGAAAATATTGAAAAAATAAAGAAAGAAAGAAAGAAAGAAAGAAAGAAAGAAAGACAGACAGAAAAAAAAGGTTGGAAGTAATATCAATGAAAGAAAGAAAGAAACAAAATGCAACAAAAAAGAAATCGAAAGAAAGAAAGAAAATACGGAATGCAGTGAAGAAATTGCAAAAAATAAAGAAATCAAAAAAAAAATTTTACAATGAATAAAAGAAAGAAAGAAATGCCAAAAATATTGAAAATTAAAGAAAGAAAGAAAAAAGGGAGGAAGAAATGTTAAACAAAAACAAGCTGCGGACAGAAGGAAAAAAATTAAATACATTTTTGAAAGAAAGAAAGAAAGAAAGAAAGAAAGAAAGAAAAATGAAAGAAAAAAAGAAACTTCATTTACGAAGAAAAAGAAGCAAAGTAAACAACAAAATAAAGACGGAAAGAATGTCGTATTTACAGACATCTGGAAAATGTCGGATTGAGATAAATAAAAAGAAAATTCAGAAGAGAAGGAAGGAAAGAAAGAAACACAGAAGGAAAGATAGAAAAGGATGGAGGAGGAAAAAGTAATTAAAGCGAGCAAAAAGAAAGCACGAAACAAATAATGAAAAAAAAAAGAATTAATAAAAGAAAAAAGACACAAAGCAAAAAGAAAGAAGAAAGAATGAAAGGAAGAACGAACGAACGAACGAAAGAAAGAAAGAAAGAAAGAAAGAAAGAAAGAAAAAGAAATAAAGAAAGTTCAATGTGATAAAAAGAAAGAAAGCAAGCAAACTCAGGTTCAAAGAAAGAAAGAAAGAAAGAAAGAAAGAAAGAAAGAAAGAAAGAAAGAAAGAAACGAACGAGAGGATAAAATGTTATATGAAAGAAAAAAAGAAATAAAGCTAGGAGAGAATGAAAGAAAGAAAAAAAGAAAGAAAATACTACAAGAATGAAAGAGAAAGAAAAATACAAAAAAGAAAAAGACTAAACGACATCCGAAAAAAAGAAAGAAATCAAAAAAGAAAAAATATGAATGAAAAAAAGAAAGAAAGAAAAGTGAAAAATATTGAAAAAATAAAGAAAGAAAAGGGAGGAAGTAATGTCAATGAATGACTTAAATACATTTGGAAAGAAAGAAAGAAAGAAAGAAAGAAAGAAAGAAAGAATGACAAAGGAAGAAATAAAGAAAGTTCAATGTGATAAAAAGAAAGAAAGCAAGCAAGCTCAGGGTCAAAGAAAGAAAGAAAGAAAGAAAGAAAGAAAGAAAGAAAGAAAGAAAGGGAGAAGGGAATTGGAACAAAAATTAAAAAATGAATGTAGAATGTAGAGAAACGTGAAAAGTCAGGATAAGGACAAAAGAGAAAAAAATTAAAACATTAAATTTTAGGACGAAAAGGAAGAAGGAAAATGAAGGAAAATTGAAGAAACATTATAACGCAGTAAAAAATCCTTAAAAATGAAGAAAACGGGAGAAAGAAAAACAAGAAGATAAAGATATACGGAGAATGTAAAAAAGGAAGCGAAACGACAATAGAAGAAAAGCCAAAACCTACAAAGAATAAAAAAGTAAATGAAAGAGAAAATAAAGAAAGAAAGAAAGAAAGAATGAATGAATGAAGTGATATCAGATGAACAAAAACCCATAACAAAAGCCTATGATAAAAAAGCATATAAAAGTTGATGGAAGAAGGAAGAAAGAGAGAGGGAAAAAGAAGAAAATTGTAAAGAAAGTGAAAAATAAAGGAATGATGAGGGAATTGAAAAACGCAAAATAAGGACAAAGAATCAAAAAGTAAAACAATAAAAATTTACGAAAGAAAGAAGTAAGAAAAAGTGTAAGAATAAAAAAGTAACAGGAACAAAAAGAAATATGAACAAAGCTAAGAATAAATAATAGGACATTTTTTCCTTCTATGATTCAAAAATTTAAACAAAGAAGAAAGAATGAAAGAAAGGAAAGAAAATGAAAAAAAAAACTAATTAAAAAGGCAAAAATGGACAAGAAAATTTAACATGAATAAAACAAAAAGTGAAAGAAAGAAAGAGATAACGAAAGAAAAGAAGGAAAGAAAGAAACGAACAAGAGAAAGAAAGAACGAATGAAATAAAGGAACGAAAGAAGGAAAAGAACAAAGAAGGAACGAAAGCAAAAAATAACGAAAGGAAGAAAGAAACGAAAAAAAAAAAGAGACGAAAGAAAGAAAGTAACAAAAGAAAGAAAATAACGAACAAAAGAGAAAAAGAACGAAAGAAAAAAAGGAACGAAAGAAAGGAGCGAAAGAAAGAAAAGAACGAAAGAAAGGAACGATAGAAAGAAAGTAGGGAAAGAAAGAAAGGAGCGAAAGAAAGGAAAGAACAAAAGAAAGGAACGAATGAAAGAAAGGAACGAATGAAAGAAAGGAACGAATGGATAGAAAGGACAAAAAGAAAGAAAATAACGAAAGAAAGGAACGAAAGAAATGATCGAATGAAAGAAAGAAAGAAAGAAAGGAACGAAAGAAAGAAAGGAGCGAAAGAAAAGAACGAAAGAAAGGAACGAATGAAAGAAAGGAGCGAAATAAAGAAAGAAGCGAAAGAAAAAAAGAAAGGAACGAAAGAAAGGAACGAAAGAAATAAAGCAGCGAAAGAAAGAAAGAAGCGAAAGAAAGGAACGAAAGAAAAGAAGGAACGAATGAATGAAAGAAAGGAGCGAAAGAAAGAAAAGAACGAAAGAAAGGAACGAAAGAAAGAGACGAACAAAACAGAAAAAGAACGAATGAAAGAAAGGAACGAAAGAAAGAACGAAAGAAAAAAATAACGAAAGAAAGAAAGGAAAGAATGAGAGGAAGGAAAGAAAGTAACGAAAGAAAGAAAGGAGCGAAAGAAAGAAAAGAACAAAAGAAAGGAACGAAAGAAAGAAAGGAGCGATAGAAAGAAAAGAACGAATGTAAGAAAAGAACAAAAGAAAGGAACGAAAGAAAGAAAGGAGATTTCATAGTTGAATTACCAACAATACATTATAGAGTAAAATGGCAAACAATAAATTTTATATGAAGTTGAAGACATACAATTGCGATTAAAATATTTTTAGTTGAAACCATCAAATTGCGTTCAAAGTATTTAGATTTCGGCATTAAATAATCTCATAGTGATTGATTTGCCATGAAGAGTCATGACTAATCCATATATCTTACAATTTCTTAAATCAAACTGTATTTTAAAATATAACTGCAACAAAACTACAACGTAAAACATACACATCACCGCCTCTAGTAATTATGTCCCCGCAAACTTTTATATGCACACAGAGCTGAGTATCATTTACCATGTATTCTATTGTGAAAGCAGAATAACATATTTTATGCTTTTATTACTTCAAAACTCCCAAGAAAATTAAATTTCGCCATTGAATGAGCCACAAGGATTAGATATACTGCTAAACAATTCAACTAACTTCGCCTCGTACCATCTATATCGGATGTGGCTGTGATTTGAATCCGTGTCTCTGGAGGTGATCATTAAAGATCAGGGTCGTCCAATTCCCCCACCCCAGGAGGAATCTTTAATGCCTTCTAACAGGCATCCCTGTTAAACACGCAAAAAATTTAAATCCAAGTATGTATTCCCACAATATCACTATAAGTTTACCCTATACATGACCCAAGTGCCAGTAAAGGTAGAGGATTACTTTAGTCGTTTGTTGTGTGAGCGGTAAAACTTTTACAGTGATGTTCACCCCGTCCGAGGAGTCCTAGGTATGAACATAAACTATATCCCGTAGCAAGGTCTCTGATCGGGATATTTGGATCTTTTGAGGAGGGTTTTTTTAAGCATTTCACCCCAAGCAAGGCGGGAAGCCACTATGACGCAAGGGGTTACAGAAAATTTAGAGCAAGATCAGATAGGAGTGATAGAAGAAAGGATGAGGGTAGATCAAGTCAACTGGAGATGTCGATTGACATTACTCTTGAATAGCTGGAGATTATAGCTCACAGGGAAACAGGAAAAGGGAAGGGAGTTCCACAGGCGAGAGGTGCGAGACATGAAGCTATTAGAGTAGAAGAGACGGCTACATTTAGAAGTTTCGACAGTGAAGGGGTGAGAGCGGGACGCCAGCCTCGTAGGGCGTTTGAACTCATGACGACTGGAAACCAGCGAATGCAGCCCCTCGGAGCAATTTCCATGAAAGTATTTGTAGAACAGACAGAGGGAGGCAACGGCGCGTCTGTGAGAAAGTGACTGTAGATGAGATGCCAGAGCAGGGCCAACTACATTGCATATCCGCCTCTGGAGCCTATCAAGAACCCCGAGGCAAACAGAAGGGGCACCAGACCATATATGGCAGCAATACTCCATGCAAGGAATTGATGTTGTTTGTATATCCATCCTGACCTGGAGTGGTAACACCTGTTAGGGTCACAGTTATGGGAAAATAGGGAACATTCAAACGAAAACATTATGAAAATATAAAAATATAGTTTAATAATAAAAATACCAGGAATACATTTTTATATATTAACCGACCGACAATACATACTCAGCAATATATTTTATCTGTAGCTGCAGGTATATAATTGCGTTCAAAATATATTTAGCTGAAGCCATAAAATTGTGTTCAAAATATGTAGATTTCGACATTGAATAACCCAAAACTTCATATGTGGCTGAACAAAAGCAACGAAACTAACCAATCTGTACAAAGCCCGAGAGCCACTCGAGATAGAGGATTACAGAATAAGAAGTACAGATGATGCGGGTATATGGGGAAGATAACGGTTAACCCTAAAATTGTACATCGAGGAAGTATCCTCAAGGGAGTCGGTTCCACAAAGCAGCGGCTCGTGGGAAGAAGCTGCTCGAGTGGAACTTACATCTCACCAATGTAATAAGAAGGGAATGAGGGTGGTTCGCTACAATGAGCATCGCATGGCGGGTTTTAGCCGTTAAGGTTAGGAGTGGTGGAACTAGGGAATGTAGTTCGTCTGAGCACTTTATATGGAAATAGCGATAGAGCAGCGAGAGTCAGCTCCACAGAGAAGCGGTTGGCGGAAAGAGGCTGTTCGAGTGGAACTTACCTCTCATCAATGGAATACGAAGGTGGTTCGCTACAACGTACGTGGCATGGTGGGTCTTAGCCGTGAAGGTTAGAACTGGTGGAGCTAAGGAATCTAGTTCGTCTGAATCACTTTCCATGTAAATAGCTAATAGAGCCGAGAGGGGCTTGCAAAGTTTCGTCTGTGGAGGGCGGGGAGTGATTCTAGGGTCGAAAAGTAACACTAGCCCATATACGGCAACATGACACTATTTGGTGCATGGCCTGACTCTTGTGTGGTTGTTTACTAAGCGTAGCTTAGATGTGGCACAAGGCCGGAAGTATGGTCACCCAGTGGGGATCGTACTCGCTATTCAGTTGTAACTAATTTAGAACAACGTGCAACTGATCTGATTCTTGTAAAGATAAAACATAGAAGAATTAGTTCTTTACTGAAGCTGTACAGGGAACTGACCATGTTTCCAGCATCTTTACCGATGGATCGTATATATGTGTTCCACTTGAAGTCTGCTTTGAGTTAAATCTCAGTAGGCGTTCAAGGCAAGGGGCCTCCTTGAAAGAATTCCTGTTTATTGCTACAGAAAGAAGTTCAGGGTATATTCGTTGATGATAGAACGTTACATGCTTGGCTTTTGAGATATTGAATGTAACCAACCAGTGTTCCCTCCATTGAATTGTTAAAGCTAGGTCAGATGAGTCATTTGCTGTCAGGTTCTCGTCATCAAGATATTTCGATATACACCCATATACCGTTGTATATCATTACTAAATATCTCTAGAGATGATATCACGGATAAAATCGGCCGTGTGGCACTTCTCGCCCTGTGGGGAGCTCGCTAAATACCGAGTTAGGTCTTAACGGCGGATAAGCTCTTAGTGTTTGTCGAACTCTCTGCCTTCGGACAAAGAGGAAACTCAGACGAGACTTTACCTTTCGACAGAGTCTCGTCTGTTGAGGTAGACAAACCCGACCCTGTTATTACAGGGTCTACGGGGAATTTTTACCTCGGCGTACGTGCTCGGAAAAAACCATATTAAACCGGCCTTGTGCCACATTCCGTGAAAGTACAACTGCTCATCCTGAGCGGAGAACATTCGGGAATGATGGAACGTTACAAGCTTGGCTTTTGAGATATTGAATGTGACCGACCAGTTTTCCCTCCATTGAATTGTTAAAGCTAGGTCAGATGAGGAATTAGATGCCAGACTCTGGTCATCAAGGTATTTCCATATGCACCCATATGCCATTGTATATCATTATTAAATATCTCTAAAGATGATATCACGGGTTTTTTTTTTTTTTTTTTTTTTTTTTTTGTGGGGTTACACCTCTAAGCATCTTCCGGTTTCTTACTTTTGATCTTTAAAAAATTAAATCCAATGTAAATCGTTATCTTCTGTCTTCTTAAATCCTGTTCTTTTATTGTCTTCTCCCCTTAATATTTTTCTCATGTTCTCTAACTCGGTAACACCTTGCGCCCTAGTGGCTTTCTGTCCTGCTTGAGGTGAAATGATTAAAAAAAAAAAAAAAAAAAAAATCAGCTCATGACATCTGATTTGTTACCCTGACCTAGCTATCACAGCTTAAAACCATGCTAGTAAAGTTCTGCAGTGGGGCCACTGACAGACTGAATGATATAAAATCAAAATTACTTTTAAAAACACTGTTTTTTTTAATTTTATTATTTTATTTGGAGAGAAACATTCAAATCCAATTTCAGAATTTTCTGGAGCGATGTCCTGGCGATAAATAATTGAGCAGAGCGACGGCGGGTAGAAGCTGATGGATCCTCAACGACACTCTGCCGTACAGCTTCCACCGCTGGGTCAGTGGGCACAGTGCGCTTAAGATCTCTACCCGGAAGATCGTCGACTGATCTAGCTCTTTCAAACCGGGAGATTAGGTTCCTAATCATGTTATCTCTAGAGAGCGCTCTGATATTAAAATATTGCCGGTATTTTTCTCTGAGTTTGAAGAATTGATCTTTCTTTGGAATCGAAAAACTCAATGAGTTTTAATCGTTGCTGGATTCCATCCGTGGCCATTTCAATCTACAACGAATGCTATATAACTGTCAAAAAAAAAAAAAAGTAAAAAAAATTCAAAACGAATATGGCCAGCCTATCTACTGTGTGTTTGACAGAGTCAAATGTTTTTTATTTTGTTTTTCGATTGGTCTGCGATATCTGTAAACAGTGAACATCATTGCAAAGGCTCCAAAGGGTCACATAGAACATAAATGAATAGAATCGTTCGTTTATGTGAATAAGCGGATTTAAGCGGAGTTGAAGACAGCCAGTATTAAGTCTTAGTCGCGCGATTATCTCTTGGTGCTTGTCGAACTCTCTGCTTTCGGGCAGAGAGGAACCCGGACGAGGCTATGCCGAAGGGCAGAGTTTCGTCCGGGGAGGTAGACAGAACCGATTCAGTTTATGCGGGGTCTACGAGAATTTTTTGGCCGAGCCTCCAGGCTCGGGAACCCCACATTAAATTCGGCCTTGTGCCGCATGTGACTGTGTGGGGCAGTTACTAAATAGCGTCGAACTCTCTGCTTTCGGGCAAAAAAGGAACCCGGACGAGGCTATGTCGAAGGGCAGAGTCCGTCTGGAGACCTAGACAAACCCGAACCCCTTATTTCGAGGTCTACGGGGAATTTTTTACCCGGGCCTACGGTCTCGAAATAAATCACGTTAAACCGACCTTGTGACACATCACGTTCTATGTGAAACTCGAGTATCTTTCAACTGTATGTATTCAGTCTCTAGGTTTCAAGAAAGCGCTCTGTGAAATTTTGCAGAGTGGCCACTGAAAGACTGAATGATGTAAAATAAAAATGACTTTTACAAACACATGTTTTTTTTTTGTTTTTGTTTTTTTTTATAAGATTGGAAGCATTCTTCAATCCAGTTTCAAAATCTTCTGAAGCGATGTCCTGGCGATAAATAATTGAGCAGAGCGACGACGGGTAGAAACTGATGGATCCTCAAGGACACTGCTGAACAGCTTCCACCGTTGGTCAGCGCGCACAGTGCGCTTAGGACCTCTTGCTGGAATCGAAGAACTCAAAGAGTTTTAATCGTTGCTGGACACCATCCGTGGCCATTTTAATCTACAACGAATGCTATATAACCTGCCACCCCCCCCAAAAAAATGAAAAGAAAAAAGTTTGAAAACAAACAAGTTATGACTTTTTCAAACCCTTCAGTTTTTCTCATTCCAAATAGAATCTACAGATTTAACCAACCGAACGTCAAACATTCGTCATTACCTAATAATGCAAATAATAATAATGTAAATAATGCAGGTTAAATAGTAGTGTTGACTGTGCCCTATAGCCTTGATTGGCAACCAGTCTAGGAGAACGACAAAACCGGTTGGACGTGGAACGAAGTTCTACAGGGTGGCCATTGAAAGACTGAATGATATAAAACAAAAATAACTTTTACAAACACATGAATATCTTGGTAGTAATGTTTGGACCATTTGAAATTTGTCTGGAACTATTTATAAATCCAGTTTCAGAATATTCTAAAGCGATGTTCTTACGATACCTAGTTGAGCAGGGTGACGACTGGTAGAAGTTGATGGATCCTCAAGGAAACTCTGCCGTGAAGCTTCCACCGCTGCATCAATGTGCACAAAGTGCTTAGGACCTTTTCCCGAAAGATCAACGACTCATCCCGTTCTTTCAAACGGGGCGATTAGGTTCCGAATCATTTTATCGCTAGGAGATACTCTGACATTAGTATGTTGCCGATATTTTTCTCTGAGTTTGAATAATTGATCTTTCATTAAAATGGAAAAACTCAATGAGTTTTACCCATTGCGGACAATCATAGGTTAGCCATTTTACTCTCCAAGTGATGCTATATAACCTGCATAAAAGAAAAAGAAAATAAAAAAAATATGTTAATAAACAAATTAAGACTTTTCCAAATCTTCAGTTTTTCAAAGGTTACTCTATACTTCAACCTCGCTGACCCTGATTTTTTTTAATTTCCAGGAATAATGAGCACTTCTTCTCTCAGTGATTCTTTAACGTCTGTTGTTACTAAAATTTATCTCAGAGTTCAAGCCGATCTTATCTATACGATCCTTTGATAACGATGCTGGAAAAAAAAGGTTCTTGTTTCAAGAATCTGACCGGAAAAAAATAGAATATTTCTTTCGTTCTGGAGCTGCCTAATCCTCAATTTCCACGCTTGGTAGAGTTCAAAATTCTTTATGCAGCCTTGTGGAGTATGACTTACCTGCCCCTATCTCACCGACGCAAGCCTCTAGCGACTTTATCGCTATTTCCATGGCAAACGAGTTACATTCCTTAAACACACCAGCTCAGTCCTTTACAGCTGAAACCCTCTATGCTGTGTACACGGGGTCGAATCTTCCTTATTCCTTTTGTGGTACATTGAGAAGAAAGAAATTCGATTCAGCTTCCTTCCTAGAACGGCTACTTTTTGGCACAGACTCCCGAAAAGATGATTCCCTGAATAATTGGAACCTCTTCAAGTTTGGCTCAGCCTTTAACTATCTTACATATCCTCATAATAAGGACTTTTTCCTATTACGTTCATATCACATAGCTCCTTGCGTAACCCTCTACGTTGAGGTCTTTTATTTTGTGAATATTTAGCGTCCCGTTCATCTGGTGTCCATTGATATGGTCCGCTTAAATTCTAAGGATTCTCTTCCGCTTGCCCAGGAAAGGTTAATGGATATACCACCTATGCCTCAGAATGCGTGTCTTCTGAATTTCAATAAACAGCCCGACAGTAGATTATTTACATTATTCGGATTATTGTCCTCATCTTTGTAGCCATATATATAACAACTAAATAAATAAATATGGTGACAAAGATGAACACAATAGTCCGAATAATGTAAATAATGTACATAATACCTCATCTCAGAAATATAGACAGATACTGAAGGGCCGAAACGTTGTAATAAATATGTCGACAAAGATGAAGACAATAGACCGAATAATGTAAATAATGTACATAATACCTCATCTCAGAAATATAGACAGATACTGAAGGGCCGAAACGTTGTAATAAATATGTCGACAAAGATGAAGACAATAGACCGAATAATGTAAATAATGTACATAATACCTCATCTCAGAAATATAGACAGATACTGAAGGGCCGAAACGTTGTAATAAATATGGCGACAAAGATGAGGACAATAGTCCGAATAATGTAAATAGTGTACATAATACCTCATCTCAGAAATATAGCCAGATACTGAAAGGCCGAAACGTTGTTATAAATACGGCAACAAAGATGGGGACAATAGTCCGAATAATGTAAATAGTGTACATAATACCTCATCTCAGAAATATAGACAGATACTGAAGGGCCGAAACGTTGTAATAAATATGGCAACAAAGATGAGGACAATAGTCCGATTAATGTAAATAATGTACATAATTCCTCATCTCAGAAATATAGACAGATCCCGATAGTAGAATCAGTTAAAGTCGAGATGTTGAATGCTGTTGGATATCTCCCCATGATTTTCATCGATTTCGATTGTCGTAATAAATCCCTCTATGTGCCGTATCCCTAAAGATCATGACTCTCCACGACTTCCTATCCGTTATAGCTTCTTTTCCCTCCTACACTCGGTTCTCTTAACTGTTTACACAAGCTTGTTTGGCATGTTACTTACAGTTTCCATCTATCTATCTTGCCTACAATAAGACTTGTGAATGTTAAATTCTCCAAGCCCCCTTCCCTCATTATGTGTAATAGACATTCTGTCTTTTTCTAAGTATCACCGCAATTGATGTTTTTATTTCCCCTAAAAATTCCTTGCTTCTTACATGTCCAGTTCATGGAATTCTCAGCATCGTTTTGTAGAACCATATTTTTATTACCTGAAGACACTTCTTCATCTGCGAGAAAACTATCTAGCATTTACCGCCATAGAAGAGGACTGATATTACATCACAGTTCAGCACTCTTCCGTGTTTCTAACGAAATTTTTCTGTTTCTTAATACTTCACTTAGCTTTTTAAGGGCTTCTTACACTGGTCCAATGCGTCTTCGGATTTCGATGTCGTATATTCCGGCCTCTGTTTAAGCACTTTTCAGATATTTAAATTTTATTACTATTTGATTTTTAGCATCTTCAATTCGTATACTGAAAGCTGATTTAAAAAAAAAATGACCTACCGTCTGTTGTTAACTGGGGCAAGAAATTAATTGTTAATTTTAACAATTAACAATTAATTTCTTGCCCCAGTTAACAACAAAAACGTTTCCAAAACGGAACTGCGTGCTGAGAGAACGTTTTCTGCCTTCCATCATTATGGCTCCAGGTGAATGACGCGTTGCACCTTCTCGGGTTAACGTTTCCCGCTGATAACGAAATGCAAAGATTATATTAAATTGATTGCTATGTCTCCTGCTAGGAAATTTGGTTCGACAATTTTTCTCACCATAATTTATCTTACATATTTATAAGTCGACGATTCGTCCACGCTTAGAATTTTGCTACAGCAGCTGGTGTAGTGCTCCTTCTGTATATTTACAGATTCTTGATAAAATCCAAAGAAGAATCTTTATACTTATCCATAATTATAACACGCATTAAAAACAGATATTTGGCATAACGACATGATGATGATTTCATAAGCATTTTATGTCACTGTGCTGAACCACACTGAGGAATACAAAAGGCCATTTTCATGAACATATATTTCTGATTTGACCTTTAAAAAATTCCCCTGACTTTTGGAAAAAAAGGAATAGTCACGTAGATTTTAGATAACATTTTTTTAAATTAGCATTTAATTCCTTAGATTCGTAATCTAGATGCGTAGCAGATTTTCAAATTAAACTCTAAAACTAGAGTTACCAGAACAGTGACGTTTCTTGGTCAGCAGTCACGCCATATAGACTCAAAATAAATCGTTTTACAGAAGAAGAATACGTAAATTCAGGTAACTTCCTAGATGAAAATAAATGTAATACAGGTCGAAAGATATTTTTTAAATTGTTTTAATAACAGTTACAAAATTTTGAAGCATGCAGAAGTTACCTGAACTTAGCTGAAAAGGAAAAGTAATATCCATACCTGAGGATGATAATAAAAATTATCGAAAGTAATAGCAGACTACAGAACATCTAATCCATTTTACAATTTTTAAAAATAAGGATCGCCCTATTCAACGAGTGGCTAGTAAGTTAATGCTTTATTAAGTTTGTTAGCGAAGTGAATTTGCCATTAATTGCATTAACTTTTCTTATTTAATCATTGTGTGACTACGTCTACGTAATATTAATTTTACTGCAGAATTGAATATATATATATATATATATATGTGTGTGTGTGTGTGTGTATGAGGCAGGATGTGTGTGTGTGTGTGTGTGTTGTGTGTGAGTGTGTAACGAATGCAGGGCCGCAATTTTAAACGAATGTGCACCAAAATTTACATGCACATGCTCCAAGTTAGCGAAAAAGCCAAGACCGACTTTGCATTTCCCAACTCCCATTGATAGTGGAAATAATCGATTTTTTCATGCTTCTACGGCAATTTTCATGTAGTTTGCGGCCATTTTCTACTGACCAGAGTCAGAGCCTATAGCTGGCTGCCACGAATAGGCAGGAAGATTCTATTTGGCAGCGTGAGAGCCAACAGCTGACTGACACGAATGTTAACTAGCGTGCTAGCATGAAAAAAGAATCGATAGCTGCATTCGTCACAAGCAGGAAAAATTTAAATGTGCATGGCACTTTACTCCAATTGGCTCATTCGCTTGCTTAAACTCAACGTTGATTCTGATTCCGCAGAACTGTGTTGGGTGTGAAAAAGTATTTTTTACATTCTTTTTTCATTCGGTTTTTCCAGTTACGAGTCCTTTTTTAAAGCTGATCGTTTTGTGTTCATTTTGTTTAGTTCTTTTTTCGTAACAGATTTAATGTTTAGTTATAGGGCTTAGAAAAAATTCGCAGTGTGAGATAGGCAAGAAGTAAGGCATGTAGCAACATCAGCACGGCAAAGGGCAATCCTTTAAAGGCAAGGAAGGGTAAAAATATTTTAAGTCAAGAGATAGCGATTGCTGTATGTGTCGTACGATTTTTGAATCAAGCACGGGCAACGCCAGGCCAAGCTGCTAGTATATATATATATAAAGACTTAATTGATTTATTTTAATCCGAAATTCTTATTACTTCATACATTATTGATAATATTAGTGGTAAATATACACATACATATGCAAAATATATAAATATATATACATACATACACATACATATATATTTGTGTATTTTATGTTTAATCGCAAAGTATTTCTTATAACTCTAAACCTTTGAATACACGCCCCGTTTTATTTTTTAAACGGTATGAGTTACGTCTACCGGCGCGCGCTGAGGTGAAATTTGATAAAGAGGATTTGTTCGATGCTGCGCCCCGCCCTGAAGGAGAAACAACCATCAGGTCTGGCGCGCTTTAGGCTGATCGACCCTCCACTACGAAGTTCGAACCCTGCGGGGGAGCGCTTTCCCGTTATAAAATCTGTCAAATGCGCATAAAATCACATGTAAATCTCACCGTAAAAAACGCATGTGTCCACTAAAAGTAACGTTATATAATTCACGTGAGTTTACATGATAAAATTTTTTAATACTTTTTATTGTTCAATATATATATATATATATATATATATATATATATATGTATTCATGAATCATTCATACAAAAAACAAATATAGAGGTTAATGATTTAAGTAGCGAGAATACATCGTCGCAAACAATATAAATAAGATACATCAACCTCGAAACTGTATATGAATGATATGATCCCTGTTTATAAATTCCAGTTGCATAAGATCTTTTTAATTTTTTACAAGCTTTCGTCTGTTCCTACAGATGATACATTTATATAGTTTGCGCCATTTAAATCATTAACCTCTATATTGGTTTTTTGAATGAATGAATGATTCATGAATTTATAAATTATATTTTCACCTTTTAATTGAAATATATATACATATATATATATATATATATATATATATATATATATATATATATATATATATATTAAAAATACAACTACTACGGAGTGGTAAACCTTGGTCATATCTTTTAACAACAAAACGTTTATATTATCTTTTCTTTTTAAATTTTGTATTGTGGCAATTGATCCATAACAATCTGTAGTTCACTGCTACTTACAATCAGAATTTTTTTTTCCTGATGATGGCCATATTGGCCGAAACTAGCCGAGGAATCTAAATGAAATAATAAAAACGAAACAATATTAATATACAACCCAGTGTGTCTGAAGATTTTAATTTTTTAATACTTTTTATTGTTCAATATATATATATATATATATATATATATATATATATATATATATATATATATATATATATATATATATATAGCTAGGAGAACTAAAAGATAACATACACTTAACATACACATCGCATTCCCAGCAATCAATAAAACTGACAAAATGAAAAAGAAGGGAATTCTTAAAGTCAGGAATTTCCCATCCTGTGTCTTAATACAACTTGAAAGAGGCCGTTTGACCAACACTAGGACTGACCTAAATTAAGGATGAACAAAAAAAAAAAAAAAATGAAAACTAAAGATAAAGATCCCTTTCTCCTGAAACAGTCATTCACCCCTGTTTTTCACTGCTACTAACAAGCAGGGATTTTTTCCTCCTCATGATGGCCACGCTGGCTGAAGCTAGTCGAGAAAACTAATTGAAATAATAAAACGAAAGAATATTATTAGGTTGGTGCAAAAATAATGACGTAATAATGTCGTTTTTTGACGTTAAAAAATACGTCAAAAAACGGCATTATTACGTCATTATTTTTGCACCAACCTAATAATAACCAGTTTGTCTGAAGATTTTAACTTCTTAATATTTTTTAATTTTCATATATATATATATATATATATATATATATATATATATATATATATATATACACGATCAATTCCGACATATACCTATGACATATATAGCAAAATATGAAAAGACATATATATATATATATATATATATATATATATATATATGTATCTGTCTTTATATATATGTATATATATATATATATCATTATATATATATATATATATATATATATATATATATATATATAGATATTTAGACAGATCGATAATGTACAAAATATGAACAATCCGAGTTAAATAGATATGAAAAAACTGCGATATATATATATATATATATATATATATATATATATATATATATAGATAGATAGATAGATAGATAGATAGATAGATAAGCAAAATATGAACAGACTGATATATGTATAAATATATATATATATATATATATATATATATATATATATATATATATAAATATGTATGGGTGTGTATGTGTGTGTGTCTAGACAGAATATGAACAGGTAGCGATACATAGATAGATATCAAGATACTGAGATACATAGATAATAAATATATATATACATATATATATATATATATATATAGATAGATAGATAGATAGATAGACAGATAGATAGATAAATACGAACAGACTGAGATAGATAGATAGATAGATAGATAGATATGAACTGACATAGATAGATAGATAGATAGATAGATAGATAGATAGATAACAAATTAACAGAATATGAACAGACAGAATAAGTAAACAGATCGATAATGAACAGAATATGAATAATCAGAGATAGATAGATAGATAGATAGATAGATAGATAGATATGAATCGTTTATTTTCCATTTAACATCATCATTTGATAAGACAACAGAAATGCCGAAACAAATTTGGTAGTGATCTTATGACGAGCTGCTTTCACTGGTAACCAAACTGCATGAATTTAAGCGCGTTACTAGGTTGGCATCTCGGTCCCACCGTCTTACTGTCGAAACGGTTAAATATAGCCATTACTTCTACTCCAACAGCTTCTTATCTCACACTTCCCGACAGTGGAACGTTTTTCCTCTAGCTTCCTTCCCGGAGAGCTATAATCTTCAAATATTGAAATGTAATGTCAATCGACATCTTCTGATGCCTTAATCCTCATCCCCTCCCTTCTCTTTATCCTTTCCCATAAAAAACCTTCTTTACTCTTACTCTCACTCTCTGGGACCCCTTGATTGTTAGTGGTACTTCCGCCTTGCTTGGTGTGAAATGCTTATATATATATATATATATATATATATATATATATATATATATATATATATATAGAGAGAGAGAGAGAGAGAGAGAGAGATAGATAGATAGATAGATAGATAGATAGATAGATAGATAGATAGATAGATAGATAAACACAGTGAGCCGGACAAACCTAACTAGGTTTCACCTAAACGGATCGTCAGGCAAAGAGAAACGCATATTTATAGGCGATAGCTAAAATTATACCATGTGACCAAAGAAAGAACCACACAAACGCAAACACATGCGTTTCCCTTTGCCTCTTTAGCCGACTTTCCCTGACGATCCGTTTAGGTGAAACCTAGGTAGGTTTGTCTGGCTCACTAGGTTTATCTAGGTCTGCTCTACGGTCGTATTGAGCTCTTTTGTTAGTTGTTTACTCGTATCGGGGTTTTTTCTTTGGGCTTCAAACCTGTAACTGTGCGATTTTTTTCGACAGACTTTCATGTTTGTAGCTCTTTCTTTTTTTTTAAAACCTTTTTTTTCCTCGAGATTGATTTGATTATTGGCAAATCAAAAATTCGAGGGTTTTTCGAAACGAGCATAGTTATCTATATTTGTATATCTATCTATCTATCTATCTATCTATCTATCTATCTATCTATATATATATATATATATATATATATATATATATATATATATATACAGGGTGTCCATAATGTTCGGGTGCACTTTAAAACATTTATAACTTTATTTGTATTTGAGATAGAAATAATCTGTGAAAAATGTTATAAAGTTTAATGTACCTAGTTTTAAGTATAGTTAAAATAAGCATTACTGTAAATCAGTTGGCAAATGTTTTCCGTGAACTGCAAAATCGTATAACTCTTTGTATTGCTAATGATGGAGGACATGTTGAAACTTGAATAGAACTTCAATAAAACCGTAAAAAAGTATAGATTTACTTGTTTCTAATCCTTTTTTACAAATTATTTCTATCGCAAATACAAATAGAGTTATAAATTTTTTAACGTGCACACGAACTTTATGGACAACCTGTACATATATATATATATATATATATATATATATATATATATATATATATATATATATATATATATATAACTTGCTTCCCTGATGCCTATAATCTTCAAATATTCAAAAATAATGTCAGTCGACATTTTCTGATGTCCTTCTCTATTATACCCTTTCCTCAAATATTCCTTTTTAATCTTAATCTCACTCTCTGTAACCCTTGACGTGCTAGTGGCACTCCCGCCTTGCCTGGGGTGAATTGCTTAAAAAAAAAGTAACAAAGAGAGAAAGACATAAAAACAGAAAGAAATAAAAAAGAAAAAATGGTCGGAGAATAATAAAAAAAAATAAAAAAAATAGAAAAATACATAACACAAAGAGGGGGAAGAAAAAAAAAAGAAACACACAGACAAAAGAAAGAGACAAAGGTGTTAAAACAGTTACAATGTCAGAAAATCAAGGGAATATTCTTCAAGAAAGAAAGAAAGACAGAAAGAAAGAAAAAAGAAAGAAAGAAAGAAAGATAACGATTAGAAAACGAAGCATTAAAATGGAAA
>OZ010599.1:27400199-27492699 GCA_963932145.1 Acanthosepion lycidas
TACTGTGGAACGTGTATGTTTGTTCAACATCCAGAGAGTCCACCTGTGGTTTATTCATATATATATATATATATATATATATATATATATATATATATATATATACTGGCAGCATGGCCCGTCGTTGCCCGTACTTGATTCAAAAATCGTACGACTCATACAGCAATCGTTATCACTTGACTTAAAATATTTTTGCCCTTCCTTCCCTTTAAAGGAGTGCCCTTTGCCGTGCTGATGTTGCTACATGCCTTACTTCTTACTCACACTGCGAATTTCTTCTAAGCTCTATACTAAACATTAAATCTGTTACGAAAAAAGAACTAAGCAAAATGAACACAAAACGATCGGCTTTAAAAAAAAAAGGACTCGTAACTGGAAAAAAAACGAAATGAAAATACAACCCACTTCTGCCGAATCAGAATCAACGTTGAGTTTAAGCAAGCGAATGAGCCAATTGGAGTAAAGTGCCATGCAGATTTAAATTTTTCCCACTTGTGATGAATGCAGCTATCGATTTTTTTTTATTTTTTTATTTTTTTGCATGCTAGCATGCTAGTTAATATTCATGTCGGTCAGCTGTTGTCTCTCACGCAGGCCAATAGAATCTTCCTGCCTATTCGTCGCAGCCAGCTATAGGCTCTCACTCTGGCCAGTACAAAATGGCCGCAAACTACATGAAAACTGCCGTAAATCAGGAAAACATCGATTATTTCCACTATCGATGGGAGTTGGGAAATGCAAAGTCGGTCTTGGCCTTCTTGCTAACTTGGAGCATGTGCAAGTAAATTTTGGTGCAAATCCGGCGAAAAATGCGGCCGTGCATTCGTTACACACACACACACACACACACACACACACACACACACACACACACATCCTGCGTTATATATATATATATATATATATATATATATATATATATACGACAATTTATCCATCGCACCAAACACACACATATATGTCAGTGCGTGTATATATATATATATATATATATATATATATATATATATATATATATATATATATATATATGGTGCGATCGATAAATTGTCGTCTAAATTACGCAAGAATGAATATGCCTAAATGAATATTTAAAGCCTTAGCCAATGACCCAGGCAACTTTGGATGGGCTTCGTATCATGTGCATTAACAATGAGTCCCTTAACAGCAATCATGAATACTCGCCTTCAAACACAAACTAACAAAACCTTAGTCCATAGAACGCGTTCCCCGGTGAAAACAGCTGGACTAGGCAGAAACCGGCCCCAACTTCTCAATAACATGCGGCAGTTCAGACCAGGGATGTTCCCAAAATCTGATGCGCATGTTCAGCCATTAAAACCAACCCACAACAAAGTAAACACTCGACAAAAATGGACAAAAGGAGGAAAATATGTAGAAGTTCTTTATGCACATTATTTTTGCGACGTTACACCCAAATATAACAACCAGTGAAAAAGAAATTTACAACAGATGGAGAACATGAAATCCAGATTCCAGACCCCACTCTGGACAGCAGAAGACATCAGCAGCTCAGACCGACAAACGATTACTATGGGCGGAACTACACTTAACATGCTCAAAATTCTCTCCACCTAAACAAAACGTTCCAAATGTGCATAGATAACTCCCTCTCTCTCTCTCTCTCTATATATATATATATATATATATATATATATATATCTCATTCCCCTTTTTATCTATCTATCTATCTATCTATCTATCTATCTAATACCCCTTTTTCTTTATCTATCTATCTATCTATCTATCTATCTATCTCATTCACCTTTTTTCTTTATCTATCTGTCTATCTCATCACCTTTTCCTTTAACTATCTGTCTATCTCATCACCTTTTCCTTTATCTATCTATCTATCTATCTATCTATCTATCTATCTATCTATCTCATTCACCTTTTTTCTTTATCTATCTGTCTATCTCATCACCTTTTCCTTTAACTATCTGTCTATCTCATCACCTTTTCCTTTATCTATCTATCTATCTATCTATCTATCTATCTATCTATCTATCTATCTATCTCACCATTTCCTTATCCATCTATCTATCTATCTATCTATCTATCTATCTATCTATCTATCTATCAGTCTGTCTGAGATCTTGCCCAGTTCCATCACCAGTCTTTTCTGGTGAGAAGGGTGTCTAGAGGAGGATGAATGTTTTCGTGGTATAAACGGACATCTTTCAGAAGTACGTGGATGAAGAAAATAACTTTGGTTGGAATCGACACTTGCAGTAAGCAGGCTTGAAGTATTATAACACTTTTTCTTCAAAGTGACCTTTTTATTCGTAAACCCCAGAGCGGTCTTTGTAATTAGGCACTTAAAATTACCCTCAGGCAAGATGATACCAGGCGATATCGGGCGAAGCAAAATTGAAGCCTACAGAAGAGAGCGTTCAGGTTAAAATTAGACTAAGGGAAGGGAGTTACCAGTTTCTTATACGAGAAGCAGGGCGATTGTTTAAGCCTTTGTTTTTATTTGTTTGTTTTGTTTTTTCTTAAATACGTCACATATGTTCCATCCCTCCAGTTATAACATTAATATCTTCTAAAATTATCCCTGGCTTTGACGATAAACTACATCCGGCAGCAAGGACGTATGATTGTCTAGGTTTTGAAGAGCGTGGAACCACCTCTTAATTGCTGTTGTTCCATGGTAAACCCTGACCCGGGTTCTGTTAGGGTCCCAGCTATTGGCGAATAGTGATCCTCTAAAGAAAGACAAATCTATATGTAGTATGAAAATACTTTTTTTATAATAAAAATATCAGCAATACATCCTTATGTAAGAAACATTACCAACAAATATATATACATTTTATATGTCGTTGAAGGCATACAATTGCGTTCACAGTATAATCTGACAGTCGAGTTCATTGTTCTTACGTGCTAATATCTTTTGAAAAGGTATAAATCCATCTCTACCTCCAAGCTATGAGTAAATAATAGGATAGATTTGGCTTTATATTCTTGGTTGGCAACCAGTCTAGGAGAAGAAAAAAATCTGAATTCAATCCAAATTGTGGTTTCTGTCGTTTTAACCCTTGAGAGATGGGACGGGGTAGCCTTAACAACCCCGGTACAAAAGGAATCGACAAGCCATTGCACTATTCCGCCATGAATGTTCTCCACGAACCACAAATTGTGAGATGAACGGGAGTGCTGACAACAGCAGCGGCGCAAAATGCGCCACATGAATAAATGGTGATGAGACTATAGCTGAAATAATAGGCAAAGGACTCCGAGAAGTAAAAAAAACCCTGTATTCTTTTGCATCTTGTCGGTACGGCCGAGAGAGGAGCCATGGAGTCACCAACAACCACAACTGTAAGATAGATGGAGTAATGACCACAACTGCGTAAAACGCACTAACCAATTCAAATAAAATTATCATTTCCTTTGATTTCTGTTGTATACTCATTTCCTTCCGGGTCCCAACCAGAGACCTAAAGACATAAATGGTATCATAACGTTTACACTGAAGACTTTCTAGCTTAAGATCACACACATTTTATTTCTTTTACCAACAGCGAGAGAGAGAGAGAGAGCGGGGAGTGATAGAGCCGGTAAGGAAGAGAGATAGAGTGAGGAAGAGAGTGGCAGAGAGGGAAGAGACAGAGAAAGGTGGAAAAGAGATAGAGAGGAATAGAGGAAGAGGGGGAAGAGCGATAGAGATGAGTAAAATAGCAAGGCAGACTGATTCCTATAGCCTCTTTAGGTAAAGGCTAGAAAAAGGTTAATTCAAAAACAAATTCATCTTTGAAAAGAGGAGCGGGTTAACCTCAACATCCGCGGTGTAAAAGGAACCGGCAATCCATTGTACTATTCTGCAATGAATGTCACCAACAACCAAAATTGTAAGATACAGGGAGCAATGACCACAGCGGTGCAAAACGCATTAACCAATTCAAATGAAATTATTATTTCCTTTGATTTCTGTTGTATATTCATTTCCTTCTGGGTCCCAACCAGAGACCTAAACTCAGAAATGGCATCATGACGTTTACACTGAAGACTTATTAGAAATAGAAATTACTAGCAATACGAACAGAGCAAGTAACAAGTTTAAAGGAGTAATGGTTAGCGGCTCGGATTGAGAAATCGTAGAGCCGAGTTCAAATTTCAGTCGAGTTCATTACATTCACTTTCGTGCTAATACCTTTGAAAAAAGTATGAATTCACCTCGTCTCCGGCCAGCTATGGGTAAAATAGCAAGACAAGACTGGGTCCTATAGTCTTGGGTCGCAACCAGTCTAGTAAATGGAAACATTGAATTCAAAGCCTTGTAGGTCCTGCCTCTTTAGGTAACTTCAAATACAAATCCACCTCTGAGAGTAGGGACGGGGTAACTTCAACATCCCCTGTGCAAAAGGAACCGGCAAACCATTGCATTATTCTGCCTTGAATGTCACCATGAACCACAAATTGTGAGATGGAGGGTAGTGGCGGCCCTCAGCGGCTCAAAATGCGCTAACTGAAATGATAGTTGCTGCCGCTAATAAATAGTACTATTGGGATTTCAAGTTCGACTGTTTGGGGAAAGAGAAGGTAGACAACTATAATGGCAACTATTGGCATTTAAAGCGAAACCCGGCGAAGAAAGAAAGAAATGATAACGAATTTTTACTTGTTTCTGGCGTATTCTCGCAATGGCAATCGTTTGCCTCAAGAATTGCAGAAAAAAACTCTATATGTTGCCTTCATGTAATTCTCCTTGTAGAAGTAACGATAGAAAGTAAAGGGTAAAAACTCTTATTAACAGTTTCGGTAACATGTCCAGTCAGTTTCAAAAGAGACAGCGAAGTAGAAGATAAATACATTTATTTCTATCTATAAAAGGCATGATGTGTGTGTGTGTGTGTGTGTGTGTGTAGAGAGAGAATGCACTGCTACAATTTTCAACGGATTTGCACCAAAATTTACATGCACATGCTCCAAGTTAGCAAGAAGGCCAAGACCGACTTTGAATTTCCCAACTCTCATCGATAGTGGAAATAATCGAATTTTGCATGCTTCTACGTCACTTTTAATGTAGTTTGCGGCCATTTGCTACTGGCCAGAGTGAAAGCCTATAGCTGGCTGCCACGAATAGGCAGGATAATTCTATTGGCCAGTGTGAGAGCCAACAGCTGACTGACACGAATGTTAACTAGCATGCAAAGAAAATCGATAGCTGCATTCGTCACAAGTGGGAAAAATCTAAATCTGCATGACACTTTACTCTAATTGGTTCATTCGCTTGCTTAAACTCATCATTGATTTTGATTCCGCAGAACTGGGTTGGGCGTGAAAAAGTATTTGTTGTTAACATTCTTTTTTTATTCAGTTTTTCCAGTTACGAGTCCCTTTGTAAAGCTGATCGTTTTGTGTTCATTTTGTTTAGTTCTTTTTTCGTAACAGATTTAATGTTTAGTATAGAGCTTAGAAAAAATTTGCAGTGTGAGATAAGCAAGAAGTAAGGCATGTAGCAACATCAGCACGGCAAATGGCACTCCTTTAAAGGCAAGGAAGGGCAAAAATATTTTAAGTCAAGTGATAGCGATTGCTGTATAAGTCATACGATTTTTGAATCAAGCACGGGCAACGCCGGGTCATGCTGCTAGTTACTGTATAAAATACAAAAATTCAGGTGTCAGTTGACATGGGAAAAGTGATGTTTCCCGGTGGAGACGTCTTTATCTGCGTTCGGCTAAATCTTAGGAAAGAGGGAGAAAACGAGAAGAGCAATAACCAATCAGTATTAAAAGTAAGAACGAGAGGCGATATCCCTGGACATGAGCAGTGGAACGAGAAAGAAATACCCCCGTAGATACAGGACTCAGTTCGGAATAAAGTGGCTCAGTTCAGAATTCTTTGTAGGTTACACAGGTCGGCATACCCCTGATGAAGGCTGGGGAGCACAATTGTCGAAACATTGTGATGACAACTAAGATAAGAACAATAGGCCACATAAAAATAGTGTAAATAGCTGATATTTGTAGGATGCATTGTAAGGAAGGACGACTTGGAAAACTTAATACGCCTAGGACGTAACGAAAGGAGTAGGGTAGAGGAAAATATCTAAGAACTTACCTTAAGTGCATGGATGACAGAGCAGATTGGAGAGTAAAGTGTCAAACACTGATGACTGTCGGGATTTCACGTCCGACTGTTTGGGGAAAGGGAAGATAGAAAAAAGTTCAATGGCAACTACTAGCATTTAAATCAAAACTCATCGAAGAAAGAAAGTAATGATAACGAATTCTTACTTGTTACTTGGTGTAATCTCAAGATGGCAATTGTCTGTGTCAAAATTGCAGCAAAAAACACTATACGTTGCCTACAAGTAATTATCTTTCAAGAAGTAACGTTGGAAAATAAAGAGTTAGGACTCTTATTAACAGTTTCAGTGACACGTTCAGTCAGTTTGGGAAGAGGAGAAACGATAGTAACGAAGGAAAAAAAATACAAAGTGTCAAACACTGATTATTGTGGGGATTTCACGTCCGTCTGTTTGGGGAAAGGCAAGACTGAAAAACTATAAAGGCAAGTATTGGCATTTAAAGCCAAACTCAGCGAAGAAAGAAAGAAATGATAATGAATTCTTGTTACTGCTGAGATCTCACAGTGGCAATCTTTTGAGTTAAATTACAACAGAAAAACACTATATTTTGCCTTCAAGTAATTCTCCTTGTAGAAGTAACGATAGAAAGTAAGATTTAGGACTCTTCGGTAACACGTCCAGTCAGCTTCGAAAGAGAGAGCAAGGTAGAAGAAAAATACATTTATTACTGTATAAAATGCAATAACAGTGGCATATTGCCGATGGGGAAGTGGGGAAAAGGCTGGTCTTCGCTAAATATTCTAGTCCTAGTCAATCACAATCACGACAAAAAAAATCGTACAATGAAGAGGAGTTCCAGTTCAATTCAACTCAACACATTATGCTGCATATATCAAATGCCCAGTTGTAATTACTAAGCGCGATAATCGCCTCAGACAGGCATGTGTGACCCACTCAGTTGTACGCAGTCGGTGACTTATACCACGCCGAATCTTCCTACCCGAACGATGGATTCTAAATTGTTGAATATGTGAAGAAAAGTGTAAACGACTAACTCTTGGGGTCAAAACTCATAACAGTGAACAAAGAATAATATATCAAAGATGTCTCTGTACAGACGAAATGAATTGAACTGAAAGTAAGAAGAACAAAAAAAATCAAACAAAAGAAAGAGAGAAAAGGGAAAAGAGAAAACCCTATTTTATTTCAGGCCAATAACTAAAGTTAAGTATGCTTTGAATTTCCATAAATATATAACACATACATCTTTCTGAACAGAAATGTATAGCAAACATCGATGAATTACCGTCAAGCAAAGAAAATCGTACAATGAAGAGGAGTTCCAGTTCAATTCAACTCAACACATTATGCTGCATATATGAAATGCCCAGTTGTAATTACTAAGCGAATAACTAAAGCTAAGTATGCTTTGATTTTCCATAAATATATAACACATACATCTTTCTGAATAGAAATGTATAGCAAACATCGATGAATTACCGTCGAGCAATGAAGAGGAGTTCCAGTTCAATTCAACTCAGAAATGTATAGCAAACATCTTTACACGCAAAAACATGCATTAATGTTTTCATGTATCGTATTGTTATAATTAAATCTTATTAAATGATATATTGGCGTTTTTTGTTCATTAATGTTGGTTGTTTCACTTCATCTGTGTATTTGACGCTGTACGAGAATCTATATAAACTACGGAGTGGTAAACCTTGGTTATATCTTTTAACAACAAAACGTTTATATTATCTTTTCTTTTTAAATTTTGTATTGTGGCAATTGGTACGTAACAATCTGTAGTTCACTGCTACTTACAATCAGAATTTTTTTTCCCTGATGATGGCCATATTGGCCGAAACTAGTCGAGGAATCTAAATGAAATAATAAAAACGAAACAATATTAATATACAACCCAGTGTGTCTGAAGATTTTAATTTTTTAATACTTTTTATTGTTCAATATATATATATATATATATATATATATATATATATATATATATATATATATATATGTGTGTGTGTGTAGGAGAACTAAAAGATAACATACACTTAACATACACATACCATTTCCAGCAATCAATAAAACTGACAAAATGAAAAAGAAGGGAATTCTTAAAGTCAAGAATCTCCCATTCATTCTCTTTATACAACTTGAAAGAGGCCGTTTGACCAACACTAGGGCTGACCTAAATTAAGGATGAACAAAAAAAAAACAAAAAATGAAAACTAAAGATAAAGATCCCTTTCTCCTGAAACAGTCATTCACCCCTGTTTTTCACTGCTACTAACAAGCAGGGATGTTTTCCTCCTCATGATGGCCACGCTGGCTGAAGCTAGTCGAGAAAACTAATTGAAATAATAAAACGAAAGAATATCATTAGTTTGTGTCAAAAATAATGACGTAATAATGTCGTTTTTGACGTTAAAAAATACGTCAAAAAACGGCATTATTACGTCATTATTTTTGCACCAAACTAATAGTATGTGTGTCTGAAGATATATATATATGTATATATATATATACACGATTAATTCCTGACGGAGGACACATATTTTCTTTGAGATTTTTCGGACATACAGACCGGTAAATGTTGTTAATATTGTTTATTATAAACAGAGCATTTACGGAATTAAACATTAGTATCTATAATAATAACGTATAATAACGTATAAAAAATATATATTAAAATAGATGCTATATATGATGAAATGGACTAGGTCCGACATTTATTTTTAAATATTTTTTGTTTATACGTTATTTTTATAGATACCAATATTTAAGTAAATGCTCTGTTTGTCCGAGAAATCTCAAAGAAAATATGTGCCCTCCGAAAGGAATCGAAATTTTTTATGCCAACGTGTTTCGTTCCATGGGGATTTTTTTTTTATCAAAGTGAGTGTCCAGCATAATCACATTAACATTTGCCCGATGAAGTCCTAAAGGACGAAACGAGTCACATGATTTTTTTTTTCCATTTTGTTATATATTTAGAAATTAATTTTTAAAATTATATATCTTATAATTTTATATTATTCAGAGTGATAGTGGATATTTCGGATTTGAAATAGACGCCGAAATTTATTAATTAAATAATTTTAATGATTTCAGATAAAAAAAAATGATAAAAAATATACGTTTACACGTTATTTTTAATGGACACACATATTGGAGTAGGTTTCTGGTTTTATTCAATAATTGTATTGTTAGTAATTCTGCTCTAAAATGTATTGTTGGTCATTTCCATATAAAATGAATTGTTGGTCATTTTGCTATAAAATGTATTATTGGTAATTCTACTATAAAATGTATTGTTGGTCAGTTTGCTATAAAATCTATTATTGGTAATTCTACTATAAAATGTATTGTTGGTCATTTTGCTATAAAATGTATTGTTGGTCATTTTGCTATAAAATGTATTGTTGGTGAGTTTGCTATAAAATGTATTGTTCGTAATTCTACTATAAAATATATTGTTGGTCATTTTGCTCCAAAATGTATTGTTGGTCAGTTTGCTCTAAAATGTATTGTTGGTCATTTTGCTATAAAATGTATTGTTGGTCATTTTGCTATAAAATGTATTGTTGGTCAGTTTGCTCAAAATGTATTGCTGGTCAGTTTGCTATAAAATGTATTGTTGGTCATTTTGCTACAAAATGTATTGTTGGTCATTTTGCTACAAAATGTATTGTTCGTAATTCTACTATAAAATGTATTGTTGGTCATTTTGCTAAAACATGTATTTTTGTTAATTCTACTAAAAAATTAATTACTGCTCAGTTTTCTTTAAAAATGTATTGTTCGCAATTTTATTGTAAATATGTATCGTTGGTATTTTTTCATATAAAAATATATTACTGATATTTTTACTTTAACATTTTTTCTACTACCATAGTGTTTTACTTTTGTTTGGAGGTTCACTATTTGCCCATAGCTGGGATCTTAACAGGTGCTACCAAGCCGAGTTATAGTAGACCTTCGAAGAACCGCAATTTATAGGTGGTTTCACGCTACTCAAAACCTCCCTGCCGGATGGATTTATCGTCATCCCAAGGGCAACTATATGAGAGAAGGGAGATGACAATATTAATAATAGTAACAGCAATAACATCAATTGACTTTCGCATAACAACATGCCAAAATATTTACGTCGCGTAGCGTATTTAAATAATTTTCCTTTCCTTTCCTGAACGCCGGGAGGTTTTTTGAATATTCATGGCGTTCTCTATTTTAAATCAGAACACATTATATTTCCTCAACGTTACTTTTTCTGCGTGTATAAATACACATTGCTCAATATCATTTCCGCAAGTAACAAATGCGTCGGCAGAAAATATATTCCTCTTCTTATTTCTTTATATATACAAGTAGTATATATACATATATATATATATATATATATATATATATATATATATGTCTGTGTTTGTGTGTGTGTGTGTGTGTGAGTACGTGTGCTTTGACTCACAAATTTCTGTAAATTAAGTCAAGTGTTTTCGCATGGCGGAATAATTTTGGGTTGCAATCATATTAAGTAAAAACAAGCAGAAATAAATTATGGGGCAACACCTGTTTTGAGTGAAGATAACTTTTTTTACGTCGTCTCCTTTTCCTTTTTATTTAAGTATATTAATTTTTTTCGATTAGTTTGCACTGGTTAGGGAAATTTCGCAGACGATAAATTGACTTCCACCAGCTCCAACAATCGAAGAATTAAATCACGCACTAAATAAATAAATAAATATGTAAGTAAACAAAAAAAATTAAAGTTATATATAATTTAATTTGGGGTACGACGTTAGAAAAAAAAATATATATATATATATATATATATATATATATATATATATATATATATATATATTCTTTTTGGTTTTCGTTGTTTATTTTTCTCTTATATTGTTTACTTTTTTTTTCTGTACAAATCAAGACTTTGTTTACGTTACGATGTCGCTAAGAAAATTACGTCAAAATGTCTCGCGCTTGCAACACTGGCATTTACAGTCAGTGTTCGAATTTAGACAAAATCCTGGCTATCGAATACGGACTTCCTTTTTTTAATTGAGCCGTTGATTCGTTTTCTACGGTTTACCAACCAGAATATATTTTATATTGTAAGAATTATTTTGTTTTAAAGATAATACTGATTTCCGGAAACGGTGCAGTAATGGATAGCGCCTCGAATTTCAGTCGAATCCATTACATTAATTTACGTGCTAATACCCTTGGGAAAGGTATGAATCCTCTTCTTCTTCCGGGCACCAGCTATGGATAAATAGCAGAACAGAACAGGTTCTATAGCTTTGGATGGCAACTGGTCTGCCACAGAAAGAAATGGCAACCTACTGCGGGGAAAATATCTGCCTCATCAGTCATGTATCAAAAGATACATGATCGCCTAAGCGTGTAGCACGCATGGCACATAACAGATTGACCAATGGAAACGATATGAATCCTCGTATTGTCCCCCCCTCCTCCGCAGCTATGGATAAATAGCAGGACAGACCGGGTTCTATAGTCTCCGATGGCAATTGGTCTACCGCAGAAAGAAATGGCAAGCTACTGCGAAAAAATCTGCCTCGTCAGTCATGTATCGAACGATTCATGATCACCTAAGCGTGTATCACTCTTAACGCATAACAGTCTGACCCCTGGGAAAGGTATGAATCCTTTTATTGTCCTCCCACCCTAGCTTTGGATATATATCAGGACAGAGCGAGTTCTATAGCTTTGAATCGCAAATGTTCTACGGGAGAAAGAAATGGCAACCTACTCCGAACAAATCTGCCTCGTCAGTCATGTATCGAAAGATACATGATCGCCTAAGCGTGTATCACGCATGAGATATAACAGACTGACTGTATATAACGAAGCGGACTTTATTTGGAATTAACAATAGAAAGTCATTCTTCATTACACCATCCGAACATCCATTCTTACAGCACCTGTTATTCTCAAGCGGTCACCCATCTAGGCTCGAGTTGCTTAATTTCGGCAATCTTAAAGGAACCCTTGTTGCTACTGTATATAGCCATAAGCCATTTCTTTTTAAGACCAAGTCCTCTAATCTTCCGTTCTCCAATCTATATACATCATACTATTCATATGTATGTATCTATTTCTATCTATTCATATGTATGTATCTGTTTCTATCTATTCATGTGTGATGTATCTATTTCTATTTATTCATATGTATGTATCTGTTTCTATCTATTCATGTGTATTTATCTGTTTCTATCTATTCATATGTATGTATCTGCTTCTATCTATTCATGTGTATGTATCTGTTTCTATCTATTCATGTGTATGTATCTATTAAGTACATACATAAACGCGTGAATGACCGTTTTCCTTACCTATCTATCTATCTATCTATCTATCTATATCTATCTATCTCATTCACGTTTTCCTTATCTATCTATCTATCTATCTATCTATCTATCTCATTCAGGTTTTCCTTATCTATCTATCTATCTCATTCAAGTTTTTCTTATCTATCTATCTATATATCTATCTATCTATCTATCTATCTCATTCACGTTTTCCTTAACTATCTATCTATTTATCTCATTCACGTTTTCCTTATCTATCTATCTATCTATCTATCTCATTCATGTTTTCCTTATCTATCTATCTATCTATCTCATTCACGTCTTCCTTATCTATCTATCTGTCTATCTATCTCATTCACGTTTTCCTTATCTATCTATCTATCTATCTATCTATCTATCTATATATCTATCTCATTCACGTTTTCCTTATCTATCTATCTATCTATCTATCTATCTATCTATCTATCAGTCTGCCCGGTTACAAGATCTTGCCCAGTTCCATCACTAGGACCTTCCTGGTGAGGAGGCTGTCTAGACAAAACCAATCCTGTCAATGGGAGGATGAATGTTTTCCTGGTACAAACGGACATCTTGTTCAAGTGCGTGAATTTAAAAATCACTTTTGTTGGAGTCGACACTCGCAGTAAGCTTTTTTACCCTTTTTTTTGAATGCAAAAAATATCTGTCTCTCTATCGCTGGCCACTCGCATTCGAGGAGAGCCGGCTACTGGGGCGGCTACTCGTCCCTTATTGCATTACACATTTGTGTTTGTTCAACGCCCAAAGAACACATCTGTCGTTTATATATATATATATATATATATATATATATATATATATATATATATATATATATATATATATAAATGAAGAAATATACTCTGAAGTTGTGCTATATTTATAGGATAAAGTGCTCAATATCAGCGATTGAGCGTGTGTAAATATAAAAAATGAACATTGAAGTCAACACTTAGAGGCGACAGGCTGTTTCATACTAGACAATGTATGTATGTGTGTGTGTAGTAGTAGTTAGTATATGTTCACATAACTTATGTCATTGACCAACTTCTTAGTACCGATAAATCTATTATTCGACCTTATGATACAGAAGACCGATTTTATATTCTTTCTGACTGATGTGGTGTATCTTTGCAATGTCTTGGATTCTTTTTAATCAGTGTTTCCATTTTAGTCGATATCAATAACTGCAAGTCTACTGGAAATTTCTCCGTCTTCCGGATCAAACTCTTTACTTTTGAACCCGTTACTGTCAGCTATGGCACCATCTACATCAACGGCACATACTGTTATTACTATCAATGCAGCGCTTTATTATTATTATTATTATTGATGTTATTATTATTATTAATATTATTATTAATGCTATTATTATTATTATTATTAATATTATTATTATTAATGTTATTATTATTATCATTATTATATTATTATTAATGTTACTATTATTAATATTAATATTATTATTAAAGTTATTATTATTTTTATTATTAATGTTATTATTAATAATATTAATATTATTATTATTAATGTTATTATTATTGTTATTATTATTATTATTATTATTAATTTGCTGTTATTATTATTATTATTATTATCATTATTATTATTATTATTATTATTATTATTATTATTATTATTATTATCTCCTTTCCGAAAAGAAAATGTCTCTTTTCACATGTTTTTCACTTTTTAATCTACAACATTTAGAATTCCCAATCCACACACAATTCTTATAAAAAATGCCTTGTAATATTACATTTCAGAATATATATATATATATATATATATATATATATATATATATATATGTATATATATATATATATGAAAATTTCTCCGAATTAATCAGTAGAGAGACAATATTTATGAATAAAAATGACAATAGGAAAACTGGTAATTGCTGACGCGTTTCGTTCAATGTGGACTTTATCAAAGCAAAATACGAAAATGAAATTAAATGAACAAAGTAACTAATAAAAACAAAAACAGAATGTACCTAGCAACTGGAATGTAGAGAAACGCTATTTTCATATTTTTAACTGAAAAATAACGTCAGTAATTGTCACGTGTGGAGAATATTGTCATTATAATTGTGTTGATGTATTCAACCATTTTCTTTTGATTTTATGAATCTGTTGTGTATATTTGTTTGTAAGAGCATTAATTTTGTTAAGAAAGGTGAAATAGGGAAAACACCTGGGCGTAGATTAATATTTGGGTAGTTTCTTAACAAAATTAATGCTCTTACAAACAAATATACACAACAGATTCATAAAATCAAAAGAAAATGGTTGAATACATCAACACAATTATAATGACAATATTCTACACACGTGACAATTACTGACGTTATTTTTCAGTTAAAAATATGAAAATAGCGTTTCTCTACATTCCAGTTGCTAGGTACATTCTGTTTTTGTTTTTATTAGTTACTTTGTTCATTTAATTTCATTTTCGTATTTTGCTTTGATAAAGTCCACATTGGACGAAACGCGTCAGCAATTACCAGTTTTCCTATTGTCATTTTTATTCATAAATATATATATATATATATATATATGTATGTATGCAATATATATATATATATATATATATATATATATATATATATATATATATATATATATATATATATATACAATATATATATATATATATATGCAATATATACATATATACATATATATATATATATATGCAATATATTTTAATCACGCGTGAAACGAAATAGTATGTTCAAATGACGCTTATTATAAAACGCTGCGAACATTTGGTCTGAACTTGAAATTAAAAATATTTTATGCCGGTTGTATATTATTTGCTTTCAATCATTTTGCTCCAAGTATGGCAATAAAGCCACTAAAACGCAACGGACTACTTAATGTTAGAAAGTATGAAGGGAAAAAATCACTATTAAGGAGTGAGAACAAAAAAGAACAGAATTAAGAAGACAATAGATACAGATTGACATTGCGGTTACATTTTTGAAGCTCAATGTTGGCAAGATGTCGGAAGAGAGTTCTACAATCGAGAATTGCAAGAGAAGAACCTGTTAGAATAGAACTTACGGTTACATCTAGCCACTTAAGCTGTAAAATGATGAGACCTTGCCGCCAATCTAGTACTTCGCATATGCTCATAAAGTCTAGGTACCATAGAGGAATGTGTTATTTATTTTTCAAATACAAAAATGAGGTACAATGCTAAAAGGGGAATGGTGAAAGGCTAGTCTTCAATCTGTTTTATTTTAAACTTTGCTAGCCGCCATTAGGGACTCAAATATCCCACAGTATTCCTTACACCAAAACAATACATTCTTACTACAGCCACCATAATGCCTAAAAGATGTCGGAAGAGAGTTCTACAATCGAGAATTGCAAGAGAAGAACCTGTTAGAATAGAACTTACGGTTACATCTAGCCACTTCAGCTGTAAAATGTTGAGACCTTGCCGCCAATCTAGTACTTCGCATATGCTCATAAAGTCTAGGTACCATAGAGGAATGTGTTATTTATTTTTCAAATACAAAAATGAGGTACAATGCTAAAAGGGGAATGGTGGAAGGCTAGTCTTCAATCTGTCTTATTTTAATCTTTGCTAGCCGCATTTGGGGACTCAAATATCCCACAGTATTCCTTACACCAAAACAATACATTCTTACTACAGCCACCATAATGCCTAAAAGATGTCGGAAGAGAGTTCTACAATCGAGAATTGCAAGAGAAGAACCTGTTAGAATAGAACTTACGGTTACATCTAGCCACTTCAGCTGTAAAATGTTGAGACCTTGCCGCCAATCTAGTACTTCACATATGCTCATAAAGTCTAGGTACCATAGAGGAATGTGTTATTTATTTTTCAAATACAAAAATGAGGTACAATGCTAAAAGGGGAATGGTGAAAGGCTAGTCTTCAATCTGTTTTATTTTAAACTTTGCTAGCCGCCATTAGGGACTCAAATATCCCACAGTATTCCTTACACCAAAACAATACATTCTTACTACAGCCACCATAATGCCTAAAAGATGTCGGTAGAGAGTTCTACAATCGAGAATTGCAAGAGAAGAACCTGTTAGAATAGAACTTACGGTTACATCTAGCCACTTCAGCTGTAAAATGTTGAGACCTTGCCGCCAATCTAGTACTTCGCATATGCTCATAAAGTCTAGGTACCATAGAGGAATGTGTTATTTATTTTTCAAATACAAAAATGAGGTACAATGCTAAAAGGGGAATGGTGAAAGGCTAGTCTTCAATCTGTTTTATTTTAAACTTTGCTAGCCGCCATTAGGGACTCAAATATCCCACAGTATTCCTTACACCAAAACAATACATTCTTACTACAGCCACCATAATGCCTAAAAGATGTCGGAAGAGAGTTCTACAATCGAGAATTGCAAGAGAAGAACCTGTTAGAATAGAACTTACGGTTACATCTAGCCACTTCAGCTGTAAAATGTTGAGACCTTGCCGCCAATCTAGTACTTCGCATATGCTCATAAAGTCTAGGCACCACAGTAGGTCTTATCCGAAGAATTACCATGAAAGTATTTATAGAAAAGGCACAGTGGGGCGAGCTTACGGCCGTGGGAATGTGACTGCAGAGAGCACTGGGCTTGAATAACAGTACTGGCTGGGCAGGGAATAGCGAACGGAAAACGGGAGTAGATAGTCATTCCTCATTTTCGATGGAACCGGTCCCTTAAAATCAAGAGCAATAATTTCAAAAGGTTTAGTGGCTTTTATAACCGTCTAGGCTTCTAAAACCTCTTCTTATATTTGGTAGGTCTTCACGACCCCTTTCGCATCTTCAGTCGAGAAGGGCAAGTTTCTAGCTTGAACCATGTGGGACATACTCGTCAGATCAGGGCCAATAATATTGCTGTTTCTTCTTTGGATTACACACACTTACACACACAGACACACACACATATATATATATATTTATATATATATATATATATATATATATAGATAGATAGATAGATAGATAGATAGATAGATAGATAGATAGATAGATAGATATAAGCAAATATATGGATATAGATCCGACAGTATGAAGAAAAATATACGGAAAAAACAAACAAAAATCCTAATATGCAATTATATTAAAATTAAAACAGCATAATTTCATATTAGGATTTTTGTTTGTTTTTTAAATATTTATAGAAAATCCAACTGAGAAGCTATATTACGGCGGTGTAAAAGTGAATGAAGCCGAGATGTCAGGTCATTACCATTAACATTGCAGCTTCTTTGCATTTTATCAAGAATCTCTAAATATATAACAGGAGCGTCAGACCAGATGTGATGGCAGTATTCGAAGCAAGGAAGAATGACAGACTTATAAATATGCAAAATACACATATATTAAAATAATAAGAAAGAACAGTAAGATTTATAATCCTGTGTTCTTAGCAATTGTTATTATTTGAAAAAAAAAAAAAAAACAGTGCACGATACAAAATGTAGAGCCTAATAATTATTTTCTTTTTTAAAAATATGATTCCATCGTGACACAGAAAACTAAACTGAAACTAAAATTGTAAATTTAATCATAAAAATTAAACTTAAAATCCAGAGTTTCGTTCCATTGTCAAGCGATGCTAGGAATGACTTTCTAAGAAAGTTACTTAATTTATAAGCGTAGACAAACTTAATATTTTGAGTTGTTAAGCTTAAGAAAAATGTAATCTATTTTGATTAGGGATGGTTGTGTTTCAAAACTGAAACTAAACTTGTAAAATTAATCATAAAAATTAAACTTAAAATCCAGAGTTTCGTTCCATTGTCAAGCGATGCTAGGAATGACTTTCTAAGAAAGTTACTTAATTCATAAGCGCAGACAAACTTAGTATTTTGAGTTGTTAAAGTTAAGGAAAATTTAATGTTTTGACTAGGGTTAGTTGGGGTTTAATTTCCCTAGACAACTTATATGTTACTTACAAAGTCAGGTTATGTTTAGGTGAGGTGAGGGTGCCTGTACGCAAACATTCTTTCTTTGTACGTGTCCTTTCAGGACGTAGGTGATCATGGCTCTCCACCTCTTTCTATCCCTTGCAGCTCTCAAAAAGTTTCTTCCCTCTGCTTCCTCCCCCAGACCACGTTCTGTCATCCACGTTCAGTCATCCGTCCGTCAGGTATGTCACGTGTTATTTTCCCTTGTCTCTCTTTCCCTCTATTCGACCCGTGAGTATCAGATTCTCCAGGCTCACCTTTTTCATTATGTGTCCCAGAAACTTCAGCTGCCTCTTTCTGATATTAAGTATAAGTCTCCTCCTTGTTTTCAACCTCTCTTAAATCTAATCGTTGCTTACACGCTCGGTCCGTGATATCCTTAGCATTCCTCTGTAGAACCACATCTCCCTCGCCTCCAGTCTCTTCTTCATCTTTGAGGAAATCGTTCAATATTCGCTGCCGTAAAGAAGGACAGATGTCACATAACAGTTCAGTATTTTTTTCTTTGTTACTAAAGAAATCCTCCTGTCTCGCAGTACTCTGCCCAGCTTTTGGAATGTGTTTCTGGCCATCCCAATATGTCTACGGATCTCGGTGTCGCCCTTACAGTTCTCTGTCAAGACGCTTCATAATTATTTTAACTTCCGCATCCGCTTGATTCTAGTGTTCCCGACCTGAAAGTCGTATTTCCGGCTCATCCTCTTACTGACGACCATGCACTCTCTTTTCTTTATGTTTAGTCCTTCTCACTTTCCGTCGCTACCTTCTGTAAGAGATATAGACAGCCATTATTCAGCGTGTCGTCTGGGTTTTCAATGACAAAAAAACTTTGGTATTTTTATTTAACCGCTTAATTCATATTTTTATACACAAAGATTTTCTAAAAGAGTCATTTAAATATAAGTGAGTCATATTTTTAATAATTAAATTTTATTCCTATGACTTACTCATATTTAGATGAGCCCTTTTTTCAGTTTTGAAACAGGGAAATTTTCAGTGTCTCGATGGAATCATATTTTTTTAAAAAGAAAATAATTATAATAAATATGTACGATATATATATATATATATATATATATATATATATATATATATTAGGTTGGTGCAAAAATAATGCCGTGATAATGTCGTTTTTTAACGTATTTTTAACGTCAAAAAACGACATTATTACGTCATTATTTTTGCACCAACCTAATATTAAGATGACAATTTCGTACTTATATTTGAAAATTTAATACTTATATATCATAGGCTGACAACCAAAAGTGGTTATGTCCGTTTTGGTTGAAAATATCATACTTCCTGCGCTGATATATTACAGGAAGTGTTTATTTCTATATCTACCACAGCGAAGCGGTCATTTAACATCCTTATAAAATCTATATATCCATTTCAGGATTGAGCATTTTCGCTTAAATACTCGTACGAGAATCACCACAAGAGAAATTTAAAGTCTTAGATAACTAAGATATCATCCCATGACCAGATGTGGTAGTAGGGTCACTGCGCCTGTGTGCAGCAGAACAGTTCCCTACACATCTGTGAAGACAGCCTGAGAGGCATTCATATATGTGCAGCTTGTTTTGGGCAAACAGACATGGTATAACCCATCCCTCTCCAAGACTAACCGTCCTCGGTATGACGATAAACTATATCCGCGTCCTGGCTAACAGCAAGGCCTCCTACCAGGAGGCTTTAAGGAGCGTGGGAGGACCTCTTAATTACTGGTGTTCCCAGCTATACCCTAATCCAGGGTGTTAGCATCTGTTAGGGTCCCAGCTATGGGAAAATAGTTAACCCCTAAACACTATGAAAGAATAAAAATAGGATTGAATCAGTTTCTTGATGTAAAGATGAACATTTTTAATAAAAATCTTGTCGGTATTAAATAACCCATTGAGATGTTGATATGCCGTAAAACAAAACAAATCAAACCCATCAACTAAAGGATCGAATCAGTTTCTTGATGTAAAGATGAACATTTTAAAGAAAGCCGCCGTACTTGACTTAAAACCAAAAATGATATTATATTAAATTATAAAAACATTAGCAGCAATAAAAATCATGTCGGTATTAAATAACCCATTGAGATGTTGATATGCCGTAAAACAAAACAATCCAATCCAAACCAAAAAACTAAATGATCGAATCTGTTTCTTGATGTAAAGATGAACATCCTTAAGAATGGCGCCGTACTTGACTTAAAACTAAAAACAATATTATGTTAAATTATAAAAATATTACCAGCAATAAAAATCTTGTCGGTATTAAATAACCCATTGAGATGTTGATATGCCGTAAAAGAAAACGAACCAGACCAAACAAGAGACGATATTATCCATCTTGAAAGATCATATTGATCATGGACACGTGTTCGTTGATTCCATCGGGATAACGCTCTGCTCTGCTCTGACTCTTGATGTCAATCTGGGAAGCTCTCTACTCAGCGATGCCGTGACATCAATCCAATGGCTTCATACCTAGCCGTGGGTATTGGTCATGGGGCCCAGTCTAGCCGATTGTGTCAGAAGTAAGTTGACCCAACCTGAAAAGCAAGTGGCTCTTTGAGAGTTTGGTTCTTAATCCTGCTGGGTTTCAAGCCTTCTTCATCGTCAGGAAAAGCCTGGTGGTTAAACTTGTTTAGTCACCGATGACTCCACAATGTAGCCGGTAGCATTGGGTTACATGCTATCAGTGGCACTCGTATTGACGACATTAATTCGACCAAGATGACAAATGTTTAAATGATTGGAGGTAACTAAAATTGAACCAGAAATAATATCCAATTTTGAAACAACTTATCTTTCTTTCTCTTGGGCTGCCTATATATATATATATATATATATATATATATATATATATATATAGGGAAAGGTGTGAATCCTCTTCTTCTCCCTCTAGCTGTGGGTAAATAGCAGGACAGACTGGGTTCTAAAGCCTTGGATGGCAACTGGTCTAGAAGGACAACTCTGAATTCAAAACCTGCGGAGGGTCGTTTGGGGACCTTGTCGCACGTAGTGCACCTGGCCTCTGTATTCGGCCCTTCAAAAAATGTGGATGGTCCTGCATGAAACCTTTACCACTATAATCACATCTCATATGTCGTTGTCGGGCTGTCGGTTTCCTACGGTCTGCTTGACCCTCATACGTCGAATTCGACGGGAGAGTCGAGTATATATATATATATATATATATATATATATATATATATATATATATATATATATATATATTGAAACTTTTCGCCTTGAATGTATTTCGTGTTCGCACAGTTTTTTTTCTCCAAGAAAAGGCGGCTGTTGTTTCGAAGCATGCCGAAAGTCACATATATTTTTTTTTTTTACGTTAACGTCTCTCAGTTTTCAGAAACTTTCAAAAGCCTCTAACAAATAACATCAATGATATATATACATATATCTGAATGTTTTTCCCCATGAATATATTGCGGGGTTAACTCTCTCTCTCTCTCACACACACACGCACACGTTGTTATAATGTTGTTCATCATGACGGTCGTCTTCGAGTATAGAATCCAGAGGTTAGCAGTGAATATTTCGAAGACAGTGGGAAAGCGTTGTTCAGGTTAGCAGTGGATATTTCGATAAAAGTAGCAGAGCATAGTTCGTCCTTCTGGTTCTCTTCACCTGAAAAGCGAGACTGGATATTCTGGTTGGGTAAACAAAAATGGCCGCCTTTATACACGACGGATTGAATGTTCTGCGTCCTCTGATTGGTTAACCTTCTGTTGGTGGACTATAAAGTGAGTCCAGGCATTTACACTAACTCACTAGTTATATGTACATATATCCTGGACCCCAAGTTAGACAGGGGGCGGGGAGCTAGCGGGAGAAGGGGCGATCGTAGCCTGGTTGATCTGATCGACGATTATGGTCTCGTCGATAGATACCGGGTCGATCATCCCGGGGGGAAAATGTGGACGTGGGCTCTTAATTGGCCTTTTGACAAGGTAGTTAGCTACCTTGACAGAATGTTAGTTAGATAAGCCGACATAGATCTACTAGATTGCCCTACGTTCCACTGGGTAGGCTATTCGGACCACAAACTCGTTTGTGCCCGGGTGGCGTTAGACTGTAGGCCTAGAATGGCTGGTTACTGGAAGTTCAATCTGTCCTTACTGGACAGGGAGGACTTTCGAGAACAGCTAATTAGACTAGTGCAGCGGGAGCTAGTGGGGGCGGTTATCGGGAATAAGTGGTGGGAACGCCTTAAGTGTAGGATTAGGTCCTTCACCACTGATTTCGGCAAACGGCTCGCTCTAGATAGAGCTGATAAGGTGAAGACACTCAAGTCTAGTTATTCCCGGGCGGTGGCTGGGGGGGATCCCCTAGAGATAGCCTTAGCTAAGGAGGCCCTGGATCGTTCGAATAGCGAGCGGTACATGGGTCAGGTAATTAGACATAAGTTAAGCAAGATGTCTTCCGAAGCGGTGAACTTGGGCGCAGATCTGCGCAGGGAAGAGGTCCGTCGAGGTGGCGATCGTTACATTCGTGAAGTCGAATCCCCGGAGGGGCGTACTCTTCGGGCCACTGACGACATGTGCGAGGCGTTTCGGCGCCACTTCGAGAGCCGGTTTACCAAGGAGCCTGGTCTCCGTGAGGAGGAGTTTCGTAGCTATTTGGCTGACTTTCCTCGGCTTTCGCCGACTGAAGCGGCTAGCTGCGAGGGAGAGATCACGAAGGGCGAAGTCTACGCGGTTTTGAAGAAGGTCGGCAGAGGCAAGTCGCCCGGTCTGGATGGTTTGCCCTATGAATTGTACTTGAGGCTGTCGCACATCTTTGTTCCGATTTTGACTGCAGTGTTCAACAACTGGTTTCGGTCGGGGTCCATCCCCAATCGGATCTCCAGGGGCGTGATCACTCTGTTGAAAAAGGGCAAAGGTGGTGGGGGGAAACTAGATGACTACAGGCCCATAACTCTGCTAAACACAGAGTTAAAGATTATGGCCAAGATCCTGCAGGAGCGTTTGCAGTCAGTTGCCGAGTCTCTGTTGGGACCTGAGCAGACTTGTTCTGTGATGGGCCGAACAATTCAGAGCAACCTGCATCTGATCCGCACGATCATAGAGGGTGTAAAAGACGACGAGCAAGCCGCGCTGATCAATTTGGATCAGTCCAAGGCATTTGATAGGGTCGACCATCGCTACCTTGCTACTGTCCTGCAGGCCGCTGGATTCGCACCCAACTTCTGCCGCTGGATTAGCCTCCTGTATCGCTCCCCCAGTGCTGTGGTACAGGTGAACGGAAGGTTGTCGGACGCGTTCGTGCTGTCTAGGTTGGTTCGTCAGGGTTGTCCGCTGTCGCCTCTCCTTTATGCTTTGGCGTTGGAGCCTCTCCTTCGCCGGCTGAAGGACGAGACCGGCAGTCCGGCCCTACGCGGAATCGCCGTTCCTGGAGGGTCTCGAGCCAGGGTTTCCGCGTACGCCGATGACGTATCTGCTTTCGTGTCGTCCCGGGACGACATCGAGGCGGTACAGAAGGCGCTTGATTGGTACGAGAAGGTGACAGGGGCCAAGATAAACCGCGACAAGTCCTCCGGTGCCTGGAAGTGGGTCGCTCTTCCGGGCCGCTTCGGTTGGACGGATGGACCTGTCCGCATTCTTGGAGTGTGGTTTGGACCGGACCTCCAGCTGGAGAAGAATTGGTCTGAAGTACTTGCAAAGGTCGATTCTGCCGGCAAGACTTGGAATCGACGGCGGTTGTCCGTGAAGGGCAGGGCGGAGGTGTGTGCTACATACATTTTCCCCCTGATTCTTTATCGATTGTCTGTACTTTCTCTCTGTGAGACCCATTGGAAGGCGCTCGAGCGATCGCTATCCTCCATTTTATGGAGGGGACGCGTGAACAGGGTCGACAGACGAGTCTGCACTAAACGTCCGTGTCATGGGGGGCTGGGAATGCCGCACCTCTTGAGTCACATCCGTGCCTCTAGGTTGGCTTTCCTACGCCGCGCATTGACTGGGAGAGATCCGATTCTGGAGGGGATTGTTAGGGACGCCTTCCCTAGCCTTACCATCAGTCCCCCCATCTCGAGGGTTGAGCGCCGTCGTAAACCCCGGGACGAGTCGGATTTCATCCGCGAGTGTCGGTCGGCCTTGAAGGCCATTCCCCGGTCCAGTGACCTGTCACGGCCTAGGAAGGTCTTCTATCGTGGATTAGTGGAGGGGCCTGCGAAGGATTCCCTACGTGATACGCTCGGCTTGTCGGAGGAGGAGTATCGCTCCTACTGGTCTTGGGCGCCAGCGGCGGATTACCTCAGTAACCCCGAGTTTTCGCTTACCTGGCGATTGGCTCGGAATCGGCTGCCTCTCAACGACAAGGCTTTCATATGGGGTTTGGCGGATTTGCCAGACTGTGAACGGTGTGGTCTTGGCTTAGAAGAAACGGCTCCGCACGCCTTCTACCATTGCCCCCGGGTCCGCCCCTCATGGGACCATGTCGGCGAGCTGACGGCTCGTCTCGCTCCCGAACAGCTTGTGTCCATTGATCGCGCATACGCGTGTGACAATGTGTCGCCCCCGTATTCCGGGGTGAAACGAATGGTGTTTCTGACGCTGCTGGCCACGGCTCGAATGGTGATTTGGACGACGCCAAAGGAGGAAGTCTTGCGGGGCAACCGTCTTTCTCATCAGCATCTAATCCAATTATTTGAGCATCAGCTCAAGATGAAGATTAGATCTGATAGAAAACGATTGCATTCGACAGTCTTTAGCGAAAGGTGGGTAAAAGAGGCGAGCTTGGTTCGTGTGACCGGGGCTAGCCTTGATTTTCTCTTCTAGGTCAACCTATTGCACATCGGGGTGGCTTCCTGTGGAACCCTCCCCTTGGTTAGGATTAGACAAGCTTCAGTGTACCTAGTTAATGTGAGTAAGTGTTGTTCCTGGCCTGTAACCCGGCTACTCTTTGGTTATGATCCAAGTCGAGATTCCCAACCTCCCCAGTTTGTTCGGTCCCTCCTTTTCATCTCGACTGGGTCAGCTTTATAATTCCCCATTCCCGCATAATATTTTATCCTTTTTCCCCACTCCCTTAGCGAGAGAGCTTCTTGATTCTGTCCCCTGGGCAGAATACAGCGGCCTCTCTATTTTGAGGGTTGGACGGTCCCCTACTAACATCTGTTATGTTTAGTTTGTATTTTGTGTTTATATTTATTTGATTATTGGGTTCATCTCCCCTCCCCTCTCATTCTATCATTATTAGAATTTTAATGTATAGCATGTATTTCATCATCAAATTTTTATGGTGTGGGGCGCGTTTTTTGTAGGACCCCCTGGTAAGAATGTGGTATTATGGTGCATGAGAGAACGATTGGTGATGGATGAGTTCTTGTGGTGAATGGGTAAATTGTAATGTATGAATGGGTCGTGAATCTGATTAGCTAGGTATAGGATAGTTAGTTTGGACCAGCCTTTACCCCTCCCCTTCATCGGCCACGTGCCACAATTGTAAATTTTTACAATAAATACCCTAGTTATATGTACATATACACAAAAAACTGTAACACACGCATATATATATATATATATATATATATATATATATATATATATATATATATACATATATATATTTAATGATATTATTTGGTAAACCATATGGATAATTCCAAAGAGGAATATAGATCCAGAGATATTGGTCCTTAGTGTTGACTTCAAGGTTCATTTTTATATTCATATTTCACTTTTCTCTGATATTGAGCACTTTATCCCATAAATATAGCACACCCTAAAATTATATTCCTTCATATATATATATATATATATATATATATTAAGTTGGTGCAAAAATAATGACGTAATAATGTCGTTTTTTGACGTATTTTTAACGACAAAAAACGACATTATTACGTCATTATTTTTGCACCAACCTAATACATATATATATATGTATGTATGTATGTATATTCTGTTTATACATTATTTTTATAGATACAAATATTTGATTTAAGTAAATGCTCTGTTTATAATAAACAATATTAAAATTTACTGGGTTGAATGTCCGAGAAATTTCATAGAAAATATGTGTCCTCTGAGAGGAACCAAACCTGTCATATAGCTTGAAGTACTATAACATTTAGCTACAGAGGAAAAGTCTGGTAAAAATCGCTAATTCTCTAACCCTAACCTTGCTAACCAGAAGCTTCCTCTGTGTATATATATATATATATATATATATATATATATATATATATATATATATTGTTGTTAGTAATATTTAACCACATGTCTTGTTTGTCTGAGTACTATTTCTACAATAGAGAATCCAAATGCTGAAAAAGTTTATATTGGTTGTACTAAAAGTATTTTAAGACTAGGTGGTATCAGGATGTCGTATCCTTCACCAATAGTACTTTTAAAAGTAATACACCTCTTTCTAAATATCTTTGGAATTTAAAAGAAGCTAATAAAACTCCTGAGGTAAAATGAAAATTTTAATGAATTTCGTTTGTGTAAACATTGGATATGATCAGATTTTTTTATAATAACTCCTTATTAAACCAAAGAAGTGAATTGACTGTAAATTACAGGCATAGCCTGGCTTTACTGTACAATATGCTTGAACTTTGAATTATTAATACTTTTTCTTATAGTAATAATCAGTAGGTGAACTGTTGTGCACCTTATATGGCTTACTATTCTATTTGTATGCTTCATTTTGATTTAATATTCTTCATATTAATATTTAGTTATTATTATTAACATCTTATATGAGATGTACTGGTGTGTGGTTGGTATTACTAATATCTTACATTCTTTAGTTGGTATCATTAACAACTTATACGGAGGTTCTTATTTAACGGTTGCATATTAATTTGCCAAAGTAGTTTTGTATATTTGATCTGTTTTTTCGAACAGGTAAGTTGTTTGCCAGTTTATTGAAAGGGTTTTTATTTATCAAGTACAAAATGCTTTTGTAAGAAGTCGAACGAGTATATAACTGGCGAATTTATGTTAAATTATCTCCCCGTCACTTTCGCTTTTGCTTTTTGGTAAGTTTTAGCGTCTGATTTCGATACATCTTACAAAACAATGTAACAATCTGTATCTGTCCATAACGAAATTGTCTAGCTTTTACATGCAGACAACTTCGTGTCATGACCTATATTAATTTTTTTCCGGTGAATTTGAATTTATCTTAGGCCACATTTCATTGGTTAATCTCTGCAAAGCCAACAAGTTTTTTTTTTCTTTTTTAAGTATTCTGGTTTTTGAAATCAATTAATTCTTCACTCGCCAGTAGTTTAATATTACCTGAGGAGACACATTTGTGGTGCTGAAACATAATTCTAATTGTGTAGCGATTTTTTAAAATGTTTTAATATCCTAAAATAAATAATATTTAGCTCTATTATGTAGTGAGCCGTCTTTTAAATTAAATGCTACGTACAGTGGAATCATGCTGCATTTGTTCTTATTTTACACACACACACACACACACACACATATATATATATATATATATATATATATATATATATATATATATAAATCCCGTTCATTTTAAATGCAAAATATATCTTTAATATATAAAAATTTAATCCCCGTTTTAATATATGGACTGCGTAAAACATTGCGTTAACCAGATATTTCTATCAAAATTAAAATTACGTAACGGTCTATACTCAGCACCTGAAGATTGCGTTGCGCATTGAAGTTTGAGTCGTGCTACCTTTGAGGAATTATATATATATATATATATATATATATATATATATATATATATATATATATATATCGCCAAATTCTTGCAGAATCTATGATGAAACTTACGCTTGCTCGTAGTCGTAGTTTTTTTTTTTTCAATCTTTGTTCTTTCTTTCACTTTTTCTCTCAGGTTGTGCAGGGGCGATTACTCTCTGATATCCCGCTCTGCTGCGAGGGAGCCCTCTCTTTAAAATCAAAATGTCCACACCCTACAGCTGTTTCTCGTGATGATTTACTCGGACTAAAATCTGTTTGCACCTGTTTCGAAAAAAAAACAAAAAAACCTCAAAATGAAAAACAAGAAATGTACAAAGAAAATAAATGAATAAATAAATGTCAGTAAACTGCGCATTTATACGTGGAGATGGGTGTTGTTTTTTTGTTGTTTTTGTTTTTTTTAATATTCACCCAAGGCTCGAGAGCCGCTCAAGTTAGTGCATGATAGGAAATGTAAGAGGAATGTTATGAGGATATGAAAGTAAGATAACAGTTTACCATAGACTTAAAACGGTTATAATTACAGAGTTCATGAAAGTATCTACGCGGAAGCCTATCCCACATAGTACCAGATCTTGGGTAACAAACTATCTATCAATTCGTAAAGAATACTGCTGATTTAACCCTGTGGACGTAACAAGGCGGATTTCTGATGTAATGGTCTCATACGTTTGGCGCTAAAAAAAAGTGTTCGTCTGAACATTCGCCATTGTATAGAGTAATATTTGCGATCGTATAGCGATAATCTTGCGATGTAGTAGGGTGGAAAATCGTCCATCCCCGACACGGCCGTGTAAACAATTTTGAAATATGATAAGAGCTGACACTAACGCCTCATCTGGCTCATTATTTAAGAAGCTTGTCAGTTATCTGGTGTAGCGAGTTCTATCCTATCTTAATGTTCTATTGGTGTAGCCCCTTTTCAGACTAAGCTGATTTAATAAATAACCCGTTAGACGCCTGGTTAAAAGTGTGTCTTGCATGCCCATTTGCGATTGTAGTGAGTTCGAGTGTCGCTGGAGGCTTCGCTGCATAACAAAGAAGAAAATAAGCTCATTTCATGGGTGGATGATACAGTGGGACCCGGTTGATTTCAGGACTCCCACGTCATCAATTCCTCTCGAAATTATTTTATCTGAAACTGAAGAGTCTGGTGTTTACGACCAACAGTTAAGTCTAGATGTGAGATCATCAAAGTCGACACCAGCTGTTCACAAGTTGGAAGAAAGGAAGTGAAGCAAATAGATAGATAGATAGATAGATATGAAGAGACTGAAATAGATAGATCGATAGATATGAACAGTCTGATATATATATACATATATATATATATATATATATATATATATATATATATATTGATCACGAATATTATCTATCTATCTATCTATCTATCTATATATATATATATATATATATATATATATATATATATATATATATATATATATATATATGTGCAAGAATATACTAAATCATAAAAATCCATCAAGACAAAATGAAATGTCAAATGAAACTAGCCAGATACAGCGCACAGGAAATCCTTCTGGTGAGATGCAGGAAATACAGGTACGGGAAGCTCAACAAAAAGCTCAGTTCTTCCAAGCAGAGACGCAAGTGTCCGCGAATTACGATCTCAGACACATCGGGAAAAGTTCAAATGGCTTGCGGCCGTTGACAAAAAAGCTTTGCACGACTTATTTTGGAATCCAATCAAATGCGTGATAGGGTTATGGTTTGCATAATATAAGTCAGTGTCTGCTGGGTGTTAATTTAGATGTGGGCGGATCAGAGACTGATCAGCTCTGACTTGGTGAGGGCAGTATGATGTTTAAAAGACCCGAAACTGGCCAATGATCCAAATCAGAACATCACTGAAGACGCTCTCTACCGCTAAAAAGCGAATTTTCAAAGTGTATATATATATATATATATATATATATATATATATATATATATAGTTTTAAGGTGTACTATATTTATAGGATAAAGTGCTCAAATCTGAGATAGAGTGCATGTAAATATAAATATAAAATTGAATATTGAAGTCAACACTCAGAGGCGACAGGCTGTTTCATACTGGACGCAATTGTCAGGCCGCGAATACTGGATATTTCCTCGGCTATTTATATATATGGGTCAGTGGTTGATTGTGGGTAATCTATTCTGGCGGTTAATTTTGCGGGAGCGGCTTGCTTGTTTATTTATTTGTTTGGGTTAATTTATTTTACTTGTTTCTCATTTTGTATTATTTATTCTTTTCGTTTTTTGATGTTTTATTAAAGTAGTAAAAAAATTGTCTTTCTTAGGTCGCTTATTTAATATTTTGTTTTGGTCTGGGAAGATAAATAAAGCCATTTATTCGTCCAGTGTTTAGATTGCTTGCCGTAATCTATTCTTTTATTTTGGCGGATGGGTAGTTTTTAATTTATTTTTTTGGATTGATTATTTTTACTTGTTTTTGCTTATTTATGCTTATTTTGATTAGTTCTAACGGTTATCATGATGCAAGATGACTAGAGAAATGGTAGGAGATAGGATAAAAGTCGGCAATCAAAGTGACAGGAGGTGCGCGGTAAGAACAGCTAGAGGTGTACAGTCGGAGTTCTCGCGAGCCGAAGGCAGTATCTGGTCCGTTAGTTTATCGTGAGAAAAGACATATGTAGCAAGACTTAAATGTGCTACGCCAATCTGTGATTTTCTTTTCTCGCTTTAGTGTTAATTCACCTCTCGTTCCCTTGAGATTGCGGACTGGTCCTTTTCCATTTTTTTTTGTCCCCACGGTCGCATACAAAAATCAAAACGCATTGTGGGGCGGTGAGTTCTCTAGTCGGTGAAAGTCTAAGTGATGATTTCGGTTGTATCCTTACCAGACAATTTGTCGTTTGTCTCTGAATACGTTCTGCTTGTGGTTTTCTTCCAGACTATGTTAAGCGGCGGAAGTAGGTCATCATTAGAATCGATCTCATTGACAATATTCTTTTATCTCTCCTTAATAATGTTTTTACTCAGACTCTTTCGCTTTTAGCAACCTCATGCATCCTAGTACCTTTATTGCTTTACTTGATGTAAAATGATTAAAAAAAAAGCAACGGAAACAAAAGGTTGGGAAGGAAACTCAGATCAATATTAGAAAGAGCTATAACATTTAGTGGACTTGAGAAGTCTAATTTCCTGAACAATACTCTTTTAATAAAAAAATATTTTATAAATTTCAATTGACTTTATTTGAACACATACAACAGATGAAACAACTAAAATGGTAAACACATGTGAGTAGAAAATAAAATAAATTATATAATCGAAAACTTGACTTTCCACGCGACATAAGTTTAAATACATAGATCTAAACCCTGTGTTTAGAAGGAAATTTTCATCAATATTAGAAAGCGCTGTAACATTTATTGGACTAGAGATGTCTAATTTCCTGAAAAACTGTTTAAAAAAAAAAAAGATTTTTACAAATTTCAGCCGACAGTAACGCCGACTGTTTAGTCAAAATCTATCTAATGTTTCCTGAATGGAAACGGTTATCTCACCATTCTTCTTCTGTATATTGTGCCCCATCGGAACGTTGGCGATAATGACTGCGACAATTTCCTGTGCTTTGTACCTCTTAGTAATATTTGTCTTTTCGCTATCTCTCCTACTTATAAGGGGTGAAAATATATTTGTGCGTCATGACGTCATTTAAGTTTCTAAGTGAAGACATGTTTTATTTTTTTAAAATCGGAATTACCCCAAGCAAGGCAATAAAGCCACTAAGACATACGGAATTACTAGATGTGGAAGTATTAGAAAACAGAAACCTTATTAAAGAGCGAGAACAAAAGAGCAATCATGAAGATAGTAGACAGTGACCGACATTGCATTAAATTTGTAACGGTCAAAGTTGGTTAGAAGTCAAGACGCCGGAACACATTCCCAGAAGTGCAAGAGAAGACACTGCTAGCATAGAACTTACGGTTACATGTAGCCAATTTAACTGTAAAATTATGACGACTTGTTTCTAATCTAATACTGCGCTTAAATTCATCATGTCTCGGTACGCTAGCGAAGTGCTCATCTGAACAATTAAAAATTAAAGTATTTATTTTTTTAAAAAAAGCACAGGGAAGCGATTTTACGGCGGTGGGAAAGTGACTGAAGTCGAAACGACATGTCAGGACTAATAACATTACAGATTCTTCTTTGGATATTATCAAGACCCCTAAATATATAGCAGGAGCACAAGTCCATATGCGGCAGAAATATTATAAGTATGGACAAATGGTAGACTTGCAGATATATAAGATAGATTCTGGAGAGATAATTTGTTTAGCACGACACAGTGAACCAACTTTCTTAGCAGCAGACCTAGCAATATATTCAATATATTCTTTCCACGTCATGTCACTCGAGAATATTAGCCCGAGAAGGCGCAATGAGTGAGGGACCCTCTTGGATGTTAGCATTAGTCAAACGGATGGATTGCAGGAGGGATATATATATATATATTTCCAATTACGTGCTAATACTCTTGAGAAAGGTATGAATCCTCTTCTTCTCACTCCAGGATATGAGTAAATAGCAGAGCAGACTGCATTCCATAGCCTTGGATGGCAACTGGTCTAGGTAATGGACAACTCTGAATTCAAAACCTGAGGAGGGTCGTTTGGGGACCTTGTGGCACGTACTGCACCACGTCTCTGTAATCGGCCCTTCAAAAAGGGTGGATGGTCCTGCATAAAAACTTCACCACTATAATCAAAGGATATATAGGTACCTATAAAGAGTTGATAAAAATGAACATACATGATGAAAAAATGTACCGTTTTATCGTCAAAATCTTTATGTCATTAAGAAAAACGAAAATAAAATCATTTTTTATTATCAAATCATATTTTTAATCATTTTCAGAACTTTAAAAATTTTGTTTAAATATTTTCTTGCGTCAGCAGGTAACCATAAATTGGTACAGGGAATAGAATAATTTATGTAGTTTTAAATCTTTTAAAATCCTATACCAATTTGTACCGGTTAAGTGATATTTTTATGTAAAATACGATATTTACTATTCATAAATGGAAAAACTTACTACATTTCAGCGACCCACAATACTTTAAAATCAATTTTACATTTTTTTTGTGTCTGCATAAATGTGCCAATTTTTGTAAATACGGATGTCCATACACGACATTATCAGAAAATAGTTTTCACTGACCTTAAGTGCAGATTACCCGATCCAGAGATTTAACTAAATTCACTTATCAACGCATGATCCACTAAGCTGTTGTCCTGAGCTGGGCACTATATACTTGGATCTTGTGGAAACCGGGCAAGCAATAACTGAAGAGTAATTTCGTAATTAAAGAATTATCAGGTCTTACCCCAAAAATTGGATAACAATGACTACTCCACAAGAAATGGCACAATGTGCGTCTTGGTTTATCTAAACAAAGTCTGATATTCAAACACGAAGAAATTACACAGCTAAAAATGAGAATAAAAAGCCCACAGTACCTCAGCCGATTCTATTGACTTTGTGGTCACCTTGTATTGTTTGGTCTAATCTGAACCTTCCTTATAAATAAATGTGAATGTCAGTGTGTCAGTATGTCACACATTTTCAGTTTTATCCTTAGAGGCCTTAGATCCATTTTGTATCAGGCCGACTTCGTGATCAAATAAAAAAAAAAATCCTTCCGGATCCAGACCCGCAAGCCTAAAATTTTGGATTCGCAAGGTTCATTACTGTGATTGTTTTCGGCGATTATTTTACGTGATTTTTTTGCGACGAATTTTTTGTACGTTAACCATTTTAAGCAACTGGAATTTATAAACGGGGATCATATCATTCATATACAGGTTCGGGGTTGATGTATCTTATTTATAAAGTTTGCGACGATGTATTCTCGCCATTTAAATCATTAACCTCTATATTTGTTTTTTGTATGAATGATTCATGAATATATATATATATATATATATATATATATATATATATATATATATATATATATATAAGTTATAAGGAACTTGGTAAACCGAATTGGTAAATCCAAAGAGGAAAGGATTTAGGTGAAATAAATTATCGTAATGGTACCTTAAAGTGGTGATTTAGGTGAAATAAATTATCGTAATGGTACCTTAAAGTGGTTGTTTTTCATTACATATATATATATATATATATATATATATATATATATATATATATATATATACAACAAAGCAGAGTGTAAAGAGAATAAAAAAGGATGGGTCTTACATAAATATGGAGATATTCCTGTGTCCGGATAAGCTATGTTTAGGACTCCGAATTCAAATGTGCTGGATCCATCTATGTCCCAGACGAGGACATATTCCACGAAGGAATATACATATTAAGGAGACAATTAACTTCATATTATGGGCATTATTATATCCGTGATATAATAACACCGTAGTTGACGAAATGGCTGGAAGGAAAAGGAATGACAAACATACTTCGTCTTCAGAGGGAAAGGAGAACGAAAAGATAGGGTCTTAAATATAATATGAAGATACTTCTGTGTTTCTGGAGAAGCTCTGTTTAAGACTCCAGATTCAGGCGCGCTGGATTCATTTACTATATACCGAGCGAGAATATATTCCACGATCAGGAAAAGGGGAGTTTTGGGTTTTCTCAAATTCGGGACTACTATCCGGATATTTCTATATCTGCGGAAGATATATTCCCAAAGAGAAATGGCACCATGTACTTATAAGCTGCTGGGGGAGGGAAATTTAGCTTCACCCCGGGTGTGGAGGCTCGAGCCAAACAAATGACTGTTTCGTTTAGCTCCTGCGAACGAAATGTATGACATGCTGACTAGTTTCATCATTGTATAAATTGACGTCACTAAGAGGCGGTCACGTGACCTAGGTGACTTATCTCGACCAAAGGGAGATAATCACCTTTTGCATCCATACACGATTTTGCTAAAAAAAAAAAAACCCAAAAAACCTTCATCGTTGCTTTCGCGCTCTGTCCATGGTTTTCTCAGCATCCTTCAGTAGAGTCGCATCTGTTGTTGCCTCAAAAACTCCTCTTCATCCGGGGAAATTGTTCGGCATTCAATGCCGTAAGGGAAGATTGATACCACATGGCGTTTCACCACGCATTTCATTTGTTTCTAATAAACATTTCATGTTTTGTAATGCTTTGTGTAGCTTTTGGAAAGCTGTTTTTGCTATTCCAATGCATCTTACGGTGCCAACTTTTCCCTTCTCTGTTAAAACACCTTCCCACATATCTAAATTCTTGTGATCACTTGATTTTAATATTAGGCGAATTTTAAGAAGTAGCGCATCTATTTTTTGTTAATGTTCAACCAATACAAGACACAAGAGCCACTCAAGGTAGAGGATTACTGTTTGGCGTTGTATTAGTGTACAAAAGGTCAAGACATGAAATTCTAAGAGCTCTGCAGGAAAGATAACAGCTAATTCTAGACTTGAAGTTGTTAAGATTTAATAAGTGAATGAAAGTATAGTTCCATTTAGACTTTGGAAGGAACCGGAAAGACAATCCTAAACCGGAAACAAGGGATAAACATCTACGTCTGTTCAAAAGATTGAGAAGGAGTGTGAACCGGACGATGGTCAAACCTATCTACTATGTAATTATTTTTACATTTTTTCTCTTTTTTTTAATTATTTTAAGTTGTCTAGTTTTAGAAATGGTCTTATGTTACCGAGAGGTCGGTATATATATATATATATATATATATATATATATATATATGCACACACACAAACACACACACATTTTATATATATATATATATATATATATATATATATATATATATGCACACACATACATTGATTTATTTTAACAGAACTTTTAATTTAAGCACCAATACACAAAATCACACCCACACTGATAATCTCCCACCTTCTCTCGTCTGTTTCCCCTCTCTTTAGCTCTAACATTCGTCCCACACTCTCACACTTACCCTCTCTCTAAATTCTATTTTTATTTCCAGAGTTGGTTTTTCTGTTTTCTTTTTGAATTTGTAGGTCTGATGAATTGGATTGTATTTACGATTCCAATGGAATAAATTATGACCATGGAATATTAGTGTTTAAGCCTTTTTATTATATCCTTACTCTGTCCTGGACATTGAGTTCTACCTGGATTCTATCCTCTTGGAATTTTTTATTGATGAAATATACATTTATGTGTATGCATCTATGTATATATATTTACATATTTTACATATGTATGTGTATATTTACCCCTAATTATGCTATATATATATATATATATATATATATATATGTGTGTGTGTGTGTGTGTAAATATATATCAATATATATATACATATATATGTTTATATATATATATATATATATATATATATATATATATATATATATATATATATACATGCATAAATACACACGTATTTATATATAAATATATACCTAAAATATGTATGTATATATAAATACATGCATATATATATATATATATATATATATATATATATATAAACACATACGCACGCACAAGCGCGCACATACGCACACAGATGTACACACAGACACACACACACACACACACACACACACACATATATATATATATATATATATATATATTAATTATATTTGTTGATTGTTATAGAATAGTATCAGGTTTTTAATGGTTCCTTTGATTCTGACAATAATATGGATCCCTTCTCCTCCGAAATGAAATCACAGAAAAAAACTAAAAAAAAAAAATCTCTCCTGAAACTTGAACGTGAATTTCATCTGCGTAAATCTGAAATATTTTCTTAGGACCTCCAACTTTTACAGTTCGGTCTCTGAGAACACAACTGGTTAAATAAATAGTTGCTTTACCAGGAAAGCTGCGATGCATATTCGCCGAGACATTTTTGTTTACTTCTTTTGCTTTCTTTATTTATTTATTTATTAGATATGTAATGACAACTGTTCCGACAGCTGTAGAAGTATAAAGAAAACAAGCAGATGATATATACATACATGCTCATATATATATATATATATATATATATATATATATATATATATATATATATATATATATATATATATATATATGTGTGTGTGTGTGTGTGTGTGTGTGCGTGCGTGTGTCTCTGTGTGTGTATGTGTTTATATATATATGTATATATATATGCATATATATATATTTATATATACGTACATATATAATGTATATATTTATATTTGTATGTGTGTACTTATGCATGTATATATATATATATATATATATATATATATATATTTATATATATATTTATAAACATATATATGTATGTATGTATGTACGTATATATATATATATATATATATATATATATATTGATATATATTTACACAACACATACACACACACACATACACACACCTATATATATATATATATATATATATATATAGTGCCTATGTATATATCTATCTGGGTTTGATTTTGTATTTTGGTGCTTAAATTAAAAGTTCTGTTAAAATAAATCAATGTGTGCGTGCATATATATATATATATATATATATATGTATGTGTGTGTGTGTGTGTACGCGCGCGCGCGCACGCGCGACCACGCGTGTGTGCCTGTGTTTATCTAAGAATCTCTCTCATTTGGTCTCTCTGTCTGTCTGTCTGTCTGTCTGTCTGTCTCTCTCTCTCTCTCTCTCTCTATATATATATATATATACACGCATATACATATATAAATACATACATATATGTATATATATATATATATACATATATGTATATGTACGTATATATATATATATATATATATATATATACACACACACACGCATATACATATATGCATACATACACACACACACACACATATATATATATATATATATATATATATATATATATATATATATATATATATATATGTATGTATGTATGTATGTATGTATGTATGTATGAATCTATGATAGGGAAACTTTAAAGTAAGAAACAACAGAAATAAAATAAAGATGAAAGGAAATGTTAAATGACAAGAAAAGAAAAAGATGAAAAGCAAGAAAGTAACGAATTGACGAAAGCAGACGACTCAAATAAAGAATTTGGGAGATGAAATAACGAGTGAAACGAAGAAAGTAAAAAAAGATGGAAGTGAAAGAAAGAAAGAAAGAAAGAAAGAAAGAAAGAAAGAAAGAAAGAAAGAAAGAAAAAATAACGTTTGGAAGAAAGAAATGGAAAGAGAGGTGGTGAAATTACCAAGGAAAGAGAATATATGAAATAAAGAAATGAAGGAAGAACTAACGAAAGGAGATGATGAAAGAGAGAAAAAAGGTGAAAGAAAAAAGAAAGAGAGAAATTAAAATAGCAGAAGAAAGAAAAAACTTGAAAAAGATTGGCAGAGAGGACGAAAGAAAAATAGAAGAAAGAAAGAAAAAAGAAAGAAATGTCGAAAGTGAAATAAAGGACGAAAGAAAGAATGAAAGAATAAAAAAAAAAGAAAATAATGAAAAAGTGAAATCATGGAAAGAAGATAGAAATTAAGAGAAAGTTGCAGAAAGGAGGAAAGTCCTTTCTGCTAAGAAAAAAGAAAAAAAAGGAATACATTTCGAAAATGAAAGAAAGAAAGAAAGAAAGAAAGAAAAAGAGAAAGAAAGAAAAAGAGAAAGAAAGAATTCCTGCTAAGAAAATTATGAAAGTGGAAAAAAGAGCGAAAGAAAGAAAGAACGAAAAAAATGAAAAAGAAAAAAGAAAGAAAATAGTTCCTGCTAAGAAAATAGAAGAAAGAAAGAAAGAAAGGATGAACGAATGGCGAAGATACAAAATAAGAAAGAAAGAAAGAAAGAAGAAAGAAAGAAAAAAGAAAGAAAGAATTCCTGCTAAGAAAATAGAAGAAAGAAAGAAAGACAGGATGAACGAATGGCGAAGATACAAAATAAGAAAGAAAGAAAGAAAGAAAGAAATAAGACAGAAAGAAAAAAGAAAGAAAGAATTCCTGCTAAGAAAATTACGAAAGTGGAAAAAAGAACGAAAGAAAGAAAGAACGAAAAGAAAAGATGAAAAAGAAGAAAGACACAAAGAAAGAAAGAAAGAAAGAAAATAGTTTCTGCTAAGAAAATAGAAGCACGAAAGAAAGAAATTACGAAAGTGAATGAAAGAAAGAAAGAAAGGATGAAGGAATGTCGAAGATGCAAAATACGAAAGAAAGAAAGAAAGAAAGAAAGAAAGAAAGAAAATAATTAAGAAAGTGAAATCATGGAAAGAAGAAAGGAATTGAAAGAAAGTAGTAGAAAGAAAGAAAAATTAAAACGTGAATGAAAGAAAGAAAAAAGAAGAAAAAGAAAGAAGAATGAAATAAGAAAGAGACAAAAGCGGGGGTAAAAAAAAACAACTACGTCATAATGAAAACGCAGTTGAATAAAGAAACAGGTAAAAAAAAGTAGAAAAGAAGCCTGGAAAGCCGGAAACACACACATACACACAAGAAACAGTGTATATCCATCTACATATATACATACATACATATATATGCGTAGTTTTTGTCTGCGAACAAATCGAAATATAAACAGAAAACAATAGGCTAAAAAAAAAAAAAAAAAGCCTGCACGTATATTCAGCGAAAATAACAACCACAATAGCAACACAACTCCAACAATAATTAGCTTCGCACCTGTGATGTGTGCTCTCATTACTTGACCTCATATGTCGACGCCCATGTACACATGTCTGTAAAACGTGTGATACCCCTGACGATACGTGTCTCCGATATTAATGACGTACAGCTATCCCTCTCAATATTTTCTAGCAGTGTAACTGTCAAAAATGCCTGGATAGTTTACTCACAGGTCGAGAGATCGGAATATATGTACGTCCTGACTAGGCTTATGGCGTTAGCAGTTATAGGTGAGTTGTTTATCTAACGACAACGTCTGTTCCTACCCGATTTTGTTGAATTTCGTTTGGGTGAATATTGGTCTTGTAAAATAACCACAGTGATGATAAATAAAAAATAAGTCGGTTAATTTGCAGTATAATGACCAAAAACCGACGGTAATGTAAATGTTCCATTATGTTTTGAAATTGCCTGATTATTTCGAAAATGACATTAAAAGTTTGCGCTCAGTTACCGTTAAGGAGTTATCAACAGTATAAGTTCGACTTCTTTTGCATCGCGGCAACAGATTAATGGTTTCGAAAGTAATGCGCGGAAGCTTCACTTGTCTTGATTACTGCGCAATGCCCGAAGTATAAAATGAATGCGCGATTCCAAATATAGCAGTAAAAATGAAAAAAAAACAAAAAAAAACGAAAAATAAAATGAAAATTACGTACCTGAAAAGATAAAAAAATGAAGTTTTTCTTTTTTTCTACGATGTTTTTCTTTTTTCTTTCTTTTTTTTTTTTTTTTGAAAAAGGTTTCACCCATGACATATTTATTAAGAAAAGCTCTCAGTTGCTTCTATAACAATTTAAAACCAAATTAATAATTAAGAAAAAGAATTCATTATTTAATTAAGCTTCGCTTCTATAAAGAAACAACACTTTTAATTGGGAAAAAAGGAATTTATACCAATTAAATAAAAACTATTCATTTAAAGCTTCATTTAAAAAAGAAAAAAGAAGAAAGAGGATTTCAAAATAACTTGCGCGAAAATTGCGCAGTAATCAAGACATTTAAAAAGATATGAAAAGCAGTAAAAAGGCTGTTAACTAAGTAAGCTTCCGCGCAATACTATTCGAGGCAAACGTATGTAAACAACAGTAATGGCGGCCTGACAGCACGAAATTACTTTGTTGACAATTCCTAAACGTTAATAGATTTCGAAACAATAATTCGAAACAATCGGGCAATTTCACACTATGATGGAACATTTTCATTACTGTGGGCTTTGGTGCTTATACTGCAAATTAACCAATAATTCTTTATGTAACACAATATAATAATACATAGTGATAATTTTCAAGTTTCAAGTGTTCATATGTAAAAGTCCTTGTGCATACAAGTGATAGAGCTAAAGCGACCGGGAGGAAGTAAATATATATGTATGTATTTATTCAAATATAGTAGCCACCGATTGAAAATATGATGAAGGAAGGTGTGTTTGCTTTCAGTTTAGCAAGGACGGTTTTGCTGTCTATAGTCGCCAGCTAGTGAGGCAAATATCGTTTTCGTCTCTAGGCATGTTACAACGACCACTGCATCGAAGAATTGACAAAATTAATTTATCATCTCTGTATTTACCCGAGATCCCCACAGAGCAGGATGTCGCAATAGGCGGGATCGGGCGGCTGTCTACCTCCCCCGACGAGACTTTGCCCGTAGGAATGGTGCACTCATTAATTTACCGATTCTAGTTTTGTTTAATCTTTCATCTGGTTATATCCAAATCCAAAGATCCGCTTCCGAAAGTCGGCTCTGCTTCTCATTGGCTCGCAGCCTATACTTCGGTTGTGAAAGCGTTCTGATTGGTTAGCCAAAGTATTTTTAAATGGTGAAATTCTGGTCTTGTTATTTATTTATTTCTCTATCACCGAAAGTTAATATCGTCGCTGCACGGCCAATTTGTATAGGAGCAGTGTAGTATAGGTGTACTTCGTAAAAACAGGTTTCACAAACACATAGACGCACAGAAGATTGATCGGATGTGTAATGAATATGGTCGCGGCTGTCTAAGTAAGACAGAGTACGAAAAACATCAAAGGCGGCAAACATCAAAGACAGAAATCATTCACTACACGTTATCCGTCTATTCTTCTTGGAGGGAGTCTTGAAAAGAATGTGCCACACTTAGTGGACTAAAACGTCATATTGAAATTACTAAAAATAATATTAAATATTAAAATTCACCTGCAGCAAGAGGTGCCTACCGTTGCTATATAGTCATAAGAGGACATGCCTCCCTCTCTCAGAAATAAACACACACACACACACACTGTCATTATTTAATGTTAATCAAGCGATGACCTTAAAAGAAATCGAATCGGAGACATCATCTATAAAGTATATTTAATTAGCAAAAAGTCGACGATGTTTAAACTTCATTTCCGAAAAAAAAAAAAAAAAAAAAAAAAAAAAAACGGCATGTCAAAAGGGAGGGTGTTTTTTCCCTTGACACCGCTATTATTTTAACTACCTTCACTGCTCAGTATTTTTTATTCTTTAAAAAGCGATGATTAGAATTTTATTAAAAACTAGACATATGAAAATGAATTTATACATTTTTTTCGTTTTTAAGAATTTACAACAAAAAATGTTAAATGCTATTTATTTATTAGATTGTTTATTTAAATTAATAATTTTATATTTACAACATTCTTAAAATCATTACAATTAAAACTAACGCAAAGCAATATTTATAATTTACATATTTATAATTAGCATAAAAACAGTTTTTTTTTTTTTTATTAATAAATTTATAAACATTTACCATTAGGTTGGTGCAAAAATAATGATGGTAATTACATCTAACAACTGGAATACGAGGGAAATGAGGGTAGTTTGCTATAATGTGCGTGTCATGCGTTGTCCTAGCCGTGAAGTTTAGAATGTGTAAAACAAAGAGGTGTCGTTCATCTGAACACTTTCCATGGAAATTACGATAGAACAACGAGTGATTTTTCGTCTGAGAGGAAAGGGGTTGTAGGATGGAAAATATTAGGTTAGTGCGAAAATAATGTCGTTTTCTGACATAGTAACATATGTTAGAATACGACATTATTTTTGCACCAATCTAATAATTCGTGATCACACAAGTTTTCGGAGACGCTTTTAGGCTCTATCGAGACTGGAAAGTGAAGGCTTATTATTAGGTTGGTGCAAAAATAATGTCGTTTTCTCACATATGTTAATATGTGAGAAAACGGCATTAATTTTGCACCAACCTAATAAATTGTTGAAATAAGTTAACCAACTACAAGGAAATCGTTATTATTTATCGTTTTATAAAGCTCGAATCAATTAGCAAATTAGCCGATATACTCGGACGTCAACAATTGCGATGAAAACGAATTTTTAAAATAGCCAAACAATGAATGTCTGTCCATTAGGCTTTTAACAAACGTATATATTTGTGTAAATCACTGTGTACATTCCACATCTTTTACGTGACGTGTCACTTCGTGGGTGATCGTGGCTCTCCACGATTTCCTAGACTTGTAACACTAATTTTAATAATAATTAAAATAATAATTGTAATTTTTGGTAAACATGTACCTTCGTACCCGTAAATAAAAACGTAGTCTCAAAAGAAGAGGCTTTCCCTTGACACCGCTATTATTTTAACTACCTTCATTCCTCGGTACTTTTTATTCTTTAAAAAGCGATGATTAGAACTTTATTAAAACCTAAACATTTTGCAACAAAATATTAAACACTATTAATATACTTACCTTCAATCTGTCCTGTGAGTATCAAATTTTCCAATCCCTCTTTCCTCATTATGTGCCCCAGACGTCTCAACTATCTCTTTCTAATGTTAAATATAAATTTCATTTTTCTTGCCATTGTTACCAGAACTTCTTCGTTGCTCAAATGTTTGGTCTATGATATTCTCAGTATCCTTCTGTAGAACCACATTTCTTTTTAGTCAATTCTCTTCTTCATTTGAGAAGATATTGCTCAGCTTTCACTGCCATAAGGGGTGGAGTGGGGACTGATAATGCATAAGAGTTCAGTACGTTTTCTTTGTAACGATATTTTTCTATTTCTTTATAATTTGCTCAGCTTCTGGAAGGCATCTTTGGCTATCCTTATCTCTCACTTTCGAGAATGCAAACTGAAACTAATATGCCATACATCTCTAATAGGCATTGTAATTTACAGCTATTTAAAAAAGGAAGCTGTGGAGAAAGATAATCGCCTGCATTTTGAAGGAAGAAGGAAAGTCCTGTATTCAAAATCGTGGTGAAGGCAACGGGAAACCACTCCAATATATTTCTCGAGGAGTCATGATTAAAAGATAATTAGAAAAGGAAACTGTGAAGAGCTATGATTCATGCAAATCTGCAATCATCAGGTGATGAATAAGATCATATTCTGATTTTGATGTCATTCAGGCTTAGTCAATAAAGCTAGTGACTACTTTGATCTTGGTGTTTCTGACACAAGATATCATAATCAATTTTGATGATGTCATTCAGTCTTAGTCCATTCAGCTAGTGACTACCTTGATCTTAGTGTTTCTGACACAAGATATCATAATCAATTTTGATGATGTCGTTCTGTCTTAGTCCATTCAGCTAGTGATTACATTGATCTTGCTGTTTCTGACAAAATATATCATAATCAATTTTGATGATGTCATTCAATCTTAGTGACTACCTTGATCTTGGTGTTTCTGACGCAAGATATCACAATCAATTTTGGTGATAATCATTCAGTCTTAGTCCATTCAGCTAGTGACTACCTTGATCTTGGTATTTCTGACACAAGATATCACAATCAATTTTGGTGATATCATTCAGTCTTAGTCCATTCAGCTAGTGACTACCTTGATCTTGGTGTTTCTGACACAAGATATCATAATCAGTTTTGATGTTGTCATTCAGTCTTAATGCATTCAGCTAGTGACTACCTTGATCTTGGTGTTTCTGACACAAGATATCCTAATCAATTTTGGTGATATCATTCAGTCTTAGTCCATCCAGCTAGTGACTACCTTGATCTTGGTATTTCTGACACAAGATAGCATAATCAATTTTGGTGATATCATTCAGTCTTAGTCCATCCAGCTAGTGACTACCTTGATCTTGGTATTTCTGACACAAGATATCACAATCAATTTTGGTGATATCATTCAGTCTTAGTCCATCCAGCTAGTGACTACCTTGATCTTGGTGTTTCTGACACAAGATATCGTAATCAGTTTTGATGTTGTCATTCAGTCTTAATGCATTCAGCTAGTGACTACCTTGATCTTGGTGTTTCTGACACAAGATATCACAATCAATTTTGGTGATATCATTCAGTCTTAGTCCATTCAGCTAGTGACTACCTTGATCTTGGTATTTCTGACACAAGATATCACAATCAATTTTGGTGATATCATTCAGTCTTAGTCCATTCAGCTAGTGACTACCTTGATCTTGGTGTTTCTGACACAAGATATCATAATCAGTTTTGATGTTGTCATTCAGTCTTAATGCATCCAGCTAGTGACTACCTTGATCTTGGTATTTCTGACACAAGATATCATAATCAATTTTGATGATGCCATTCAGTCAATCCAATCAGCTAGTGACTACCTTGATCTTGGTGTTTCTGACACAAGATATCACAATCAATTTTGATGATGTCATTCAGACTTATTCTGTGTGTTCCTCTGCTCTTGAGATTTTTTTTTCTTTTTCTACTGAAAACCACCACTTCAACCGAAAATCCATATTTCACCATCCATGTGGGCGGGAAGTACTGATGAAGGGAAATAAATGGCTATATTTTTTTGTTAATAAGGATTCACTGTGGACCACTAGAAATACTATATGGACCACCGATGGTCCACTTGGACCTCGTTGAGCATCAATAAATCTGCAATATCACTGGTCCTGTCCAGGCATCAGTCACTTTCTCATCGTCAATATCAATGCTTTTCATTATTAATATTTGTAGTGATCTATTAACACATGTATAATTTTTTATAATAATAAAAAATTATTTTATATATAGTGTATATAACTTCTCTCTCTCCCTATATATATATATATATATATATATATATATATATATATATATATATAAGATAAAAATATCATAAATATAACACTGCCTAACATATATGTAGTTTCCAATTTTTCAAATATAATGGACGTGTCTTTTGTTAAACAAAATATATTTTTAATACTTCAATGTATGTATAATTTAAATCCTTTTTTTGAAATAGTGACAATCTTTTGGCTACAAATTCACTGTGGACCACTAGAAATGGTATGTGGAGCACCGGTGGTCCCCCTGGACCACATTGAGAATCACTGATCTAGAGTTTTTAAGGTGTATCAGGTGCACCGTGTTCCAGTAAATCTAGATTATGCCAGTCACTTGCTGTCAACCGACATGTAGAGAGGGACAGCTTGAGTGACAGTCGCAGCAAGAGAGGGCAGAAGAGTATTCAGAGTTCTCTTAAGCCGAAAGGAATATGTGGTCCCTTCGTATAACTTGAGAGATTTAGCAGTGAAGGTGTTATCTAGCCCCTAGAAACCCGAGGAAACGCTGAGAATTTCTAGTTCATATTAATCGTAATAATAATAGTGAGACTAATAAATTCGATAGCTTAAACAACAGTATACAGGTTGTATAATAAATATAAGCTAGTGGGCGGGTTCCTTACGCCAAAACAAGGACAACACATCCATATAGACATATGTCTGAAAACCTTTCTTTATTTTTCGTTTTCTCCCCAATGTGAACCATGGGTTCCTTCTTACAAAGAAAGGCAGAAGTGATGAAAAATTTGGCTAATGTATCGTTTTTGAAAAGATATAAATAAAAATCATTTTTTTACTTATTTATTTTTATTTCTTTAGACTGGCCGATATCCAGGGCTTGTTATCTTAGAGTAGAACCCATAAAAGTTCGACCCCACCCACTTCCTGCATTATATTCAGAGTACTCGCAGGCCAAATTGAATATCTGGCCCGTTCGTATATTTAGCGGTGAAGGTGTCATCTAGCCCCTAGAAAATTGAGGAAAACCTGAGAATCCTCACTTCATATTAATCGTAATGCTAATAGTAAGACTAACGAATTCGATAGCTTAAACAGCAGTATACAGAGTGTATCAAAATACAAGTTATGGGGCAGGTTTCTCACACCCAAACAAGGACCATATAAACATATGTCCGAAAATACTTCGTTTTTAAGTTAAGTTTAAAGTTTACGGTAGACGTTGTTCAATGTACAATCCAAGATACAATCCATAAATACTTACTGCCATACTTTGTGGTGCCACGGATCTTGTCCTAACAACGCGATGATAAACGGCAGCAAAGGTTTGATGATCTGTCTGCCTTCGGCCTGGAAACGCAATTTGATACGGTCGTGCAGCCTCGCATCCATTACCATTCATATCTGCCTGCTCATGATATGAATATCCTGCCATGTTCAAACGTAACACTTCCCAGTTAACTTATTACTACTCACATTAAAGGCTGAAGTCAGACTAGCCACAAATGTACACGAATGACAAATGTAACCCAGTCTACGTGGCAACACAGCACCATATACTGTAAATATTCTTTAAAATTATAACTCAGAAACGAAGGATTTGCGGACATAGAATTTTTTTATACATCCGGTATGTTTCAGTTTAATTTTTTATTTTATGTTAGTATTGAGTATTGCAATTATTTTTTTAAATAATATTGATGCCTTTTACAAAGGTACTCGCAAAAATATTTTGACAAAATTCTTTTAACACGATTTTTCTTTTTCCCCGGTAATTTTTATTGTTTTTTTAAAGTTATTTTCAGAATCGTATTTCAAATTTAATTCAAATCCATTAAATTCACTTACGTGCTAATAGCCTTGGGAAAGGTATGAATCCTCTTCTCCCCACCACCAGCTATGGGTAAATAGCAGGACAGACACGGGTTCTATAGCCTTGGATGGCAAATAGTCTATCGCAGAAAGAAACGGTAACCTGATGCGAGGAAAAATCAACCTCGTCAATTATGTATCAAAAGATACATGATCGTCTAAGCGTGTATCACGCATGGCACATAACTGACTGACCCTTGGGAAAGGTATGAATCCTCTTCTTCTCTTCCAGAGAATACCAGGACAGACCGGGGAAAAATCTGCATCGTCATTCATGTATCAAAAGATACATGATCGCCTGAGTGTGTTTCACGCATGGCACATAACTGACTGACCCTTGGGAAAGGTATGAATCCTATTCTTCTCTCCCAGAGAATACCAGGACAGACCGGGTTCTATAGCCTTCGATGGCAACTGGTCTACCGCAGAAAGATATGGCAACCTACTGCGGGGGAAAATCTGCCTCGTCAGTCATGCATCAAAAGATACATGATCGCCTGAGTGTGTTTCACGCATGGCACATAACTGACTGACCCTTGGGAAAAGTATGAATCCTCTTCTTCTCTCCCAGAGAATACCAGTAAAGACCGGGTTCTATAGCCTTCGATGGCAACTGGTCTACCGTAGAAAAAATGGCAACCTACTGCGGGGACAAATCTGCCTCGTCAGTCATGCATCAAAAGATACATGATCGCCTGAGTGTGTATCACGCATGGCACATAACTGACTGACTGAATAAAAACCAAAATACAGGCATCCCTCGATTAATGCGTTTTCGATGTGTGTAGTAACATTTTCATACTAAAATTTGATTAGTATAAAATTCGATTTGTATAAAATTAGATTAGTATAAAATTTGATTAGTATAAAATTTGATTAGTACGTACATAATACTCGATGGCAGTGCGGTAAAACATTCTCCAGTTTAACCATAACAAATGAAAATTATTTTTTTTATTGTTCTTTTTTGTTCCTTTTATTGTCCCATACTTTCAGGACGTAGGCGATCATGGCTCTCCACCTCTTTCTATCCCTTGCAGCTCTCAACAAGTTCCTTCCCTCTACTTCCTCACGCAGGCCACGGTCTGTCATTCACTTGCTTCAGCCCGCCAGGTATATCATGCGTTGTTTTCCCTTGTCTCTCTTTCCCTCTATTCGACCTGTGAGTATCAGATTCTCCCGGCCCTCCTTCCTCATTACCTGTCCCAGGAACTTCAGGCCTGACCTTCTTTCTTTTTATGTGCCATGTCTTTTGAAGACGTAGGCAATTATGACTCTCCACCTCTCTTAATCACTTCCAGCTCTCAAACATTTGCTTTCCTCTGCTTTCTCACACAGACAACGTTCTGTCATCCATTTGCTTAAGCCCGCTAGATATATCATGAGTTGTTTTCCCTTGTCTCTCTTTTCCTCTTTTCGACCCATGAGTATCAGAATCTCCAGGCCGTCCTTCCTCGTTATGTGGCCCAGAAACTTCAGTTGCCTCTTCTTGATGTTAAGTATAAGTCTCTTCCTTGTTTGCAACCTCTGTAAGATCTCATCTTTGCTCACACGCTCAGTCCATGATGTCCTTAGCATTCCTCTTTAGAACCACATCTCTGTCGCCTCGAATCTCTTTTTCATCTTTGTGGAAATCGTCCAACATTCGCTGCCGTAAAGAAGGACAGATGTCACGCAAAAGTTCAGTATTCTTTCATTTGTTACCAAAAGTATCGTCCTGTCTCGCAGTACTCTGCGCAGCTTTTGGAATGTGACCTTGGCCATCTAACTACACCCACTGTTCTCAGTGTCGCACTTACCGTTTTCTGTCAAGATTTTTATAGTTACCGATTAATAAAAAATTTTCTAAAACTTAAAAGTGGAGAACTCCTTTGTGTATCGAGTATTAGCTTATCGAATTAACTGCAGTAGCATTAAAAAACGAATGGATATGAATAGATAAAATCATACTTATTATAAAACCCGGGTTGCGTGTGTGTGTGTGTGTGTGTATGTGTGTGTGTCTGTACGTTTATATATTGAATCAGATTTCCTACACTTTTCAACCTATTTCAACAAAACTTCACAGGACTACGTAAAATTACCTTGCGGTAGTTCTGACAGCGCCAAAAATTGGAAAAACACAATTGTTTTTGCACAAATTAATTTGAAAACACGATTAAGAGGCATCTCGAGAATGAAAGGGGGACAACTCATGTCGAGTTACACTTATTATAAAACCCATTATTTTTGAGTCTTTATGATGGTCGATACTTAATCTATCTCTTACTGTTATATCCCCGGAAACGCCGGGCTCTACTGCTAGTGTATCATATAAGCCGATAATAAAAATACACATTTGAATATTTGTCTCTATTAAAAAATGTTTGATGTATTTCATGTTTATTTTTAAGGTTTAAAAATGAAATTAGATACTGAAAATATTGAAATATAAAAGATGTGTGCATTTACTATGGAAAGATTATGAATCAAATTTTCAGGTTAAAATAATAATATGTTTGGAAAATTTGAAAATTTCTCTGTATCTCCAATTATATGAAGAACAGAAGAATAGGATTGAGGTAAAAACTCACATACCTATATATATATATATATATATATAGCATGCGGCAAACAACTCACATACATATATATATATATGTATGTAAGTTGTTTACCGCATGCTCTCTCTCTCTCTCTCTCTCTCTCTCTCTCTCTCTCTCTCTCTCTCTCTCTCTATATATATATATATATATATATATATATATATATATATATATATATATATATATATCTAATCTATCTATCTATATATATATATACATATATATAAATATATATATATATATGTATATATATAGCATGCGGCAAACAACTCACATATCTATATATATATATATATATATATATATATATATATATATATATATATATATATAATATTAGCTTGGTGCAAAATATTGTCGTTTTCTCACATAGTAACATATGTGAGTAAACGACAATATTTTTGCACCAACCTAATATATATATATATATATATATATATATATATATATATATATAAATAAATATATATATATGTGTGTGTATGTGTGTGTGTATGTATGTATATAAACCTATATATATATATATATATATATATATATATATATATATATATATATATATATATAGGTATAAATATATACCTATATATACCGATATAGGTATATATACCTATATATTGTATATTTAGGCATATATATACCTATACATATATAGGTATATATATACATACTATATATATATACAATATATATTGTATATATAGGTACATATTGGAGATTTCTGAAAGTGTTTTCTGTGTATGTTTTTTCTTTGGGTAAGTATTGGGGACTACAGATTCTTAAAGAGAATGCTTTACTTATTCTTGATTTATTCTTCTTACAGTGGAAGCAATAAAAACATGGTTCTTCATTTCCTCCTGTCCCTTGTAGTTTTCAATAAGTTTCATCCGTTTGCCACTTCTCCCAGATCCTTTTCTCTCACACACTTTTCTAAGCCCGCTAGATATGTCACGCGTTGTTTTCCCTTGTCTCTCTTTCTCTCTATTCGACCTGTGAGTATCAGATGTTTCAAGCTATCCTTTCTCATTACGTGTCCCAGAAATTTCAGTTGCCTCTTCCTGATGCCACGTATAAGTTTCCTTTTTGTTTGCATCCTATCCAAGAATTTATCGTTGCTCACATGTTCGGTCCAAGATATCCTTAGCCCCCTTCTGTAGAACCATATCTCCATTATGTCGAGTCTCTTCTTTTCTCATTACGTGTCCAAGAAATTTCAGGTGCTTCTTCCTGATATTAAGTATAAGTTTCTTCCTTGTTTGCATCCTCTCCAAGACCTCATCGTTGCTCACACGCTCGGTCCATGATATCCTTAGTACCCTTCTGTAGAACCATATCTCCGTTGCCTCGAGTCTCTTCTTCATCTTTGAGATCGTCCAACATTCGCTGCCATAAAGGAGGACAGATATCACGTAGCAGTTTAGTACTCTTTTCTTTGTTACCAAATAAATCTTCCTGTTTCTTAATACTCTGCCTAGCTTTTGGAATACATCTTTGGCCATCCCAATACGTCTTCGGATCACAGCGTCGCACTGACGGTCCTCTGTCAGAACACTTTCCAGATCATTCCTTCATCCCTCATCGTTGTTCACACGCTCGGTCCATGATAACCTTAGCATCCTTCTGTAGAACCTTATCTCCGTTGCCTCGAGTCTCATCTTCAACTTTGATGAGACCGTCCAACATTCGATGACCGTAAAGGAGAACAGATGCCACGTAACAGCTAAGTACTCTTTTCTTTTTTACTCAAGAAATCCTCCTGTCTTGTAATACACTGCCTAGCTTTTGGATTTTTTGAAGAACAGATATCGCGTCACTAAGCGTTAATTACATTTGAAAAGGCACGAAACCATCTCCCTACAGTCATGTTTTTTTTTGTTTTTTGCCCGACACACACACACACACATATAGGAGTGTGTATAAGTGTAATTATATGTGTGTGCATGATTGTGTATATGCATAATGCTATGAATAAATTTTCGTCTAAATGACGCCAAAATGAAAATAACACTGACATCTCATTTTAACAGATATACAGCGTGCGATGGATAAATTGTCGTATAAATGACGCCAAAATGAAAATGACATCTCATTTTAACAGATATACAGTGTGCGATGGATAAATTGTCGTCTAAATGACGCCAAAATAAAAATAACACTGACATCTCATTTTAACAGATATATTTAGCAAAATTACATGAAAAATATCTTTTATTCAATAAAATCGCCATTGGCTTCAATCACGGACTCCAGACGGCTTCGGAAAATTCTGCAACACTTCTGGGCGGTTTCCTTGTTAAGTTGGTGAATGCTGCCATAAGCCTTGTCTTCGGTTCATCTTTGGTGTTACAAGGAATTTTGTTGGTCTGTCGCTTAACTGCGCCCTACACATAATAATTAAGGGAATTGCAGTCTGAGGAGTTAGGTGGACAGATGTAAGAGATTATATGGTCGCAGAAATTGTCTGACATTCATGAATGGCTTCTACTGCTTGTGTTGCATGTTGCAGAGTCATGTTGCCAGACATAGGGTCTTCCAGCAGCTACTTTCTTGGCCCAGGAAGGAATTACCTCCTGAAGGCACTTCAGCCACGTGTTGAGCCTCACCATCAAATTAGAGTTCTCTTCTTATCAGAACAATCGGAGAGAGTTTTCCGAGCTGCCATACCTTCGTAATCACCATCAGACTCATTCAACTCTTTCCAAATCCTCTGCACTGTCCTCGGATTGACACCAAAACACTCTGAAATGTTCGTATTGGCTATTCCGGTGTGAATGACAAGAAGTACAGAATGCCGTTTCTAAGTTTCTGGTGGCGTGTATTAGGTCATGGTGCTCTTTTACACATAGACGATGCCCAACTGACCCTACTATACTGTGCAGTCGACAAAAACAAACAACGCATGCGCGAAATTAAAAATATAAAATGGCGACAATTTACCCATCGCGCCCTGTATTTGCATCTGATTCTCTCTCTTTAACACACACACACTCTCTCTCTCTTTCGCTCTCTCTCTCACACACACACACACACACACACACACACACATATATATATATATATATATATATATATATATATATATATATATATATATATATGAACATGTTGTAAAACTCAACAATTGAAACTGAAAAACTAAGAAGGAAAGAAAATAGAAAATGTGAAACTCGAAAAAAATAAAAATATAAATCCGCAAATAAAATAGAAAAAGAGCCAGAGAAAAAGAAAGAAAAAATGAAACATGATAGCAGTGGTAAACAGCGAGAGAAAAGAAAAGAAAAGAACGAAAATGAGCATGAGGAAAGAAAGAAAGAAAGAAAGAAAGAAAGAAAGAAAGAAAGAAAGAAAGAAAATATATGCCTGGCTAAAAATAAAAAAATAAAGTTATTATAAAGAGAAGAATAAAGTGGTGAATATACAAAAAGACAAAATAAAAGAAAGAAAGAAAGAAAGAAAGAAAGAAAGAAAGACAGAAAAAAAGAGATAGGACAGGAAGAAAAAGTAAATAGTGAAGGAAAAAACAAAAAAAATAAGAGAAAAAATAAACGTGAACGAGAAAAAAGTCGAAATAATAAACAAGGTTGTACGGAAAGAAAGAACAAAAGAAAGAAAAAACGAAAGAAAGAAAGAAAGAAAGTAAAAAGATAGATGGCTCGCAAAAATAAAAAATAATTTTTTTTTTATAAAGAGTGAAATAAAGAAGCTGAAGATACAATTAGGGAAAATAAAAGAAAGAAAAAATAAAAGAAAGAAAGAATGAAAGATGAAAGAAAGGTAAAAGGCAAAAGAAAAAATAAAATAAAAAAGTAAGTGAAAAGAGGCGAAATAAACAAAGTCATACGAAAAGAAGGAAAGAAAGAGCATGAGGAAAGAAAGAAAGAAAGAAAGAAAGAAAGAAAGAAAGAAAGAAAGAAAGAAAATGGCTGGTGTTAAGATTGTTTTCGGTATGCCAATTAGTGATCAGTCCGCAAAAAGTCCAGAGCGCCTCTCATTTGGCAGAAAATGGAACCTACGCCGTTGGCCAGCGGGAAAATATATCAGACACGTGTCAAAACACGGCGCTTGCAACAGCCTCCATTTTGACTCGACCCAGCGGACGGGCGGACGCCATGAAAAAGAAGACGAGGGCTTTATGAGTAAATATGGCGAGAAAATTAGCAAAAACTTTCAAGAAAAATATTCTGGCTTTATTCAAACCATTCTTTCCCCCACCACCCACGCACACACACATACATACATATATACATACATACATTCAGAGAGAGAGAGAGAGAGAGAGAGAGAGAGAGAGAGAGGGGGAGAGAGAGAGCGAAAGAGATAGAGATACATACGCACGTAAAGACGCAATATTTATCCAGGCATAGACACTGAGGCAAATACGCACGCACAAACACATGTATATAGAGTGCATATATTAATATCAATATTGTGTGTGGATATCAGTGTAACCCGGATATAAGAGAGTTGTCGGGACCGGATATGAAGTATCTTATATACGGGTTTCTCTTAATCCGGGTTTGGTCTATTTTGTTTAGGTAAGTATGACTCTAATTTGGGACCAGGTAAAATCTATCTTATATCCGGGTTTCTCTTATATCCGGGTTACACTGTATATATATATATATATATATATATATATATATATATATATATATACCCACACACAAAATTCTCTGGTTGCTGGATATTCAACACACACACACACACACACACACACACACACACACACACACACACACACACACACAGTGGACATTGAAAACACCCAGAGGCGACAGGCTGTTTCATGCTGGACGCAATAATGGTATATAATACGTTAAAAGACTCCCTTCTTCTCCCCTGCACAGATAGCTTAGGGGTAGAGTCTCTGACTGATGTCAAATCGATCGAGTTTCAATCCCGGCCTGAAGCAATCGGATGTCTAGACACACTGATTAGCTATGATACAGCGAAACAGTGTGTACGTGGAAATATATATATATATATACATAGATATTGCCCTTAGCAATGTTTGTCTTTTTACTGTCAGTCCTACAATCTGTTCTGCCATCGATTTACACAAGCTGTGTCTTAGGTTGCTCCCTGTTGCCCTCATCCCTTCTTCTTCTCACTATATCCCGTGTGTACCAAATTTTTCAAGCCTTCTGTCTTCATTTTGCGTCATTAGAATTTGAACTATCCCTTTCTTGTTCGTTTCCATCTTCCTTAAAACTCGTTTGTTGCTTACGTACCCCATACATGGAATTCTCACCGTCCTTCTGTAGAACACCTACACACAAGATGCTACTGGTCCGATGGCAGGCCGCCGATAGCAACATCAGCGTTTCTCTAGTGGTAACCATCGGCAGTCCACCGGCGGTGCAATAGTCGGCCACTAGCGGTCCGCAAGTGGTAAAACTGCCGAGACGAGCACACCGGCGGTCTGACAGCGGGTAACTAATGGCATGCCACCCAATGGCAGATTGCTGACTTGCGTGTAGGCACCCTATCGCTGTGGCCTCCTGTGTCTTTTCATTTGACACTAAATGTCCAGCAGCCGCTGTCATGTACGAGGACTTAACGAAAATGTTCTGTTACCTAATATTTCGTTTAGCTTTTGGAAAGCATCTTTCGCTCTTCCGAGGAGATTTTCTAGTACACTCACCAAATTTTGTGATGTCAACGAACACTCGTTGCCACTTTTGTAATGTCAACGAATATTCGTTGTCACTTTCAAAATGCTCGTTGTAGTAGAGACTTTGTAATTGTAGATACAACTATAGTAACGCCGTTGGACAATACAGGTACAAGACACCTTCGAATATCACTCGTACTAATAGTACTTGCTCGATAATAGTCACTCGAATAGTAATACCGTAATATCGTGATCCGAATAGAGAAATAGTATAGTGAATAGAGTACAGAATAACGGGCCAAATAATAATATAGAATAGAAAAGAAATGGCGACTCGTTAGAAATAGAGGATAGTCTAGAAATGGCGATCCATTAAACGTCAAGCAAATTTCTTCTTATGCGCATCATCTAAGGTCACGTGGTCTACTTAATTCAATAATGGGATCTCCTGTGTTTTCTATGTTCAAACTCAAGTGTCGGCAGCGACAATTTATTTCTACATAACGCAAAAATATCGTATTAATATGGTGTAACCCCAGCAGATGTAACTGGGACTCTATTGTCAAGAAGAAAACCCTGAAATATGAAGATCCCGCATGCTTTACGCCTCGACAGGATAGGAAAGTAAACTTCAAATGTTAACCAGTTACCGACCACCAACCCCTGTTCGACGTGACACGGGAAAATATTTGGGTCGACTGCATTAGCGTTGGCAGACCCACCATTCCTGGAAGTGATCAAGCTGCCATGATTTACCAAAATAGAATCATTAATGACAATGGTGCTGGTATTCATTTATGTATCAGTGTGTAAAGTCTCCACAACTTCCTGCATTTTTTTTTTTTTTTTTTTTTTTGCTCCAAATGATTAAAAGGCAAGTTGGCTCATAGTATCGAGCTCGACCATTTGTCTCTCTTTCCCTCTATCCACCCTGTGGGTATCAGATTCTCCAATCCCTCTTTTCTCATTACATGTCCCAGAAATTTCAGCAGCTTCTTCCTGGTGTTAAGTATAAGCTTCCTCCTTGTTTGCATCCTCTCCATAACTCGTCTTGGGTATGACGATAAACTATATCCGCGTCCTGGGTAAGAAGATAAACTACGTCCAACAACAAGGCCTCTGATCAGGAGGTTTTGAGGAGCGTGGAACCACCTCTTAATTGCTGGCGTTTCCAGGTTCACCCTGACCCCGGGTGGCAACAACTGTTAGGGTCCCATATATGGGCAAATATTTCAGACCCAAACTTGTGTAAAAATAGTTTTTAATACCAGAAATACTTTGTGATATAAAGAATATTACTAGCAATAACTTTTGAAGGGAAAATTATTATCAAAAATACTTTAAAAAAACGTATCAGCAATATAAACAGTTATACATTCTTTGAAAAAAAATATGACCAACTATAGATTTCTTCAATGAAAAATATTCCCAGAAATAGATTTTTGAAGAAAAACATATTACCAGCAATAAAAATTTTGTTGTCATTAAATAACCCATTGAAGTTGATATGCCGTAAAACAAAGCAAACCAATCCTCTCCATGACTTCATCGTTGCTCACATGCTCTGTCCATGATATCCTCATCATCCTTCTGTCGAATCATACCTCCGTTGCCTCGAGTCTCTTCTTTATCTTTGAGGAGAACGTCCAATATTAGCTGCCGTAAAGGAGGACAGATGTCACGTAACAGCTCATTATTGTTTTCTTCGTCACCAAAGAAATCCGCCTGTCTCGCAATACTCTCCCCAGGTTTTGGAATGTGTCCTTGGCCATCCCAATACGTCTACGGATATCAGTGTCGCACTTACCGTCCTCTGTCAAGACGCTTCCCAGATATTTAAACTTCTGCGTCTGCTCGATTCTAGTGTTCCCAACCTACAAACCGTATTTCAGGCTCTACCTTTGGCTGATGACCATTCATTCTATCTTCTTGTAGTTTATGCTTAGTCCTTTCTTCACACTCTCTGTCGCTACGTTCTGTTTCTCGCGCGTATAAAGTAAAATTCAGAAAAGAAAACAAATTTGCAAGAGAATTTAGGTTAAAATATGAAACACTTTTCACACTTTTCTTTCTTACCAAAGAAATCCTTCAGTCTCGTAATAACTTTTGAAATGCGTCTTTGATCACATGTTTGGTCCATAGTATTCTTAGCATCCTTCTGTAGAACCATATATCTGTTGGCTCAAGTCTATTTTCCTGAAAAACAGTTATAAGAGAAAGATTTTATAAATTTCACTTGACAGTAACGCTTAATGTTTGCTCGACTAATTGCAAATGTTTCCTGTATTCACAACATTTATATTAACATAGATGACGTTAATGTCAGAATAAAGTAATGAATAAAAGCTATTAAAATAGATTTCGGTTTCAAATGACTAAGATAGGAAATAGATACATTACATGATATCTTAAAGTTATTATCCGATACGGAAAAAAATCTTGAAAGTTAGTAAAAACCGTGTATTTCTTTGTTTCTGGCCATCTGCTTGTACTGCAATAGACGGTCATGACATTCTATCGGTTAAGATATTCTTGATACATTTGATATGGGATACGTTAGAAATATATTTACTAAGTAGTGACAGCGTCGTTGCTCGCAATCCGATTTTGATGCGTTTTAACTGCGAGGCGCATCGCATCGTTGTTTATAGACGCTCACTAAAATCCCGTGGAGGCTTTCATTCAGTTTGCGAAAATGAAACACTGCTAAATAGACAGCTAACAGCTCCTTGCCGAAAGTAAAAACAAGTTACCTAAGTTAGTGTCAAATTTAAAAAAAAAAAAAGATTCTAGGACGTAGACACACATGACTCAAAACAACTTTCTATACGTTGAAACTCCAAGCAGATCTTCACATTCCCTATTATGCCAGCTATTTACACAGACTCGTTTTTTCCTGTTTAGGCTTAGGTGTCCGATTTTTTCTAAATTCTACTTCGGCTCTATACTTCTAACGTCTCCGTCTAAACTCGGAAATTAATACTATTATTAGATTTCCAGCTTCTTTTAAAGTCTTTACCTTCTGTTTTATTCCTATTCGTCATCGCCTTCCTTGGGTTGAACTGATTTAAAAAAAGAAAACAAAAAAAAAAAAAACGAATTTTGCAAGATTTTCCTCACTCTATTTACATTATTCGGACCTCATATTTGTCGCCATATTTATTACAACGTTTCGGCCGTTGTACGCTCCAGCCTTTGTTGTTTGGATTGTCGAACTGAACCTTTTATTTCGCTCACTGGGGTAGACTGTTCTAGTTCCACATGCCATGTGTAATGGATGTTAGTTATCTCCTGTTAATTCCCCTCTCCAAGTTCTCCACTACCTTAACCAGCTATTGAACTCACACTCTTTGGATCCTGTCACTGGATCTAACCAACGCCTTTACCCACTGTGCCATGTGTCCTTGAGTTGAACAGTTTACCCTGTGTGCGAAATAAGGGGTTTACTTTGACATTCCAACCACATGAAGAAGGCCGGAGCGTACAACGGCCGAAACGTTGTAATAAATATGGCAACAAAGATGAGGACAATAGTCCGAATAATGTAAATGGTTTACATAATACCTCATCTCAGAAATATATACAGATACTGAAAGGCCGAAACGTTATAATAAATATGGCAACAAAGATGAGGACAATAGTCCGAATAATGTAAATAGTGTACATAATACCTCATCTCAGAAATATAGACAGATACTGAAGGGCCAAAACGTTGTAATAAATATGGCAACAAAGATGAGGACAGTAGGCCGAATAATGTAAATAGTGTACATAATACCTCATCTCAGAAATATAGACAGATGCTGAAGGGCCGAAACGTTGTAATAAATATGGCAACAAAGATGAGGACAATAATCCGAATAATGTAAATAGTGTACATAATACCTCATCTCAGAAATATAGACAGATACTGAAGGGCCGAAACATTGTGATAAATATGGCAACAAAGATGAGCACAGTAGTCCGAATAATGTAAATAGTGTACATAATATCTCATCTCAGAAATATAGACAGATACTGAAGGGCCGAAACGTTGTAATAAATATGGCAACAAAGATGAGGACAATAGTCCGAATAATGTAAATAGTGTACATAATACCTCATCTCAGAAATATAGACAAATACTGAAAGGCCGAAACATTGTGATAAATAGTGCAACAAATATGAGGACAATAGTCTGAATAATGTAAATAGTGTACATAATGCCTCATCTCTGAAATATAGACAAACTTTTTATACATTGTAACTCTAAGCAGATCTTCACATACCCCGTTATGCCAACCATTTATACAGACTCGTTTTTCTAATTCTACTTCGGCTCTATACTTCTAACGTCTCCGTCTAAACTCGGAAATTAATACTATTATTAGATTAGTCTTTTCCTTCTGTTTTAATCCCGTTAGCCTCTTGGGCTTTCGCGGCGTCATCACTTTGCTTGGGTTGAACCGATAAAAAAAGAAAAAATTTTTAAAGATTTCCCTCTCTCTATTTACATTATTTGGACTATTATCCTCAAATTTGTTGCCATATTTATCACAAAGTTTCGGCCGTTGTATGCTCCGGCCTTCTTCAGGTGGTTGGAATGTCGAACTGAACACTTTATTTCGCTCGCTGGGGTAGACTGTTCTAGTTCCACGTGCGATGTCTAATGGATGTCAGTTATCTGTTAACTCCTGTTAATTCCCCTATCAAAGTTCTACACTGCCTTAAGGCCAGATGGCACAGCGGGAAAAGCCGTTGGTTAGATCCAGTGACAGGACACAAAGAGTTGTGAGTTTCTTGAAATTTTCATAACCCAGGATGAGTATTGGATTCTTTGAGCCAGAGACAAAGAGACAATCTACGCAATGAATCACCTTGCAGTTTTCTATACGTAACTTACAGCTTCAACATAAATTGGAACTTATAGAAACTTAACAACATGATGCAAAAATTCGCAAATAGCTAACATGCTATTGAATGCACCACACTAAAACAGATGTTGACCGTCTCTCTGTCAAGTTCTCCTGGGAGTAAGGGCATGATTCAACTGGAATCGTCTTTTGAAATTTTAACAATGGAACGTTATAAGACTCTTGCAGCTATACTCCTTTGGAAGTTATAACTCGTAATAACGCATGAAAAGTAAAATGTTGACATGGTTGAAAAATGACGTTACATCAACTGTGCAATAATGGGCGGCTGAATTCAATAGAGGAAAGGATAGTCTTGAAGATGGCCTAAAGTCTGGGGCTCCTGCAACTGGCACTACGGAGGAAAAACATTGATTATGTTTACCACATGGTGACGGAGAGCAGGTGATTGATTATAAATCAAATAGCCAAGCCTATTAACACATCCCGTGAGAGTTGAGAATATGCTGCACAATGAACTTGTCATGACAAAGGCTTCTGATCGGTGGGTGCTGCGTCTTCTGACATCTTACCAGAAGCGTCCCAGGCTGATCACATCAACGGATAATTCGAGATTGTTTTAGGAAGATCCATCTGCTTTCCTTGAAATTTTCCTAACCCAGGATGTGTTAGATTCTATGAGTCAGAGACAAAGAGATATTCTGCACAATGGAAGCATCGCTCCTCACCTGCTCCAAAGAAGTCCCTTCGTCTACAGGTAACGTGATGATAGTTTTCTGGAATATAAACGGCTTTGTGTTTATTGTCTATCTTCATAAGGCCACACACCATCAATGGAAAGTACTATGCTAATTTGCTGAGACCCAACGCCCAGTAAAACTGACGAAACGTGTCTACTTATATCAGGCACACAAGTCCCCGATTTCAATTGCTGCAATACATGAGTGTGGCGTTGAACTTGTTAATCACCCACCCTATTTACCTGATTAGCCATATATGATTCCATTTTCTACTACAAAATGAAAAAAAGACATGGCTAAGAAAGAATTATCGTACCGATGATTACACCATATCAGCTGTTGATGACTTTTTTGACCAACAAGATGAAAGTTTCTACACCAATGGGATTCAAGCACGACAGAAAAAGTGTGTGGACTGCAAGGGGGACTGTGTTAAAAAATATACCTTATTTGGTCATATTGGAGTATCTTGATGAGGCTATAGACTTTTCAGCCAGCCTTCATAGATAATGTGCTTAAGGATTTAGACCAGGAACGTCACTTACAATTATCTGGATGTGAGTGAAGGCAATGAAATACGGAATTCGAAAACGAATGAGAAAGTCAGAATGGTAGATGCAAGGTTTGTGCGAGTAAAATACTGAAAACAGAAAGGAATTCGAAAAAATATAATAAAATCCATGAACACGATTACTATTCCAGTTGTAACTTATAGCTTCAATATAAATTGAAACTTAAAGGAATTTAAAAAAAAAATGATGTAAAAATTCGCAAACAACTAACAAGCAATTCAGTGCACCACCCCAAAACAGATGTTGACCGTCTGTATTTGCCAAAGACTAATGGGAGGCAGGGAATGTTTCAACTGGAATTGTCTTACAAAATTTCAACAATGGGACATTATAAGTATCTTGCTGCTACACACGTTTGTGTGTTCTTTTCTTTTTATGTTTCTGTGTCCTTTCAGAACGTAGGCAATCATGACTCTCCACCTCCCTCTATCCCTTGCAGCTCTCAACAAGTTCCTTCCCTCTGCCCCCCCCCAGACCACGTTCTGTCATCCACTTGCTCAAGCTCTCCAGGTATGGCACACGCCGCTTTCTCTTGTCTCTCTTTCTCTCTATTCGGCCCGTGAGTATCAGATTCTCCAGCCCCGACACCCTTTCCTCATTATGTGTCCCAGAAACTTAAGCGGCCTCTTTCTGATGTTAAGTATAAGCTTTCTCCTTGTTTGGAACTTCTCTAAAACTTCATCGTTGCTCACATGATCGGTCCATGATATCCTTAGAATCCTTCTGTAGAACCACATCTCCGCCGCCTCGAGTCTCTTCATCTTTGAAGAAATCGTCCATCATTCGCTGCCGTATGGAAGGACAGATGTCACGTAACAGCGCAGTATTCTTTTCTTCGTTACCAAAGAAATCCTCCTGTCTCGCAATACTCTGTCCAGGTTTTGGAATACGTCCTTGACCATCCAAATACGCTTACGGATCTCAGTGTCGCACTTACAGTCCTCTGGCAAGACGCTTCTCAGATATTTAAAATTCAGCGTCTGCTTGATTCTAGTGTTGCCAACTTACAAATCGCATTTCAGGCTCATCATTTTCCTAATGGCAATGCATTCTGTCTTCTTGTAGTTTATGCTTAGTCCTTTCTTCACACTCTCTGTCGCTACGTTCTGTTTCTCGCGCGTATAAAGTAAAATTCAGAAAAGAAAACATAAATTTGCAAGAGAATTTAGGTTAAAATACGAAAATAGCCGTGAAATAGATACAACTGCCACGAAATCAGCAAGCAAACAATAAGCAAAAAACGTTGGCTGAAGGGATACATCTACATATATATATATATATATATATATATATATATATATATATATATATATATATATATATATATATATTATATATACATACTTACATATATATACATACATACATATACATACATTCATGTATATATATATATATATATATATATATATATATATATATATATATATATATATATATATATATATATGCATACATTCATATATATACATTCATATATACATATATGTCATCCCATAAGTTCTGTCCGAATTTTAACTTTTTGTTAAAATGAACGAAATTTAAAGAATATTTTATAATGTCTAATGGAGCTGAACATTATTTTTATGTTTAGATGCATTTAAACTCATCAAATTTTATTTCAGAGAACAATAAAATTAAATTTTGTTTAATTAAAACCCTGCTAACATGGAAGTACTAAAGAATCATTTGAGGCACATAATGCTTTATAAGTTCAAGAAAGGAAACTCAGCAGCCGAAGCGGCTAGAAACATTCACTCTGTTTATGGAGAGGAATGTGTGAATGAAAGAACTTGCAGAAGATGGTTTGCAAAATTCAGAGGTGGAGATTTCACCCTTGAAGGGACGTCCAGTTGAGTTTGATGAAAAGCTTCTTGAAGCAGCCCTTGAAGAAAATCCTGCTTTATCAGTTGAGGAATTGGCAGTGTTTCTCAATTCAAACCATACAACTGTTCATCGTCATCTTCAACAACTTGGAAAAGTTCCTAAACTTGGAAAATGGGTGCCTCATGAATTGTCTGAAAACAACCTCAAATCCCGAGTTGACATCTGTTCGTCTGTCCATTCTCGCCAACTTGTTTCACCTTTTTTGGTTAGACTTGTGACTGGCGACGAAAAAATGGATCTTTTATTGAAATGTTAAGCGTCGTAGACAGTAGCTTGGTAAAGGGGAGGGCCCCAGCCACAGCCACAGACGAGAAGGGAACTTCATGGGCAAAAGGTTCTTCTTTGAACCTGGTCGGATCGCCAAGGAATAATCCACTTTGAATTCTTACCACCTAATGCAACAATTAATGCTCAAATATACTGTTTAGAGTGTTTGAACCAAGCTTTGAGGAAAAAAAGACCTGCTCTAGTGAATCGAAAAAGGTGATGTTTCATCAGCGCGACCCCACACAGCAAGAATCACGTCACAAATGATCGAAGAACTTGGTTGGGAGAAAATTCCTCATCCACCGTATTCTCCCGATCTTGCTCCTTCAGACTACCATTTGTTTCGTAGCTTACAGAATCATTTAGAAGAAACAGCTTTTGTAACACAGGAAGATGTTAAAACTGACATTTGTGAGTTCTTCGATTCAAAGCCAAAAGAATTTTACAGTAATGGAATTAGTAAGCTAGCTAATAGATGGAAGGAAGTCATAGATAATCAGAGAAAATACATTGCTGATTGAATCTGTAATTAAATGTAACATTTGGTCACTTGTTTTAATATTCAAAATTCGGACAGAACTTATGGGATGACCTGATATATATATATATATATATATATATATATATATATATATATATATATATATATATAGACATATATATATACATATACATGTACATATATATACATATATATATACATATATATATATATATATATATATAAATATATATACATATATATGCATATGCATATATATATGTACATATATATACATATGCATACATATATATACATAAACATACAGCTATATATATATATATACATATATATATATAACGATACACATATGTACATACATACATATATATACGCATACACATACATATATATATATATATACACATATATATACATACATATATATACATATATATATATACATACATATAGACACACATATACATATATATATATATATACATACGTATATATACATAACATATATATTCATACATATATATATATACATATATATGTATATACATACATGTATACACATATGTATATACATAAATGTATACACACACACACACACATATATACATATATATATATATATATATATATATATATATATATATATATATATATATATATATATACCCCTATATATACATACATGTATACCTATATACAAAAGACTGGTCAAACCTAAATAGCCCGTTGCTCTCCGAAACAATAATACTAATACAGTGTAACCCGGATATAAGAGAAACCCGGATATAAGAGAAACCCGGATATAACAGATGTTTTATCTGGTCCCAAATTAGAGCCATACTTACCTAAACAAAATAGACCAAACCCGGATATAAGATAAACCCGCATATAAGTGACTTCTTCTCCGGTCCCGACAACTCTCTTACATCCGGATATAAGAGACCCGGATATAAGATAAACTCGGATATAAGAGAAGCCCGGATATAAGAGATTTTTTCTCTGCTCCCAAATTAGAGCCATACTTACCTAAACAAAATAGACCAAACCCGGATATAAGATAAACCCGCATATAAGTGACTTCTTCTCCGGTCCCGACAACTCTCTTACATCCGGATATAAGAGACCCGGATATAAGATAAACTCGGATATAAGAGAAGCCCGGATATAAGAGATTTTTTCTCTGCTCCCAAATTAGAGCCATACTTATCTAAACAAAATAGACCAAACCCGGATATAAGAGAAACCCAGATATAAGTGACTTCTTCTCCGGTTCCGACAACTCTCTTATATCCGGTTATAAGAGACCCGGATATAAGAGAAATTCAGATATAAGAGAAACCTGGATATAAGCGAAGCCCGTATATAAGAGAGATGTTTTATCTGCTCCCAAATTAGAGCCATACTTACCTAAACAAAATAGACCAAACCCGGATATAAGAGAAACCTCAATATAAGAGAAATCCGGATATAAGATACTTCTTCTCCGGTCCCGCCAACTCTCTTATATCCGGGTTACACTGTACAGACCAATTCGCAAGCTACCAATGGCTAAGGAATTTAGGACTTAAGAGTCAGACTGAATGGTTTTATACACGTAACTACCAAGTTAATACCAAGTTTATATAAATTCTGTGACTAATACATCGAAAGCATTGATCAACTTTTCTCAATATTCACACCCAATGGGTACAAAACCCGTTGTGTCAGGGTAGGTCAGTATCTGTTTTGGAAGATCCGTCATCACTAAGGGACAAAAACAGCTGTAAACTGGAATAAACATCATACCTAATGTTTTGTTAAGAGAGCAGATGTTAACATCCTCTGGGATTTTTCTGTCAGCATCGCCCAGACATTATTATCAAAGGCAGAAAAGAAACATTTGTCATTCTCATTGACATGAAAAAAGAAAAAAAAAAATCTCCGAGGATTCTTTTAAAAACTAAGTAAATACAAAGAGTGGGAAATAGAAATAGTGGAAAAAAGTGGTATTAAAAAACTAAAACTATTCCTGTTGGGTTTGGAGCTTTGGGTCTGATAAAGTAAGGAACTCAAGAGAAAGCTATCAAAATCTCTGGTTCACCAACTCTCCAAGAAATCGAAAAGATATTTCTAAGAAGCACAGCTCATATCCTGAAAAGAGCTTTATCCATTTAAAAATTGTTAAATATGTGATTTGTTTAATTAAGTGCAAAAAATAAAACTGGCGCATCCTTTGGTTGCCCTGGGACATGATCCGGCATGTGATGAGAAAAGAAAATTCAGGTAAAGAAGATTTTAAATAATAATAATAATAATAATAATAATAATAATAATAATAATAATAATAATAATAATAATGGTGGTGGTTGTTTTGGGAGATTTGGTACTACTTGACGATCTGCAACATACACATGACAAGACTGTTTTGAATAATAATAATAATAATAATAATAATAATAATGACGGTTTTGGGAGATTTCGTATTACTAGACCATCTGCAACATACACATGACATGACTATTTTGAATAATAATAATAATAATATTAATAATAATAATAATAATAATAATAATAATAATAATAATAATAATAATAATAATAATAATGACGGTTTTGGGAGATTTGGTATTACTAGACCATCTGCAACATACACATGACATGACTGTTTTGAATGATAATAATAATAATAATAATAATAATAATAATAATAATAATAATAATAATAATAATAATAATGACGGTTTTGGGAGATTTGGTATTACTAGACCATCCCTAACATACACATGACATGACTATTTTGAATAATAATAATAATAATAATAATAATAATAATAATAATAATAATAATAATAATAATAATAATAATAATGACGGTTTTGGGAGATTTGGTATTACTAGACCATCTGCAACATACACATGACATGACTATTTTGAATAATAATAATAATAATAATAATAATAATAATAATAATAATAATAATAATAATGACGGTTTTGGGAGATTTGGTATTACTAGACCATCTGCAACATACACATGACATGACTATTTTGAATAATAATAATAATAATAATAATAATAATAATAATAATAATAATAATAATAATAATAATAATGATAATAATAATAATAATAATGACGGTTTTGGGAGATTTGGTATTACTAGACCATCCCTAACATACACATGACATGACTATTTTGAATAATAATAATAATAATAATAATAATAATAATAATAATAATAATAATAATAATAATAATAATAATGACGGTTTTGGGAGATTTGGTATTACTAGACCATCTGCAACATACACATGACATGACTATTTTGAATAATAATAATAATAATAATAATAATAATAATAATAATAATAATAATAATAATGACGGTTTTGGGAGATTTGGTACTACTAGACCATCTGCAACATACACATGACATGACTGTTTTGAATAATAATAATAATAATAATGATAATAATAATAATAATAATAATAATAATGACGGTTTTGGGAGATTTGGTACTACTTGACCATCTGCAACATACACATGACATGACTGTTTTGAATAATAATAATAATAATAATAATAATAATAATAATAATAATAATAATAATAATAATAATAATAATGACGGTTTTGGGAGATTTGGTATTACTAGACCATCTGCAACATACACATGACATGACTATTTTGAATAATAATAATAATAATAATAATAATAATAATAATAATAATAATAATAATAATAATAATAATGACGGTTTTGGGAGATTTGGTATTACTAGACCATCTGCAACATACACATGACATGACTATTTTGAATAATAATAATAATAATAATAATAATAATAATAATAATAATAATAATAATGATAATAATAATAATAATGACGGTTTTGGGAGATTTGGTATTACTAGACCATCCCTAACATACACATGACATGACTATTTTGAATAATAATAATAATAATAATAATAATAATAATAATAATAATAATAATGACGGTTTTGGGAGATTTGGTATTACTAGACCATCTGCAACATACACATGACATGACTATTTTGAATAATAATAATAATAATAATAATAATAATAATAATAATAATAATAATAATAATAATAATGACGGTTTTGGGAGATTTGGTACTACTAGACCATCTGCAACATACACATGACATGACTGTTTTGAATAATAATAATAATAATAATGATAATAATAATAATAATAATAATAATGACGGTTTTGGGAGATTTGGTACTACTTGACCATCTGCAACATACACATGACATGACTGTTTTGAATAATAATAATAATAATAATAATAATAATAATAATAATAATAATAATGACGGTTTTGGGAGATTTGGTATTACTAGACCATCCCTAACATACACATGACATGACTATTTTGAATAATAATAATAATAATAATAATAATAATAATAATAATAATAATAATATTAATGACGGTTTTGGGAGATTTGGTATTACTAGACCATCTGCAACATACACATGACATGACTATTTTGAATAATAATAATAATAATAATAATAATAATAATAATAATAATAATAATAATAATAATAATAATAATGACGGTTTTGGGAGATTTGGTATTACTAGACCATCTGCAACATACACATGACATGACTATTTTGAATAATAATAATAATAATAATAATAATAATAATAATAATAATAATAATAATAATGACGGTTTTGGGAGATTTGGTACTACTAGACCATCTGCAACATACACATGACATGACTGTTTTGAATAATAATAATAATAATAATGATAATAATAATAATAATAATAATAATGACGGTTTTGGGAGATTTGGTACTACTAGACCATCTGCAACATACACATGACATGACTGTTTTGAATAATAATAATAATAATAATAATAATAATAATAATAATAATAATAATAATAATAATAATAATAATAATGACGGTTTTGGGAGATTTGGTATTACTAGACCATCTGCAACATACACATGACATGACTATTTTGAATAATAATAATAATAATAATAATAATAATAATAATAATAATAATAATAATAATAATAATAATGACGGTTTTGGGAGATTTGGTACTACTAGACCATCTGCAACATACACATGACATGACTGTTTTGAATAATAATAATAATAATAATAATAATAATAATAATAATAATAATAATAATAATGACGGTTTTGGGAGATTTGGTACTACTAGACCATCTGCAACATACACATGACATGACTGTTTTGAATAATAATAATAATAATAATAATAATAATAATAATAATAATAATAATAATAATAATAATAATAATGACGGTTTTGGGAGATTTGGTATTACTAGACCATCTGCAACATACACATGACATGACTATTTTGAATAATAATAATAATAATAATAATAATAATAATAATAATAATAATAATAATAATAATAATAATAATAATGACGGTTTTGGGAGATTTGGTACTACTAGACCATCTGCAACATACACATGACATGACTGTTTTGAATAATAATAATAATAATAATAATAATAATAATAATAATAATAATAATAATAATAATAATAATAATGACGGTTTTGGGAGATTTGGTATTACTAGACCATCTGCAACATACACATGACATGACTATTTTGAATAATAATAATAATAATAATAATAATAATAATAATAATAATAATAATAATGACGGTTTTGGGAGATTTGGTACTACTAGACCATCTGCAACATACACATGACATGACTGTTTTGAATAATAATAATAATAATAATGATAATAATAATAATAATAATAATAATAATGACGGTTTTGGGAGATTTGGTACTACTAGACCATCTGCAACATACACATGACATGACTGTTTTGAATAATAATAATAATAATAATAATAATAATAATAATAATAATAATAATAATAATAATGACGGTTTTGGGAGATTTGGTATTACTAGACCATCTGCAACATACACATGACATGACTATTTTGAATAATAATAATAATAATAATAATAATAATAATAATAATAATAATAATAATAATAATAATAATAATGACGGTTTTGGGAGATTTGGTACTACTAGACCATCTGCAACATACACATGACATGACTGTTTTGAATAATAATAATAATAATAATGATAATAATAATAATAATAATAATAATGACGGTTTTGGGAGATTTGGTACTACTTGACCATCTGCAACATACACATGACATGACTGTTTTGAATAATAATAATAATAATAATGATAATAATAATAATAATAATAATAATGACGGTTTTGGGAGATTTGGTACTACTAGACCATCTGCAACATACACATGACATGACTGTTTTGAATAATAATAATAATAATAATGATAATAATAATAATAATAATAATAATGACGGTTTTGGGAGATTTGGTACTACTTGACCATCTGCAACATACACATGACATGACTGTTTTGAATAATAATAATAATAATAATGATAATAATAATAATAATAATAATAATGACGGTTTTGGGAGATTTGGTACTACTAGACCATCTGCAACATACACATGACATGACTGTTTTGAATAATAATAATAATAATAATGATAATAATAATAATAATAATAATAATGACGGTTTTGGGAGATTTGGTACTACTAGACCATCTGCAACATACACATGACATGACTGTTTTGAATAATAATAATAATAATAATAATGATAATAATAATAATAATAATAATAATAATAATAATGACGGTTTTGGGAGATTTGGTACTACTAGACCATCTGCAACATACACATGACATGACTGTTTTGAATAATAATAATAATAATAATGATAATAATAATAATAATAATAATAATAATAATAATAATGACGGTTTTGGGAGATTTGGTGCTACTAGACCATCTGCAACATACACATGACATGACTGTTTTGAATAATAATAATAATAATAATAATAATAATAATAATAATAATAATAATAATAATAATGACGGTTTTGGGAGATTTGGTACTACTAGACCATCTGCAACATACACATGACATGACTGTTTTGAATAATAATAATAATAATAATAATGATAATAATAATAATAATAATAATAATAATAATGACGGTTTTGGGAGATTTGGTACTACTAGACCATCTGCAACATACACATGACATGACTGTTTTGAATAATAATAATAATAATAATAATAATAATAATAATAATAATGATAATAATAATGATAATAATAATAATAATAATAATGATAATAATAATTGAGGAAATTAGCGAAGTAGACGGTATACAAAATATAGATAAATGAAGGAATAGATAATAAAAGAACAGTACAGATGTGAACGTCTGGTATTGAATACGATGCTGAATTCAAAAACAGAATATCTGCCATAAACACCTTGAGTGTCCCTGTGGTTCAATACAGCTTTAATTTTCCTTAACTGGACCATAGCTGACATTAAGCGATTGGACACCAAAAGGAGAAAGCTTCTCATTTGCTACCGCATGCGTCATCCCAAAGCTGATGTTGAGTATCCCTATGTGCCCAGACCTGAACATTAGTTCAACTAGAACTGTCCTAGAAAACTGCAACAATTGGTTTTCATAGATACCTGGACACTGCAGAAGACTAGGTGATGATATGTGTCAAAGAACATGAAAATAGTAAGCGTCTTTATTCCGTAATAAAGCAAGCCAACAAGTTCAAAATGGAGTTTCAAGTGGGTGCAGAAATTCAAATAAAACCCCAATACCCCGACTGATGATGCAAAATACTTAAAAAAAGAAAGCAAAAGCAAATGCAATCGACCAGATACAGAAACAATGGCAAGATAAACTGCTTCATTGCCAGTATTCTGTCCTTGCCAAAGAAGTTGATGTAGACAAACACCGTACCCACCAGTGGCTACGTAGTGCAGGGTTAAAAACTGAAACTGAGGTTTTTATACGTATTGCACAGGATCAGTGCATGTTATCTAGAAGTTATCAAGCACACATACAAAAATATTGTGTTAGCCCAAAATGCAGATTCTGTGATAAATATCCAGAAACAATTAATCATCTTGTATCAGGTTGCACGGTTTTTTGGCACCCACTGAATATAAAACCCGGCATGACAGAGTGGACCAATATCTGCGCTGGAAAATCTGCAACTTCTACGGGAAGGAAGCTGAAAGAAATTCTTACAAGCACCACCCAGACCCGGTTACGGAGATAGGACCTTTAACAATTTTATGGGACTACACAATACAATACACACAGAACAATCAAAGTTAATCGACCAGACATTGTTATTAGAAACCACGAACAAAAAAAATTCTACTACAGACTGCAATGTATCTTTGAAGATCTTCAAAAAGTTATCAAAATACAAGGACCTTGAAAACGAAACCTCATAAATTTGGCACATTGGAATACAAACAATCACTGTTTTATTTGGAGCCCTCGGATTAGTGGGAAAAAGATTCCAGTCGACTCACTGAAGCAATTTCTGGAAGCCCATGTCTTAAAGAAATGCAGAATATTGTTCTCACGAGTACAGCCCACACCTTACAAAGGGCTTTATCTATGTAAAAATTATGTTTTTTTGCTGTTGTTGTTGTTGATTTTAGTTGGTCAGTGGAAAATGTCATGTTGCCATATCTAACCTTAGGTCTCCTGGCGGAACCTGGAAAGAAATGTGTACACACCAGAAATCAAAGAAAATATAATAATAATAATAATAATAATAATAATAATAATAATAATAATAATAAAGAGAATGATTAATGTAACACTTCCAATACTTTTTCTACACTCAAAAGAGAAGTACGATTTAAGAAAAGAAAAAAGAAAAGGAAAAAGAAAAAGACACATATTTGACAATGTTAAACAATATTGTCGAAATATTATTTAACATTGTCAAACACTGTTTTTCTTTATTTTTTCTTAAATCGCACTCTTTTCTTAACTATTAATAATAATAATAATAATAAAGTTTCCAATAGACACATTGAATGGATACTTGGTAGACCATGCCGTAAAGTTTTGCTAAATATTTTACTCACAAGTACAGCTCACACATTAAGAAGAGCTTTATCTATGTAAAATCTTTGAGATCTTAGGTTTGTCTATCTATCTATCTATCTATCTATCTATCTATCTATCTATATACATATATTATATGTGTGTGTGTGTGTGAAAAGTGTGTGTATGTAAATATAAATATATATATATATATATATAATTATTTATAATAAATAAATATATATATAATAAATAATAAAATAATAAAATATATATAAATAAATATATATAATAAATATATATATAATAATATATATATAATAAATATAATAATAAATAATATAATAATATATATATATATATATATAATTATTTATAACAAATAAATGTATATATATATATAATTATTTATAATAAATTAAATATATATATATATATATATATATATATATATATATATATATATATATATATATAATTATTTATAATAACACCAATATACGCAATGTACTTAAACCCAAAATTTTTAAAAAATTAATCAGTTTGTCTGACGATCGCAAATATATATATATATATATATATATATATATATATATATATATATATATATATATATATATATAATGATCAGTGGAAAATATCACGAAGCCATTTCTGACCTTTGATCACTGGTTGGGACCCGGATGGAATGTGTATACAATAGAATCCTAGGGAAATGATGATGATAATAATAAGAGTCGTACTGGGAAACTTGGTATTGCTTGACAATCTACAACGCCTACATGACAAGGCTGTTTTGAATTTGTCCATGTAAAGCTAGTGAGGTTATGGGAGTTAGAAAAACAAAACATAAAATGTAGCCATAACAACACACCACTACCTGATTTAGGACTCCGTACAGACTTAGCAGTCAGTGTGACCTTAGCAGAAATCAAAATATATTAATAATAATAATAATAATAATAATAATAATAATAATAATAATAATGATAACACAATACACGCAGACAGAACAGTCAAAGTTTATCGCTCAGACATTGTTATCAGAGACCGCAAACAAAAAATGCCTCCTTATTGATATCGCAGTCCCTGCAGACTGCAATGTATCTTTGAAGATCTTCAAAAAGCTGTCAAAATACAAGGACCTTGAAATCGAAATCTCAAAAATTTGGCACAGGAGAACATCAAGAGTCCTTGTTGTAGATGGATCCCTTTAGATTGGTTGGAAAAAGATTACAATAGACTCATTGAAGAGATTCTTGGCACCCCATGCCTTAAAGAAACAAAAAGTGAGTACAGCTCACACATGACGAAGGGCTTTTTTTTATGTAAAATATGTGATTTTTTTCTTTTTAAATTCGCTCAGTGAAAAATGTCATGATTCCATTTCTGACCTTAGGTCTCTGGTTAGAACCCGGAAAGAAATGATTACACGCCAGAAATCAAAGGATTAATAATAATAATAATAATAATAATAATAATAATAATAATAATGAAAATGTTTCGTTACACTCATTGAAGGGATTCCTGGTAGCCCACGCTTTAAAGAAATTCAAAAGTTTGTACTTACAAGTAAAACTCAAACATGGCAAAGAGCTTTATCTCTACAAAATGCGTGTGATCTTATTTATTTTTCTTTTGTGTTACAAAAATGATCAGTGGAAAATGTCATGAAGCCATTTCTGACCTTAGGCCTCTGGTTGGAACCTGGTAGGAAACGTGTATGGAAAGAAAATCATAAGAACTAGTAGTAGTAGTAGTAGTAGTAATAATAATAATAATAATAAGAAGAAGAAGAAGAAGAAGAAGAAGAAGAAGAAAAAATATAAAATAGCTTTAGTTAATAAGGTCTGCTCGCAGAACTTTAAAACATTTTTCAGTATCTTATCTCAGGCTTCGTCTGAAAACTCGGTAAATGATTCTCTCAAATATCGATTCATAACAGAATGTTTCCGAAGTGTTCCTTTATTAACGAAACCAAAGTTTTGAGACAAGCTTACAGGGAACTAACGAAACATTATAATTCGAAAAAGTGACAAATCCAACACTTTTAGCTAAGGAATCCAGCCTAGCATACAGACACCACACTGGTTCTTGAAAATGACGAAGACGTACGAAAATACATAAACTTTGGAAAGTTTAACCACAATTTGATCCCAGTACGCAAAAACTTATTCGAAAATTGCATGTAATATTAGGTTGGTGCAAAAATAATGTCGTTTTCTCACATAGTAACATATGTGAGAAAACGACATTATTTTTGCACCAACCCAATAAATAGCAGGAAATGTGTTTGTTAATTTTAGTGTGGACCGTTTTTTGATTTTATCTACGTCCCACTCCACATTTCACATCAAGGTTCTAGAGTCCTTGTATATCACAACGTTTCGGCCGTTGTACGCTCCGGCCTTCTTCAGGTGGTTGGAATGTCGAACTGAACCCTTCATTTCGCTCGCGGGGGTAGACTGTTTTAATTCCACGTACCATGTCTAATGGATGTCAGTTTTCAGTTATCTTAAGGACAGTACAGAAGAAGCCTTAACCTCTCCATATATGTTTCTATGAACAATTCTTTCATCTCTCTCCCAACGATGTTATCAAACTCCAGAATCTCAAGGTAGATGTATTCATGGTTGTGGGTCTCGGGCAATTTTTGTTCCTAAACCTGGTGTACGCGCTCGGGCTCCGCACATTTAACCGAACTTGTGTCAAAACCTGACCTTGTGGAGTGGGGTGTAGGGTGTGGGGTGTTGAGTATATAAAAATTGCTCTCTCGAGTATTTCTAACATCCGGTTTATCATCTCTCAGTTGCGCCTCTGTCTTTTGGAAGAGTGCACTCAGGGACGGCTCTGTCGAAGGACAGAGTCGCAACTGAAGAAAAGTATACTGAGAGGTGCCCTCTCATTGCACTGGAGAGAGGAATCGCTGCTCGCACCGGGCAATTTTTGTTCCTAGCCCGGGTGTATGCGCTCGGGATCCCCACATTAAACCGACCTTGTATCACAACCTGACCTCGTGGAGGGTTGAGTAAATACAAATAAATAAATCTATTTATATGTATACAAAATTAGTAATTGTTATCTGCTACTACTACTACTAAGGCAACATGAAAGAGTAGTGAAATTCGAAGTGAAATGGATGTTCATGATGGCTGTCATCGTCGGTGGCGTTTCTCTCTCAGTTCGTCGATGTTGGCATCAAACGCTGATCTCCCTCAAGTCTGTTTGAATTTGTATATATATATAGCCGTCAATCGAAAATAAAATTAAGGTTTTGGTTTTTCAGCGGGATTGGATCTGACATGTCATTGTTCATTTTATTTTGGTTAAAACGGAAGTATGCGTAGAGCCGATGTACAGAAGACGTATTTACGCAGTCTGCTTTGCATCGTCAGACTGTCAACATCCGGTTTGTGTTGAAAATGCAAGAGGCTTGACATATCCGAGAAATATGCCCTCCACCAAAATGTCAAATTTGATAACTTTATACACACTAGGAAAATTAATAGGTAGATGACTTAACGGCTTTGAAGAATGTGTAAAGCGGGTTGACGTAGTTCGTTGTATCTCGAAAACAACGAAAAGACCCTTGTAAAGTATGTGGGAAAATCCCCAAACCTTGACAAATAGGACATCGAGAACAAAAGAAAATACAGAAAGTGGGTACTGAAAGGTTAAAAACAAAATGGCAATAATGTTGTTTTTTTTTTTGTTTTTTTTTTAAGTATTTCACCCCAAGCCAGATGGCAGTGTCAGTAGCACACACGGGGGTTACAGAGAGTGGGAGCAGGAGTAAAGAGGGGTGATAGAGGAAAGGGTGAAGAGAAGGACGGGGAATATATCAAGATATCAGAAGATGCCGATTGACATTGTATTTGAATAATTGAAGATCATAGCTATCAGGGAAGCAAGTAAGAGGAAGCGAGTTCCACAGACAGGAATTGCGAGACACGAAACTATTGGAGTAAAAGAGACGGCTACATTTAACCGTTTCGACAGTGGAAGGTTAGGACTGAGATGCCGACCTAGTGACACGTTTTAAATTCATGCAGTTTGGGAACCACCGAAAGTAGCTTGTCGGAGTAGCTGCCGTGAAAGTATTTGTAGAAAAGACAGAAGGAAGCGATGACACGTCTGTTAGAGAGCGACTGTAAACGAGATGACAAATCAGGGCCAATCACATTGCAGATCCGTCTCTAGAATTTGTCGAGGACTCTAAGACAAACAACAGGGGCTCCAGGCCATATATGGCAGCAGTATTCCATGCAAGGGTGAATGGTTGATTTATAGATTTGAAAGTTGGACTCAGCGGAGAAAAACCTTCTGACGGGACACAGAGAAACAACTTTCCTTGGGGTAGATGAAGCTATTGATTCATTGTATTTGTACCTTCTCAGCTCAGCGGACAGTGTGAGAGCAAGCAGGCGTAGAAAGGCGCTTTTGTGGAGTTCAACACCAGCTATTCTAATGAGAGACAGGGGAAAGTTCTCTGAAGGTGGGTAAAAGAGAGCAGGTTTGTTTTATAGATAATTTCAGAGAGACACCAAAACTAAAATGGTCTTTGAGGTTGGTTGAAGAAAGACGAATTGAAAACGTACTATTAGCCTGATTATGTCCTGAAGAGCATCTACCACTAAATGGATACTGTGTGGCAGGGAGCTGGAGAATGCCATCCACATCTTTAGCGGTTGTGGAATTCATCAGCGGAGAGATTAAAAAAGCTGCCATGTTAAAGTGGTTTCTCAACTGCATTGGTGTCAATATATACGAAGGGGGGACTTGAAATTGACGATAAATGATAACACCACAAGCCCGTGATGAACAGATTAACAAAGAAAGAGGAGTAGTCAGAGAGAGATAAAGAAAAACAGACTAAGATAGATAAATAGATAGATAGATAAACAGATAGATAGATAGATCACTGAAACATAGAGAGAGAGAGAGAGAGAGAGAGAGATTGAAAAAGATACGAAGATTGAGAAAGATAGGTAGAGAGAGAGAGGGAGAGACAATAGATAGATGGATAGAGAGAGAGAGAGGGGGGACAGCTGAACAAAGATAAATAGTTATGAACAGTCTGAGATAGAGGGATAGAGATAAACAGACATAGATAGATAGATAGATAGATAGATAGATAGATAGATAGATAGATAGAAACATTTTGAATTTGAAAATTTTGGAGCGTATTTAAGAGTCGATATTTATATGATATAACGAAAGAAAGAAAGAAAGAAAAAAAGAAAGAAAGAAAGAAATAACGTAAGAAATGAAAGTAAGAACGAATGATAGAGAGAGGGAGAGACGAACAAACTAAGACAGTAAATAATAATAATAATAATAATAATAATAATAATAATAATAGTAAGAAGAAGAAATAACCGTGATAATTTCACGGTTTTCCTATTTGAATTTACTGATGAATTTTAATTCTTAACTTAATGAATAAATAAGCTCATGATTAGTTCCACGACCATAAAATACATGTTGAAATTTCCTTATTGAGTCGTTAAATCTTTGATCTTAAAACCCTTAACAAAATATTGGAATAAAAATCATAATGTAGATTTTTACTTAAAGAAGTAAGAGGGTACAAATGAACAGATTTAAGATTAAAATGCTTTTTTTTCATTCCACTGAGGCAGATGTTATGTGCTTGAAACCGTTATCGCTTCTTTCATCGACACTTGCGTTTTTTTTTTAACTTTTTCTTTCCTTCTTTCTTTATTTTTTTCTTCATTTAAACCAAACTGCTTCACTGATATTTTTTCCGTTTTTGTTCTCGTTTAAAACGGAGTAGCATGTTATTTATGAGGCATTGGTTGGCTGTAACGTCCTTTAGTCAGTTATGTGCTTAGGCGATACATGACTGACTAGGCAGATTTTTTTTCCCGCAGTTGGTTGCCATTTCTTTCTGTGGTAGACCAGTTCCCATCCAAGACTATAGAACCCGGTCTGTCCTGCTATTTATCCAGAAGACGGAGAGAGAACGAGGATTCATACCTTTCCCAAGAGTATTAGCACGTAAATGAATTTAAGGGATTCGACTGGAATTCGAACTCGGTTCTCCGATTCTTCAATCCGAGCCACTATCCATTACTCGACCATGCTACTCCTCCGTGATAATATATATATATATATATATATATATATATATATATATATATATATATATATATATATATATATATATATATATATATATATATATATATATATCAGTTCATTTCTATATACTGTCTATCTCAGTTTGTTTTCATCTATCTCTACCTGTCATATCTATCTATCTATCTATCTATATATATATATATATATATATATATATATATATATATATAATCTTTCGACTATCTCAATTTGTTCTCATCTTTCTCAGTCTTTTCATTTAGATTTGTTCATCTCTCTCTCTCTCTCTCTCTCTCTCTCTATATATATATATATATATATATATATATATATATATATATATATATATTGTAACCCGGATATAAGAGAGTTGTCGGGACCGGAGAAGAAGTTACTTATATCCGGGTTTGGTCTATTTTGTTTAGGTAAGTATGGCTCTAATTTGGTTCTAGAGAAGATGCCTCTTATATCCAGGTTTCTCTTATATCCGGGTCTCTTATATCCGGGTTACACTGTATATATATATATATATATATATATATATATATATATATATATATATATATATATTAAAATATAATAATAATAATAAAATCACAGAATATAAATAGAAAGAAACTAGCACAGCAAATAATGGTAGGTCAATATTAATTAGATGAAATGCTTAAATAAATATCTTTGTTCTCACTAAGATGGATAACCATGCGTGTTTGAATTATTATAATTACTTTGACACAACAAAAGCAAAACCAGGTGTTGTTTTTTTTTTCTTTTTCTTTTTCTTTTTCTTTTCTTTTTTTTTTTTTTTTTTTTGGTGTAAGGAAAAGTTGTTGAAAGGCGGAAAATCTCGAAATATCATAGACAACACTTACACATGGAATATTCCTTGTCGGCAGGAGAATAACAAAGATTAAAAAAGTCATCGTTCATTACAAACGACTTGTAAATATTTGGCTTGAGTTGAAGAAATGTTACAAGCCCTTGATTATCACTTGCCTCTGGAGACACAAAAAAAAAAGCTCTTAAACAATCACCCTCTGCCGCTCATACACGCGCTAATACACGTTAACACACGCACATACACACATATGTGCGTGTGTATTGTTACATACTAGCAGCATGGCCCGGCGTTGCCCGTGCTTGATTCAAAAAATCGTACGACTCATAAAGCAATCGCTATCACTTGACTTAAAATATTTTTGCGCTTTCTTGCCTTTAAAGGAGTGCCCTTGCCGTGCTGATGTTGCTACATGCCTTACTTCTTGCCTATCTCACACTGCGAATTTTTTCTAAGCTCTATACTAAACATTAAATTTGTTACGAAAAAAGAACTAAACAAAATGAACACAAAACGATCAGCTTTAAAAAAAGACTGGTAACTGGAAAAACCGAATGAAAAAAGAATGTTAACAACAAATACTTTTTCACACCCAACCCAGTTCTGCGGAATCAGAATCAACGTTGACTTTAAGCAAGCGAATGAGCCAATTGCAGCCAATTGGAATAAAGTGCCATGCAGATTAAAATTTTTCCCACTTGTGATGAATGCAGCTATCGATTTTTTTTTTTTTTGCATGCTAGCATGCTAGTTAACATTCGTGTCAATAAGCTGTTGGCTCTCACGCTGGCCAATAGAATCTTCCTGCCTATTCGTGGCAGCCAGCTATAGATTCTCACTCTGGCCAGTACAAAATGGTCGCAAACTACATGAAAACTGCCGTAGAAGCATGAAAAAATCGATTATTTCCCCTATCGATGGAAGTTGGGAAATGCAACGTCGGTCTTGGCCTTCCCGCTAACCTGGAATATGTGCATGTAAATTTTGGTGCAAATCCGTCGAAAATTGCGGCCGTGCATTCGTTACACACACACACACACACACACACACACACACATCCTGCCTTTTATAGATAGATATTCGTTGAGTAATTTAACATGTCTACCAATGGTTAATTATCTCAACATAGTGTTTTAGCCTCTGTACGGTTAATAAATATATAATTGCAATGCCATACGTTTTATTATGAATTTGTCGCCTTTTTGAATGAGGATTTTTGAATAGTAATAATATATACTAAAAATTAAAATAAGCTAAAAGCTTAAAATATAAAATACACCGAAAGCTCAATGCCAATGTCGAATGAGCTTAAGAATAATATATTATATTATTATTATTATGATTAATAATAATAACCATAATAATAATTAAGGAATATGTTTTAAAACGTGATTTTTTGTATATATAATAATAATAATTAATTTTAGATCGCTACACAAAAAAATTTCATGTCTCGGTACAAAGATGGTACCTCCTCAGCCGATAGTAGATAGCAAATGATAATAAAAAAAAGATTTATTAGGGAGGTTTAAATAACAAATGTTTTTATTGTAATTTATTAAAATAAAAATATTTTGATATATATATATATATATATATATATATATATATATATATATATATATATATATATATATATAACTGTCAAAATAACCAAGGGAATTCAGAGCAGCATGAATCCATCCAGCTCTTATCTCAAATAATAACTTAAAAGAGACTGTTTGACCAACACAAAGAGTGACCAAAATTCGCGTTAAAAAATAAAAAAAAAACAAATGAAAACTACAGACAAAAGTTCATTTTCTCCATCAAAACATTAATTTCTGTAGTTCACTGCTCCCAGCAAGCAGAAAATTATTTTTCTCTTGATGATGGCTATGTTGGCCGAAACTAGTCGAAGAAATATATATACAGCGGATTGGATTGAGGAATCGGAGAGCCGAGTTCGAATTCCAGTCGAATCCATTACATTCACTTACGTGCTAATACCCTTGGGAAAGATGTGAAAACTCCTATTCTCCCTTCAGGTATGGGTAAATAGCAGAAGAGACTGGGGTCTATAGCCTTGGATTGCAACTGGTCTAGGAGAAGGACAACTCTGAATTCAAAATCTGCGAAGGGTCGTTTTTGGACCTTGTGGCACTTAGTGCAGCAGGTCTCTGAATTCGTCCCTTCAAAAAGTGTGGCTGGTCCTGCACGAAACCTTCACCATTATAATCAAATCTCATGTGCTGTTGGACTGTCCGTTTCCTGGGAACTGATCTGCTTGATCCTCATACGACGGCAGAGTCAAGTATCTATCTATCTATCTATCTATCTATCTATCTCTCTCTCTCTCTATATATATATATATATATATATATATATATATATATATATAAGTTATGAAGAACTTGGTAATCCGTATGGGTAATCCCAAGGAGGATGAAATCCTGAGAGCTCAATGTAAATCCAAAAAGGAAAACAGACCACTTTAAGGTACCATTATAATAATTTATTTCACCAGAGCCCTTTTAAAGGACACCGGATCATCAGATATATATATATATATATATATATATATATATATATATATATATATATATATATATATATATAATAAATATATATATATATATATATATATATATATATATATATATATATATATATCCGACATTAGTTCTATTACTATAAACGTTATTCTACATATAGAATTTTAGAATTAAAAATATATATTGATTTGAAATCGCCAGCGTAGTGGTTGTGTGAGGTGTCTAGACAGGACATGAGCAACGTGGATTCTGTCGTCTGTGACTGCTGTCTTCTGTGGGTTCACCTGAAGTGTAATGGCAGGAAAAAATATCCAAGGGTAAGTTTTGGATTTGCAGACGCTGCTATGCCTGACGTACTTCAAATATTCAGAGGCTTGTATATTTCTTGTAATTATTTATGACGAATAAATGGTTCTTAACTTGTTTTTTCAACGATTGGTGGTGGAAAAGATTTTAATTTGTCTTAACAACTGATGCGGAAAATAAATAAACTTCTGTATTAAATTTGTGTGTTGTTACTTTTAACATTAACTTATATAAAAGATTTTTAAGTGATAGTAAAGAGAGTTAACTCTTTACCATTCAAAGCTCAAACTAGAGATTGAAATTATTACTAATCCTGGATTCTGATTGGGTAACTACTGTCCAATCAACACTGCTTCTTCTACCCACGCGGTAAATTCGAATATGAAATTTTCCTTTTTTGCCAAGTAAAAGCCGTAGTGACTACACGTTTATTGGAACCGACCTTTCCAACATAAATAAAGTCCAGAAGCCACGAGGCTGTAAATTTTACTTGTTCTTGGACACTCGTCTAGTAGTTAAGTCCAAAAATATAAATTATATTTGCAAGCATTTTACCTAATTGTGCATCCACTTCTTTTGTACGTAAAAATCTTTTACTGCTCTCGTTGACTTTCTCCTCTTTTTCAAGTGTGTCCGTCTTTGAATTTGTGGAAATTAGCTTCACCAAAGAAAAATCTTTATATCCTGCCTTCATAAAAATAAAAATATTTACCGGCAAAATAGCGTCTTCCTTAATAGAAACGACAGTCTACTGAGAAATGAATTCTAAAAAGCCAATATTTTGATCAGATTTTGAGAAATCTATCATGTCGATATCATTTTAACACTTCTTTATACGTACATGAATTTGAACAGAAAATAAAACAAATGCGCATATGGATTGCTGTGTGCGTTCCTGCATGCCTGCGAGGGAGAGATTAAATACGAATAGACTAAGATAAAGAGAGTGTGAGAAATTATCAATTGCCAAATGATGATAGACGTAAATGTGAAATTAAAGATAGATAGATACGATCAAACGAAAATAAAAATAAACTGAGATAGATGAGAACAAATTGAGTTATAGTAGATAGATTATATATATATATAATCCGGGCTTGAGACATTCGGATGTCTAGTCGCACTGAGGAGCTGTGATCTATCTATCTATCTATCTATCTATCTATCTATCTATCTATCTATCTATATATATATATATATATATATATATATATATATATATGTATGTGTGTGTGTGTGTGTGTGTGTGTGTGTGTGTGTGTGTGTGTGTGTGTGTGTGTGTGTGAGTGTGAGAGAGAGAGAGAGAGAGAAAATATATAGAAAATAGGAAAGGACTGGTTAGGTAAATAATCCAAAGTTCTTTAGTATGAGAACTCTTATGTAGCGTGTTGGAATCATATATTTAAATAAAAAATTATATATATATATATACATATATATATATATATATATATATATATATATATATATATATATATATATATATTATATATATATATATATATATATATATATATATATATATATATATATATATATAGATAGATAGATAGATAGATAGATAGATAGATATAAAAAAATGAAAGAGATGAACAAATGTGTGTGTGTATATATATATATATATATATATATATATATATAGGGAGAGAGAGAGAGGGAGGGAGAGAGATGAACAAATCTAAATGAAAAGACTGAGATAGATGAGAACAAATTGAGATAGTCGAAAGATTATACATATATATATATATATATATAGATAGATAGATATGACAGGTAGAGACAGATGAAAACAAACTGAGATAGACAGTATATAGAAATGAACTGATATATATATATATATATATATTAGGTTGGTTCAAAAATAATGTCGTTTTCTCACATATATTACTATATGAGAAAACGACATTATTTTGCACAAACCTTATATATATATATATATATATATATATATATATATATATATATATACATACCTGAATACATACATAGATATCAACAGTCTGTGATAGACGAAGAGATAATAAATGTAGATAGATAGATAGATAGATAGATAGATAGATAGATAGATAGATAGATAGATAGATAGATAGATAGATATACCAACCGACTGACGGTAATAAAATGAAGTGAGACTGATAATGAACTGTGATAGATATGAACATACTTGGATAGTTAAATTTAAAAACCATCTTTCTTGTATGTGTTGAATATCGAGGTCGATAGATACAAAAAAAAGTTGAATTGTGGGGTGGAAGTAGAAAAATCTGGAAAGCAAAGATATGTCTGTTTTGTCGTTTATGACTTAATGCATTACAAGTGTGTTCTCGCGCCTGTGTTTCGTGCGAAAATTTTGGCCGCCATCTTGTCCGTCTGTTATTCTAGGAACACCGTTCTGTTATTCTTTCTTGGCGTTCCTGTTTTCTTCATTGTTTTCTGTTTTTCTTTGTCAGCCAGCCTTGCTAAATCCTTGCATCATTCTTTCTTAAATTCAAAGCCAGATGCTAAAGTTTACATAAACACGTTCACAGGATAAACGAGACTTACAGCCAATTTTACCTTTGCGCGTGTGTCTGTCTATTATATATATATATATATATATATATATATATATATATATATATATATATATATATATATATATATATATATATATATATATATATATGCGTGTGTGTGTGTGAGGGAAACCTGAAAAGTTGTCAGCCCAACGCAGTTTCCGAAAACTGACCAAACATCACATCATTTTCGTGGTTAAATTATTCTTAGACGGATTGAATAATTTTCACTATCTCTTTGACGCTGGCTAATAGTTAACGATTCTGTTTCGGCTGACCATTACTACCAGGGCTAGTGAGAGGGTCTAGTGGGCCTCCACGAAATCTATGATACGATCCCCCCCCCCGCTACGCATACACGCATACTCTGCTTCGTCTCAATTTTTATAACGTACCATTCATATAAAATACAAATTTTACTGTAACCTAATTATGCACAATAATGAATCCTATGCAATCTCGATGGACAATTCAACTAGAAAAATTGAAAATAAAAATGAAAATTACTATGTTTCGTCCATCTTTCTCGTCCTGCAATGTAATATTTACGTTATGTTCGCATCCAGTAAACATGTCTGGCTACACGGCCGGTTCAAGGGCTCCGTGGACACTCCCGAATCTATGATACGTGGTCCCTTATTCTAATACATCTCAATTTTCATAATATAGTAATCATATAAAATACACATTTTATTGTAACCTAATTTTGTACAATAATGGATCATATGCAATATAGGTGAAGAATTCAATGAGAAAAATTGAAAATAAATACAATATATCTAAATACAAATTAGAGACATGTCATAATAGATCATTCCATCTTAAATCAACAATGTCTTGCGACCATTTTTAAGATCAACTTCAGATTTTTTTGTTACAAGTGTGAGTTTTAAATTTTTAGCACATTCATGGATAAAAAATAAAAAGAGTGATGGATTTGGGCGGGAAAAAAATTAGAATGAGGTTAAAATCCGCCATATTTATTTTATTTTAATTTGAAACATAATATAAATGTAAAGCCGATTATTAAAGAAAGCAAGAATTAATATGAATTCTGAAAAAGGAAAATAAAACGAAAGAATCTCTTCACATTAGAAATAAACCAGAGATCAAAAGAATTCTTCATAAACAGATACATCATTATTGCATGCCAACAGGGCCGTTGCAAGAGTCTTTTGGTCCAAATAGAATCTATAATACGCCACCACCACCAGTACGGGTTTCCCCACTGTACTACATCTCAATTTTCATATGGTAATTTTCAAAGGAGACATAGCGGCTCGAACTGAGAGATCGGAGAGCCGAGTTCGAATTCCAGTCGAATCCATTACATTCACTAATACGCCTGGGAATGGTATGAATCCTCTTTTTATCCTCCAGCTACGGGTTGCCTTGGATGGTCTACACAAAAAAATGGCAACCTACTGCGGGAAAAATATGCGTCGTCGGTCAGTATCGAAAGCGTGTACACCATACGGCACATAACTGACTGAATTTTCATATAAAATACCCATTTTATTGTAAAATGATAATGTATAATAATGCATCAGATGCAATATTGGTGGACAATTCAACTAAAAAATTGAAAAAATATAATTAAAATATATCTAAGTACAAATTAAAGACATATCATAAAAGAGATCATTCCATCTTACAAAATATTTGGCCGTAATTTTTAGCATCCACTTGAGATTATTATATTATAATAACTTTAACACATTCAACATTTCTAAAACATTTTTATGTTTATACGTTCTTTTTATAGATACAAATGTTTAAGTGCTCTGTTTATAATAAACAGTATTAGCAACATTTAGCGGCCTGAATGTCCGTGAAATTTTCATAGAAAATATGCGTCCTACTACAGGAATCGAACCTGTATCCTATACGGAACCATCCTATAACCTGACGTGCCTTTACCTATTGGGCCACGGAGGAGCGTTCGGTGAGCAAGGTTCGACGATGTGCGTACATGAATGCCATCATTTGCTTTGAAATGGACACCCCGACCCTCTTTCTTTCTTTTGACCTCTTTCCGAAGGTGACTGATGTCTTGATACAAACTAACTTGTATGCCCCTTATCAAAATGGTTGCTTAAATAGTAATGAATTTTGCAAATAACATGCTTATAAAGATGCGTAAATTTCAAGTTTGGGCATTCTTAAATTTTCGCTTGAGGATGAAACAGGGCTTGATACTTTAATTCAATTTAATTTCAATAATTATATTGAGGTTGTTGCCGCCTGTTTTTGAAACATGAGAACTCTTATGTAGCGAAGGAATCATATTTTTTTTAAAGTAATTATATATATATATATATATATATATATATATATATATATATACTCACACACACACAGTCAGGGGCAATCAAATATTCGTACACATACAATTTTTATTTATTTATTGTCTTACCAATTGATGAAGAAATATTATTTTCATATAATTAAGTCTAAACAAACAAATAATAACTAAATATCCATAGAAAACAGATAAGAATTGATTTAATAGAAATAAATCACTTTTATCCATTATAATGGACGAAAGAAGTATTTGTACAATACTGTCTCCATACATGATTTCTAGAATTACGTCTAAAGAATTCAATTTTAGTTTCGTCTGACCATTATACTCTTTCCCAATACGATTTTTACTTATTCTTATGTTCACGAAAGAATTTCAACTTGGCATCTCCGTGTCTTTTCAATAGCAGTGGAATTTTCTGAGGGGACCGTGATAGATTATTCTTATGAATTGTATTGCTTATTGTCCGCTTAATGACAAGACTCATGATGAAAGCAAATCATCTTGAAACTCTTGACAAAATATACAACCACTAAACAGATAACAACATCATTAGCAACAATAAACTAAACTACATAAAACAAATATATAACTAATAACTAAGTCAAATAAACTTTAACTATAAGCAAGAAGATTTTTCATAGTAACATAAAGAAATACATAACCCCAGTCGACCAGAACAAGAAGATTAAATTATCATCTATAAAACATTTAAAACAGCAAACCTTATCATCAATAATGACAACACACCTGCCAGTTCTAAATTACAGGAAACCCTCATTTTTTGTGATCTCACATGCTCGTTTAGGAACTGAATTCCTGATCAAATCAAACTCATGTATAATTATATTGGACATACCACGACATGCCTATCGCGAAGATTCACGTTAGACCTCCGTGACCATAGCTAAATACGTATCCACTAAATCCAATCCGCAACATAATTATGGAAAATACACGGGTAATAGAATCATCCACATGTAAAAAAGACTAAAAGCAATGGAAGCATAATAATAACAAAGAAAAAAGCAACACTAAATAAGATGAAACATGAACACGGCTACAATGTGTTGACCGTGTTTAGAAAATAAAATATTTCTATGACTCGAGATACGTACATAAAAATCCATGCATTCAGTTAAAATTTAAAAAAAAAAAAATTATCATCGGTCATGGCTAAAAGAATAGCCGAAAGCGCTTAGATATGCAGAATATTCGGACAATTTTTACAAACATTAGGCCCAGAAATGAAAACAATTATACGAACACAAGATAAGTTAAATAAATGCTTAATCGCACTACCATTCTAGTCGTCTTTAATGAAACTTGGTGTGTGGATAGATAGATAGATAGATAGATAGATAGATAGATAGATAGATAGATAGATAGATAGATAGATGAAAACAGACTGAGATAAATAGATTATGAACTGATTTAGATAGATAGATAGATAGATAGATAGATAGATAGATAGATAGATAGATAGATAGATAGATAGATAGATATGAACAGACTGGAAATAGATAGATAGATAGATAGATAGATAGATAGATAGATAGATAGATAGATAGATAGATATGAATAGAGTGGGATAGATAGATAGATAGATAGATAGATAGATAGATAGATAGATAGATAGATAGATGAAAACAGACTGAGATAAATAGATTATGAACTGATTTAGATAGATAGATAGATAGATAGATAGATAGAAATATTTTGAATTTGCAAATTTCATAGCGTATTTAATAGTCTATATTTATATATAAATAAAGAAAGAAAGAAAGAAAGAAATGAAACTAAGAACGAAATAAAGAAAACGAACGAAATAACGATCGAATGAAAGAAAGGATGAAAATAATCAAAGTAAGAAAGTGATGATTAAAATAAAAAAAAGTCGAATGACAGAAAGAAAGAAAGAAAGAAAGAAAGAAAGAAAGAAAGAAAGAAAGAAAAATAAAAATAAAGAACGGATGGAGAAAAAGAATAAAGAAAGAAACATAAAGAAAAAATAAAGAAAGTATAAAGAAAGAGAAATAAAGAATAAAAAAGGAAATGAAAAAAGGAGTAAAGAAAGAAAAAGAATAAATAAAGAAAGAAAAAGAAAGAAAAAAGAAACAATAACGTAAAGAAAGAAAAAAGAAAAATACAGAAAAAAGAAAGAAAAAAGAATGAATAAAGAAAGAGAAAAGAAAAAGAAAAAATGAAGAAATAATAAAGAAAGCATAAAGAAAGAAAAAGAAAGAATAAAGAAAGAAAATGTAGAATAAGAAATGAATAAAGAATAATGAAAGAACAAAGAAAGAAAACGAAATAATAAAGAAAGAAAAATAAAGAATAAAGAATAAAGAAAAAAGAAAAAAGAAAAATAAAGAATAAAGTGAAAAAGAAAGAAAAACAAAGAATAAAAAAAGAAAAAAGAAAGAAAGAATAAAGAAAGAAAAATGAAAAGCGTAAAAAAGAAAAAGAAAGAAAATGAAGAAGAAAGAAAGTATCAAGAAAGAATGAAGAACGTATAAAGAACGAAAAGGAAAGAGTAAAGAAAGAATAAAGAAAGAAAACAAAAAAAGAATAAAGAAAGAAACAATAACGAAAAAAGAAAGAATAAAGAATGCATAAAGAAAGGAAAAAAAAGAATAAAAGGAGTAAAGAAAGAAAAAGAAAAAATAACGAAATAAAGAAAGAAAACGAAAGACTAAAAAAAAATAAAGAAAATAAAATAAAAACCAAAATAAAGAAAAAATGAAAGAACAAAGAAAGAAAAATAAAGAATAAAGGAAGAAAAAGAAAGACTAAAAAAAAGAAAAAGAAAGACTAAAAAAAAGAAAAAGAAAGACTAAAAAAAAGAAAAAGAAAGACTAAAAAAAAGAAAAAGAAAGACTAAAAAAGTAATAAAGAAAGATTAAAGAAAGAAAAATAGATAATAAAGGAAGATAAAAGAAAAATAAAGAAAGAAAAGGAAAGACAAACACTAAAGAAAGAATAAATAAAAAATGAACGAATAAAGAATGCATAAATAAAGAAAAAGAAAGACTAAAAGTAGTAAAGAAAGAAAAAGAAAAAAGAAAGAATAAAGAAAGAAAAAATAATAAAGAAGGAATGAAGAAAGAAAAAGAAAGAATAAAGAAAATAAAATAAAGACAAAATAGAAAAAAAAGAAAGAATACCGCCAGAAATGAAAGAATGAAGAAACAATGAAGAAAGAAATAGAAAAAAGAATAAAGAACGAAAAAAAAGAACGAATAAAGAAAGAATAAAGAAAAGCAAAGAATAAAGAAATAAAAAAGAAAGAAAGAATAAAAGGAGTAAAGAAAGAAAATGAAGAATAAAGAAATAAAAATAAAAATAAAGAATGAAAAAGAAAGAATAATGAAAGAATAAAGAAGGAAAAAACAAGGAGTAATTAAGAAAAAAAAAACGAATAAAGAAAGAATAAAGAAAGAGTAAAGACTGTAAACGAAAATATAAAGGTAGAATACCCAAAGAAAAAGAAAGCAGAAAGAAAGAAGAATAAAGATGAAAGGAATAAAGAAAGAAAAAAAAGAATAAAGAAAGAAAAAAAAGAATAAAGAAAGAAAAAGAAAAATAACGAAAGAAAATATAAAGAATAAAGAAAGCAAAGAGAAAGAATAAAGACTGAAAAAGAAATATGAAGAAAGAATAAAGTAAGACAAAAGAAAACGTCGTCAATATGGTAAAAGTGATGAGAACAACAGTCCGAACAATATTGAATAGTGTAAATAATTACAATACCTCATCTCAGAAATATAGACAGCTCCTGAAGAAAGCCGGTGCATACAATGGCCGAAATGTCGTGAACAAAGATTAGAACAGCATTCCAAACAATGTAAATAGTGTAAATAATTACAATACCTCATCTCAGAAATATAGACAGCTCCTGAAGAAAGCCGGTGCATACAATGGCCGAAATGTCGTGAACAAAGATTAGAACAGCATTCCAAGCAATGTAAATAGTGTAAATAATTACAATACCTCATCTCAGAAATATAGACAGCTCCTGAAGAAAGCCGGTGCATACAATGGCCGAAATGTCGTGAACAAAGATTAGAACAGCATTCCAAGCAATGTAAATAGTGTAAATAATTACAATAACTCATTTCAGAAATATAAACAGATAGGGAAATGGCTTGGCGAGGAAAAAGGGAAAAATATGTCAACAATTATCAGGTAAGCACGCACTACGATCCTCCAGAGTGCGACAGA
>OZ010599.1:27497699-27537699 GCA_963932145.1 Acanthosepion lycidas
AAGAATTAATGGTAAAAAAGAAAGAAAGAAAGAAAGAAAGAAAAGGGAGAGAAAGGAAAAAGATTTATACTGATGAAAGAAAGAATTAATAGAAAAACGAGATGACAAATAAAGAAAGAAAGCAAACAAAGAGGGACAGTTCACCATTGAAATAAAACAAGTGAGAAAGAGTAAAGGAAAGAAAAACAGGATGTCAACAAAGATCAAAATGTCTGAAAAATAAAGATGATAGCAATTTAAAAGAAAGATGGAAAAGACGGAAAGAATAAAAAATAGACGGAAAATAAAAAATAAAAAATAGGAAGGAATAATAAAGATGGAAGACGCAGCGAAAAGGAAAGTCGAAATTCGGTTTCATTCCCAAATTTGTTAAGTGGTTGCAGCCGATTGTTGGGTCGTTTGGCGCCAACTCGAGCGTTTTACCGCGCTTTTGCATAAACAGTATAGCAGACATTAGAACGGGCGAGTGAGCTCTACTTGCGCCGATTCTGTTCAATAACGACGCAAACAGATGCTCAATTAAGCTGCGTCATTCGCTAATCAGCGACCAAGTCATCGATTAAGAGAGCCTATTACGACCCTAATGACAACCGGACTATCAAAAATGACGTCATGCAAGGGAGCGTCCATTTGAGTTTAATTCACTCTCCTTTGGTCGTTTAATATCTCTTTCTTTTATTTTATTCATCATAGCTTACACCGATAGAAGGTTAAAATCATATATAAGGATTATTATAGGTTTTGCTTTTCGCTGAGATGCTACGCCCTATCTATCTTCTTATATGACACTGAATGCTGGAAAAGATCGGTAATTTAAATATCGGGGAAGTGTTTTAACAGAAGATGGAATGTGCGATCCTGAAATTCGTAGATGGACTGAGATAGCGAAAGATGGCTTGAGAAAAGAATTAAAAACCAGAAAAATGTTAGAAATAAAGAAAAGAGTACGGAACTGTTACACGATATCTGTCCTCCTGACAACAGAAAGTGAAAGTAGAAATTTCTATAGCTTATAATGAGAAAAGAAGGCTTGGAAAATTTGATACTCACAGGACAGATTGAAGGCAAGAGGGATGGAAGAAAACAACACATAATATGCTTAGTGTGCTTAGGCAAATGGATGGTAGAACAAGGTTTAGGAAAAATCACAAGACAAAATTTATTAAGAGCGGCAAAAAACAGAAACCCACCCCTCCATCTCACAATTGCTATTTATATTGACATTCAACAGAGCAATGGATTGTTGGTTCCTTTAGCGCCGGAAATATTCAGATTACGCCGGTCCTCAACTTAAAGGCAATTCAGTTAAAAAGGCAATTCAGTTTCCTTTTGTCGTTGTATATATATTGTTTCTTTCGAGCTTGTGTAAAAGTCGTTGACAGGAGATGGATATAGCGAAAAGACAATATTTACTATGATTTACAAAGGAACGACAATTTAAATATCGGAGAAGTGTTTGAACAGAAGACGGAAAGTGCGATCCTGAAATTCGTAGACGGAATGAGATAACGAAAGATGCTGTGAGCAAAGAATTAACAGCCAGAGAAACAAAGATCAGAGTACTGAACTGTTACGTGATATCTATCCTCCTGACATCAGGAAGTGGAAATTGAAATTCCTATCGCTTATAATGAGAAAAGAAGGCTTGGAAAATTTGATACTCACAATACAGATTGAAGGCAAGACGAACGGAAGAAAACAACACATAATATGCTTAGTGTGCTTAGGCAAATGGGTAGTAGAACAAGGTTTAAGAGAAATGACAAGACAAAATTTATTAAGAGCGACAAAGAACAGAACCACCCCTCTTCATCTCACAACTGATATTCAAATCGACATTCAACAGAGCAATGGATTGTCGGTTCCTTTAGCGCAGGACATATTCAGGTTATTCCATCCCCCATCGCAGAACTTAAAGAGACAATTCACTCTCCTTTGGTCGTTGTATATCTCTTCTTTTATTTTATTCATCATAGCCTACAACGATAGAAGATTAAAATCATATACAAGGATTATTATAGGCTTTGTTTTTTTCAGAGATGCTACGTCCTATCTATCTTCTTATATGACAGTGAATGCTGGAAAAGAACAGCAATTTTAATATCGGGGAAGTGTTTTAACAGAAGATGGAAAGTGCGATCATGAAATTCGTAAACGGACTGAGATAACGAAAGATGCTTTGAGCAAAGAATTAAAAACCAGAAAAAATTTCGTTAGAAACAAATAAAAGAGTACGGAACTGTCACATGATACCTGTCCTCCTATATGGCAGTTAATGCTGGACAATCTCCTCACAAATAAAGAAAAGACTTGAAGCAGCAGAAATTTTGTTCCTAGAAGTGTGCTGAGGATACCATGGACCAAACATGTGAGCAACGACGAAGTTTTAGTGAAAATGGAAACAAAAGGGAAACATTTACTTAACATCAGGAATAGGCAGTTAAAATTTCTTGGGCACATAATGAGGAATGAGGGTTTTGAAAATTTGATACTCACAGGGCAGATTGAAGGCAAGACGGGCGGAAGAAAACAACACATAATATGTTTAGTTTGCTTAAGCAAATGGGTGGTAGGTTTAGGAGAAATAACAAGACAAAACTTCTTAAGAGCGACAAAGGACGGAGGCACTCCCCTCCTTCTCACAATTGCTATTCATATTGACATTTAATAGAGCAATAGATTGCCTGTTCCTTTTACGCCGGAGATATTCAGGTTACCCTGTTGCTCATCTCAGAAGTTAAAGAGGCAACGGTAGCGGATGGTATATGGAGGCAGTCTGCTGCTCAGACTATATGGTCCTACTCTCAAGATCCAAAGGAATACAAGGCTTTTGATTGCATCCGATGACGTTTTCCAGATATTTTTTTTTCACTATTTACATTATTCGGACTATTATCCTCATCTTTGTCGCCATGTTTATCACTACAGCCTTCTTCAGGTGGTTGGAATGTCGAACGGAACCCTTTATTTTCGCTCACTGAGGTAGACTGTTCTAGTTCCACGTGCCATGTCTAATGGATGTCAATTATCTCCTGATAATTCCCCAATGAAAGTTCTCTGCCTTAACCAGGTATTGAACTCATACACTTTGGGCCCTGTCACTGGATCTAACTAACGACTTGTGTACTTGAGGACATCTGTGTATGAATTTCTGGGTATTACAAACCTAATGTCTTCAACCTTCATTTTTTACCAGTGCTCATATTGCAATTTTTGCTGTTACTATCACTTTTCTCTAGCACTCCTTATTACTGGTTCCCATATTGTATTCATTTCTATGCTTATTCGGCTCAGGAGATTTTTGTGGCGTAGCATATGTGCTGATTCCTTAAGTTTACGAATTTTCCAATGATGTTCTTCGTCTATGATCTCAACTTGATCCTACAGACAGATATATATATATATATATATATATATATATATATATATATATATATAATAAGCGACTGCACTCCAATACTGGCACTATTAAGGCTTCATTTCATTTATTCTTTTAACTCCGCTGTACTCACCACTGCCCCCCATCTTACAATTTGGGTTCCTGGTGGCATTTTTTTTTACAGTAAGGTGCACCCCTTTAAAAGGCTCGGGAGCCACTCGAGTTAGAGGGTTACATTTTGTCCAAGGGCTTTTAATTGTCCCCTTCTGATTTTGATTAAAAGGGTCCTTTTAGTTTTTCTTTTTTTTTATGAGTTCATCCCAAACAAGGTGATAGCGCCGCTAAGACGCAAAAGAGTTATGTGATGCAGAAGAAACTGGAAACATAATATAAATTTCAAAGTTTAAGCGGAGACGTTAGAAGAAATATATTTGAAGTAGAATTTAAAAAAGAACCGGGAACCTAAACAGGAAACAAGGGATAAAGTTCTACCCCTGTTTAATAGACCGGGGAAGGAGTGTGAACTGGGCGGTAAGCGAACCTATCTATTCCTATTAAATTTACGTTAAAACGTCTTCGTCTCTTACACGCTCCTTTCATGGCATTCTCAACATACTCCTGTAGAACCACATTTTTGTTCCCCAGTTTTCTCTTCCTGAGTGAAGAGACTGTCAAACATTTACTGCCATACAAGAATATCGATATTACGTAAAGTTTCAGCAGTCTTTTCTTTGTTTCGAACGATTTTTTCCTGTTTATCAATACTTTCCTAAGCTTTGGGAAGGCATCTTCTGTAGTTCCAGAGTTCGGCTTGCGGTGTCACATTTTCTGTCTCTGTTAAAACACTTCCCAGATATTCAAACTTCTTTCCTTGCATTATTTACATTACTCGGACCATCATCCTCATCTTCATTGCCATATTCACAACATTTCGGCCGTTGTACTCTCCGGCTTTCTTCAGGTGATTGGAATTGTGTTCATGGCCCAGTGGATAAAGACGTTGGTCAGATCCAGTGATTAGACACAAAGAGTTGTGAGTTCAATATCAGGCCGCAGCAGTGGTGAACCAAATCTTGTTGAGTTAAAGGGAAATAACTGAGAACCAAACCTTGGAGAGTTGAGTTAAAGGGAAATAACTGAGGCATCCGGAAGAGGCATGGTACGTGGAACTAGAAAAATCTACCCCGGTGGATGAAATAAAGGGTTCGGGTTCGAAATTCCAATCACCTGAAGATGGCCGGAGCGTACAACGGCCGAAACGTTGTGAATATGGCAATGACGATGGGGATTACGAAAAGAGCAATGTACCGTATTTGACGACATATAAGACGCACGGGTGTATAAGACGCACCCCAACTTCAACAGAGAAACTAATGAAAAATTAGTAATTAGTAAAATTATTAGTAAATAGTACAGCCTATGCTATATTTATGTGACATTATTTTGGTTAAACAAGCCATGATTACAATTAAACGAAAAATAATAGGAAAAAAGGACACGAGCCTATAAAAACTTTAATGAAAATCAAGCATTTATTACAATTAAGCAAAACAGTAGAGTTACCATTAAATTTTTATTAATCTTCAAATCCATAAAATTCGTCTTCTTCGTTATCAAAACTCTGATACTTATTTTTAATACTACTATCATCGTCGTTAAATAATGCGCCATCTTCCGTTCCGTTGAGAGCATTGCTAATGCTACACTTTTTAAAAGATTTTACAACAATTTCTGGTCTAATATTATCCCAAGCTTCCTTCACCCATTCACAGACTTGTACAATTCTGGGTCTTTTTATTCTTCCTGTAAGTGTAAGGTCATGATCAGGCACTGCTATCCACGTGTTCCATTCCTCCTTCAAGTTTAAGTCTAAGCTAATAGGAGTTCCTAATTAACTAATTTTGGTCGATTATCGCGAATTTTAAACCTACATATGGCATATAAGACGCAGGGGAATTTTAAAAGATATCTTAGTAAAAAAAGAAGAAGTGCCCCTTATAAGCCGTCAAATATGATAAATAATGCAAGTAATCCTAATACCTCATCTCAGAGATACAGATAGATACTTCTCTACTTGTTTGATATTGACGTCTCCAATTCGGAGTTGGGATCCTTCTTTTACTGACAACCATTAATTCTGTCTTCTTACAGTTGGCGATTAGTCCTTTCTTCTCGCTTTCCTTTACTATACTAGTAAAAAGATAAAGATTGTGAGTGAGAAATAAATGGATTTGAGTGAAATTGAAATAAGCATTATTTTCTGTTTCTACCACGTATACAGATCAACAATAAGGCAATGTAGACCAGTGTTTCTCAAGCTATCTGATATGACAGGCCGGCATTTTTTTTTATCTCAATTTGTCATGTACCTGTGATATTTCTTGGTAATATTAAATTATACCAGAAACGATATATATAACGAATCTAATAAAAGTTGATTATTTTTTTATCTTTCATTTATTTTTGCTAAAATTAATTCCATATTGTTACGGCTGGCGTAACACAAAATAAGAAGAACCAGATTTATAGAAATTAAGGTTGAAGAAAAGAGATTACATATAATAACGAAATGCATATTTTATTTTACATATAATACAATATATTTTTTTAACAATAGGGATGAGGTTTAAAACAAAGTTAGGAAATGCTAACAAGTTACTATGCGTGCGAGAGCTCAGAAAGTAGTTGGCTTAACGTTCAACTATTCAAGGGAGTGGGACAGAAAATCCATTGTAGTTAAGATTAAGGCGACGGAAGGGAATTCCTCGCTAGTCAAAGAATTATATTATTTTCTTCTTAAAAATAGTTTGATTAATTCACATATATATTAGGTTGGTGCAAAAATAATGACGTAATAATGTCGTTTTTTGACGTATTTTTAACGTCAAAAAACGACATTATTACGTCATTATTTTTTGCACCAACCTAATATAAATGTTTGTTTGTTTGTTTGGGTTTTATGGCATATCAACCACTGTGGGTTATTTAATGCCAAATCCAGTTTATATGAATTTTAAATGCCTATTTTGTATGGAATAAAAAAAGAATAGCTGGCAACATTATTGTCTCAAAAACGTATAGCTGGCAACATTATTGTTTCAAAAACGCATAGCTGGCAACATTATTGTTTCAAAAACATTATCTGAGGCCTTGCTGTTGGATGTAGTTTATCACCGTACGCAGCATGCGGATGTAGTTTATCGTCATACCCAGGATGCGGATGTAGTTTACCGTCATACACAGGACGTGTGTAAGACTTGGAAAAACTAGGAGTTCACTATTTGCCCATAGCTGGGACCCTAACAGGTGCTACCACCCCGGATCAAGGTGGACCTGGGAACACCAGCAATTAAGAGGTGATTCCACGCTCCTCAAAACCTCCTGATCAGCGGCCTTGCTGTTGGATGCAGTTTAACGTCATACCCAGGACGCCCTAATATAAAATAAAAGAGTTTGGTCAATAATATCAAGGTAAAAGGGTGAAGTATTTACTGATAGCCTTTTCTCTTCGAGGACTATAGGAAGTTAGATTCTTTTGGTCGAAGCTTTGTTTTTGAATCAAAAGGACCGGAGGTGATCTCAATAGTCGTGGCTGTGGGTTCAGGATGTTCCTGTGTATATATGTTTTTTGTGCCCTCTAGAACCCAGTAGAAGTTTCTAGAAAGTGCCATTCTATTATTACGAAATCCAAAGGGTTTGGTGAATGGGAGCTTTTCCTATGGTAAAAAGGCATCTAGTAGCTGCATATTTAAGTATCTCCTGGGTATGACGATAAACTACATCCGCGTCCTTGGTATGGCGATAAACTACATCCAACTGCAAGCCCTCAGATAATGTTTTCGGAAAAATAATGATGCCAGCTATATGTTTTTGAAACAATAATGTTGCCAGCTATACTTTTTTAAACGATAATGTTGCCAGCTATACGTTTTTGAAACAATAACGTTGCCAGCTATGCGTTTTTGAAACAATAATGTTGCCAGCTGTACGTTTTTGAAACCATAATGTTACTAGCTATACGTTTTTTTGAAAAAAAAATTATTCCAGCTGTACGTTTTTGAAACAATAATGTTGCCAGCTATCCGTTTTTGAAACCATAATGTTGCCAGCTATACATTTTTTGTAAAAAATAATGTTGCCAGCTATACGTTTTTTATTCCATACAAAATAGGCATTTAAAATTCATATAAACTGGATTTGGCATTAAATAACCCACAGTTGTTGATATGCCATAAAACCCAAACAAACATATTTAAGTCATCATTTTAATTTAGATTTTGTATCTTATAGTATAAGCGTAAAGAAGTGGGACAGAATGGGGCCTCGTAACAATATCAAAACATATAAAAAGTAATAAAAATAAGCAGTTTCTTTATATAAAAACAAAAATTATATAACCTTAATTTTTGCAAATGATTCTTTAGCATGGCCTGGACACTGAGCGCGTACCGGTAGCTGATGGTTCGCGTACCGGAACGTGTCCCTAGAACCCTTTCGATAAAGAGGAAGACAGCTTGGAACAAAGATTTGTTATTCTCTCTTTCTTTTTTTCTTTTAATCATTTCTCCAAAGGCAAGGCAATAAAGCCACTCGGACGCAAGAGGTTACTGAGTGTTAGAGAATATGAGAAAAACAACTATTAAGGAGAGAGGACAATAAATAATTCAATATGAAAATATATAAAAAGTAATAAAAAATAAGCAGTTTATTAAGACAAAAACAAAAATTATATAACCTTAATCTTTACAAATGATTTTTTAGCATGGTTTAGACACTGGCCGCATACCAGTCGTTGATGGTTCGCGTACCGGCACGGGTCAGTGGACCACAACTTTGAGAAGCACTGCCCTAGAACCCTTTCAATAAAGAGGAACAAAGATGTCTTATTCTCTTTCTTTTTTTTTTCTTCTTTTAAACATTTCACCCCAGGCAAGGCAATAAAGCCACTGAGGTTACTGAGTGTTAGAGAATATGAGAAAAACAACTATTAAGGAGAGAGGACAATAAATAATTCAATATCAAAACGTATAAAAAGTAATAAAAAAAAATAAGCAGTTTATTAAGACAAAAAAAAAATTATATAACCTTAATCTTTACAAATGATTCCTTAGTATGGCCTGGACACTGGCCGCGTACCAGCACTTTGAGTAACACTGATGAAGACGATGAATAACAGCAGCCTCAGTTTATGACTTAGTTCTGAAGAGAAGGTTAAATTTAACTTGGGTACAATAGTCTATGACAAGTTTCGTCCCTGTTCTCACGGATAGAAATCTAATGTTTTAACAACATGGCCACACATGTCTATGTAAGTATAATAATTGAGACACGCATGCGCAATATGTGACAGAGTATTGAGAGACGTGTAATAATGGACAATAATTCGAACCCCGGGGCAAGTTTTCTAATTTTACGCACCGTTTGAGACATAAAGAGGTTTAATTGGGTGATTTCCAGTGTTAATTAGCGGCTGGTGAAATTTCGATTTGCGTAGGTGTTTCCTGAAGGAAACAGGGTCCCCTGCCACGTTATCGAAACTAAATAATAATTAATAAATATAACAAAAACTGAACTAGGGTCTAATTTAAAAAAAAAATATAATAAAAAAATATCCGATAAATTACTAATTACAACCTGTATTAATCTCTGGAAAGATTCGTCGAACACATTCAAATGGTTTGTCAATATTAGTGATAAAGAAAGAGCTACACTTATCAAATTTGATATCATAGATTTCTATTCCTTCTTCTCTGTGGATCTCTTGGTAAATTGTATTAACTTTGCAAAAAAAAAAAAAAAAAAAAAAAGAAAAAACTATATGGTGATCACTGATGAGGAGACTAATATCATCCTAACAACTATGAAATCACTTCTAGCTCTTAACAATTCCCCTTGGACTAAGTGCCTTAATGACAATTTTGATGTCCCTATGGGTCCATTTGATTCAGTCCAGTTTGCTGATTTAGCACGTATTTATATTTCAGATAGCCTTAGGAAAATAGTAGATCCCAAACAGACAGGCGTATACAGAGATGATGGACTCATTTTCATCCCCAATAGTAATGGTCCACTAACCACAAAGATCTAAAAGAAAATCATTAGATCCTTTAAATTACTAGGGCTTACGATCGAGATTTCCTCTAAACTTAAAATAGTTGATTATCTAGACATCGCCCTTAAACTCAATAATAAAATGGTTAAAACATACCATAAAGACAATGAAACTCCCACCTATATTAATATTAATTCTAACCACCCCAGTGTCATTTTGAAACAGATACCTACCACCGTCGGCACTAGGATTAGTCGATTATCTTTCAACATAAACATCTTTAATAAAAATAAAAAAAATGTATGAAAATGTTCTCCAAAAAAGTGGTTTTAAAAATAAATTATCCTATAAGTAACACAGAAATATCTAAAGTCAAATGCAGACATTATATGGTTCAACTCCCACTTCTGCAAACTGTGAAATATTAATATCGGACAGTATTTTCTAAAGTTAATAAATAAACACTTTAAAAAAAACACCTTCTAATAAGATCTTCAATAGAAAAACAATTAAGATTAGCAATTCCTGTACCAACAACATGTATAAAATTATCAATTCACACAATAACCATATTTAAGAAATTTATATTGGACAAACAAAAAACCAGGTATTGAACCCTCCTGTAATTGTAGGTCTAATGAAAATTGTTCCGTAGAAGGAAAATGCAGATCTTCCAGGGTCATATATCAAGCGATCATTTCACCCAAAGAAAATATAAAAAAATATGTTTACATAGGAATTTCCGCGAGGGAATGGAAACAGAGATTTTATACCCATAGGCATTCATTTTCTAACCCTAAACTAAAATGCCAGACAGCACTTTCAAAGAAATTTTGAGAATTGATAGAGAAAGGTTTGAGTCCACAGATAATTTGGAAGATTATATGTTCCGCACGTATTCTTAATACTCGTAGATATAAATAGATTATGTTTAGAAGAAAAAATTCGAATAATAAAATACAATAATCAAAGCTGTTAAATCAAAGGAATGAATTAGCATTAAAATGTTGACATAAAAATTCAAATTTCCATAATATAGTTTTAACTTATCTATATTTCCATAATATTCACTGCCCTCTAACTCTTCAGATGTCGAATGCATAATTAATTCTAATTTCTATATTTCCCACCTCTATAACCTCCTTAACTATATTAATTATAATTTATAGTTTACCCTACTATAAGATATCACCAACTCTCTTTCCATTAATCTCTTACATCCTCTTATTTATATATTTTAAAGTTATTTTTAAATCCCTTTTTATTCCTCTTTTAATTTTAAATTAATATTACATTCTTCATATAACGCCAAATAATGCCCTAGGGTTAATATTCGAGTTTAACTTTATAAAACTTCTTCTCTTTAAGACAAATACCTTCCATCCTTCCCTTACCTCTGTCTTGTGCCTTTAGTCTGACTGAAATATTGAAATGGATAAATTCTGCGTTAGTTTTTCGACTGATGTTTTATTTTATTTTTTGCTTTCACAGTTAAATTTCTATTTCTGACACGAACTCAGTTCACAAGCGGGGCTGATTAGACAGGCAGCCGAAATAGGTTATTCCCCATATGAGGTTATTTTGGATTTTATTGTTTATTAATTATATATATATATATATATATATATATATATATATATATATATATAGATAGATAGATAGATAGATAGATAGATAGATAGATAGATAGATGTGTGTGTATGTGGTATTTGGAGAGCAAACCCTCTTTATACATGTTTCATTAGAGACGACGGTCAAGGTACTGGATTTAAGCATTTTATGTAATTTTTCTTGTGTTCGTATAAGTTTTTTTTTTTATCTCTTTTCAGAGTATACAGTGTGTAAAAATTGTGTTTAGCATTTTATTTTTATCATTAGTGCTTTTATTATTTTTAATCTTTTTTTATACCAGGGTGGGGCTATTATACTTGTATCTTTTGCAAGTATGTTGTGGATTGCGTTTGGTAGGTTTTCATGTCTATTGCTCTATTTTGTATTGAGCACTTTTTTAAAAGTAATTCCTACGAACAGGGGATTTTTACTCCATCTGCTCTTTCACTCATTTGTATTATATATATATATATATATATATATATATATATATAAGTGAACACAGAAGTCAACAGTCTGTTTCATTCTAGACGCAATCGTCAAGCCAGACGATTGCGCCTAGCATGAAACAGACTGTCGCCTCTAAGTGTTGACTTCTATGTTCACTTTTATATTTATACACGCTCTATCTCTGATATTGAGCACTTTATCCCATAAATATAGCACATCTTAAGAATATATTTCTTCATATATATATATATATATATATATATATATATACAAACGGGAAAATATATATATATATATATATAAAAGGGAAAAATAAAATAAAAACAAATAAATATACTAATAAGCAAAAATAACAAAATAACAAAAAAAAAAAAAAATAGAAATAAAACATAAAAAAATACTATGTTACTTAAAAAATCGAAAACCGAAAAGAGAAAATATACAAGTAAAATAAATTAACCTAAATTCATCCAAGTAAATAAATAAACAAACCAATCCCAAATAAAGATAATCAATTAAAAACTGTTCCCGCCAAAATAATACTTAGAATGAACTACAACAATCAACCCCAAAACTGAACAAATAGCTTTAATTAAATTCCCAAACCAAAAAAAAACTGTTAAATAAGTGATATAAACAATTTTTACTACGTTAATAAATAAATAAATAAATAAAATAAGAAACAAAAATAAAAACAAGCAATATAATTTGACCTAAATAGATAAACAAACGACTTCCGGTGAAATAACCGCCATAACAGAATACGCACAATGCACCACTAACCCGTATATATATAAATAGCCGAGAAAAATAACAGCACACGTGGCCTGACGATTGCATATAGCATGAAACAGACTGTCGCCTCTAAGCGTTGACTTCTATGTTCACTTTTATATTTACACACGCTCTATCTCTGATATTGAGCACTTTATTCCATAAATATAGCACACCTAAAGACTATATTTCTTTATATATATATATATATATAATCATCCACAGACAGACTGTTTCGCAGCTCTTCAGTGTGGCTAGACATCCGGTTGCCTCTAGCTAGGATCGAACTCAGGTTGAATTGGCGTCAGTCGGAGATTCTACCACTAAGCCGTCGGCGCACGGCAGGGATGAAGGTGAATTTTAGCGTATTTATTTTTAGATATATATATATGTGTGTGTGTGTGTGTGTGTGTGTGCGTGTGTGAACGTGTGTGTCTGTGTTTGTGGTGCGCGGCCGAGGGGTTATAACGTTCACTTTCCGATTTGTCAAGAGGTGGCTTTTTGATGTTACCCGCCTGGGGAGGTGATCCATGCTTTGTGAGTGAAATTGGGTAAATGGAAGCCTTCGATGATTGTCGTAGCTCGAAGTCACAAATCATCGTGACCGAGAATTCTGGCCGTGTCCTAAAACCTGTTGATCACGATAGATTATACACTCTCTCCCAGAAACTCTAACTAATGTCTGCTCAACAGAGTTTCAGTATAAACGACAGGTGGGCTCTGTGGGTGTTGAATAAACACAAATGCGCCTAAGCGAACATCTGCACAACAAGGACTGGCGAGCCGCCTTTACAAGATGCGCGTGCTCGGAAAAAAACGTAGCTTAGATGTAGCATAAGGCCGAAAGTAAGAGGCAACCAGTGAGGACCGAACTCACTACTCAGTCGTAATCATTCTAGCGAGACAAGCTTGCTAACCATTACACCGCCTCGAGGTGCGTAATATAAGGATTTTCCAAGCGTAGCTTAGATGGGGCACAAGGCCGAATGTTAGTAGCAACCAGTGAGAATCGAACTCACTACTCATTCTTAACTGTTCTAGCGAGACAAGCTTGCTAGCCATTACATCGCCTTGAGGTGCGTAATATAGTGATTTTCCAAGCGTAGCTTAGATGGGGCACAAGGGCGAAAGTTGGTAGCACCCGGTGGGAATTGAACTCACTACTTACTCGTAAATGTTCTACCAAGACAAGTTTGCTATCCATTACACAGCCTTGAGGTGCCCAATCAGGTCTTTATGTGTGTATGCATTGGGTAGAAATTCACGCTTGATTTGTTGAAGAGCAGCGAAAATTGTTCATTTTTTTTTTAATTTAATTTTTCTATGATACAGAACAGTAACTTAAACCAACGCATGTCTTCTGAGCGGTTTCGGCTTTTATAAACCATTATCAAAAACATTTTGGCGCTTGGATTCTGTTGTGTCTATCGGTATTTATTGTGTTTTCTTTGGCGCTCTTTTTGCCACGTCTTCCCGCGTAGGTGTGATACTGCTCATGCCGATACACGGTTTTCTTAGTGGGCACTTCCACTTAACTGTCAATTTAAATTATCTACACTCAGTGCATCAGTGTCGTCGATGTTAAAAATGGCGTGAACAAGAATAACATATAAGGCAAACTGATAACATATCCTCGTCAAATGATCATATATTGAATACCGAATTTCTGCAATAAATCGGGTATTTCGTGATTATATATGCATAAACAAAATCTCCTCTTGACTAAAACGAACGAATTAATTAAATAGCCTCTTCTGCAGGCGACGAAAAGCTCAAATCTATGTGAATCTTTCTTTCCGGCTGTTTCATCAGCCGGTAGTTGAAGAAAGTGACAATGGCCAGTTTCAACAACATGGCGCTTGCCCGAGACAATGGCGCCCGGATCAGTCCCGGGAAACGTGACGCCAACAAGACAACGGGTGCCGGAATTTTCACTTCCTATCGGAACTTTAAGTGCAAGTGATGGTTTCCTCTACGCTTGAACTGTTAACCGATTTCGGATCTTTGCTCGACATAGGGGCGACGCGAATTTACATTTCCACCGTGAGTCACCGTCTGCTTATATTGAGATTTCCTTACTGGCTACATCGAGATCCCAAGCACCAACAAGCATCACCAGCACCATCGTCACCTTGGCCAGGGTGTGTAAAGCGGCGTTCGAGGGTGGAGGGTCTGGCTGAACTACAAATATTGATTAGGGTCACCGGTAATGAAGTTAGTGTTTGATAGTTACACCGGAGATCAAAATTGGAGATTAAAAAAAAAAAAAAAAGAAAAAAGAAAGGAAAAGAAAAGAAAAAAAAAAGAAAGAAAATAAAAAAGGAAAGATGAAAATAACCTGGCGAATATATTTTTGACATGATTGGAAAATCGCACATTTTAAAATCTTTACTTAAAAAAAAGAGACGCGCGGCATAGAAACACAGATGAGCGTTCTCAAATACCTGAGTAAGCAAACACGCGAGCAGGTAAGCGGTCACACACGCAAACACTTATGATATATATATATATATATATATATATATATATATATATATATATATATATATATATGTTAATAAATATACATAATATCGTACATTGATAGCACGGCTCTGAGTAAATACCAGCGCTTGGAGATTACTTTGGCAAGAAACTCAGATTAATGCAATCATTGGAAGGCATTATACATACATATATATATATATATATATATATATATATATATATATATATCTGTGTGTGTGTGTGTAATATATACATAAGAAATAGTTGTATGTATGCATGTATATGTGGGTAAATATAGCTAAACAGGCTCCATAATTTGTACATGTATGTGAGTGTATATATATATATATATATATATATATATATATATATACAGTGACACGCATAAGTATTGGATACATGTTATTTTCTGTTATAACTCTAGTTTATGTTCGCCATTTTGCCTGATATTTGGTAAGTAATATCTCGTAAAGTTGTTTTAGTTGGATGTGGAAGGAAAAATTAAAAACTCTGTAAATATATATATATGATGTAGTGGAATAAACTGTCACCCCCATGATTGACTGCACTATAGGTAGTAACTACCTATAGTTATCTGTAAGTCAACGGACTACATAGTCTAGCTGGGATCTGTTGAGTACGACTCAGACTTACTTGAGAACTACCGACCTTCCAATGGTAGCACTCACTACTGGATTGACTTGCGACGACCTTGTGCATAACTTTTTTTCTTATTGTACTGTTTTTCTTTACAATAAACCTTTACTTATTTTATTCACCTTGTTTTTCAAGTATATATTCCTATTAGCACGGAATATAACAACATATATATATATATATATATATATATATATACATGAGTGGTCATCTATAGGTGTACATTTATGTGCAAGTATGTAAGAAAGGGCTCTAATATATGTAAATGCCGAGGTGGGTGTATATGTATAATATAAAACACTTCCAAGTTTCTGTGGGACGATTTATAATCTAACAACACCAAACACACTCTCGAGTGTAGACATCGAAGATGGTAAGATACCTAAAAGAATGATTTATGTTTATTACTTATCTGCAGAAATCCTCTCAGTTTTTTCTTTGTTTTCATTCTAACCTGAAGAAGTCAAACAGAACAATTGCTCTCAAAACAATCACATCCTACAAACATAAGTAATAATAATAATAATAATAATAATAAAAATAATAATAATAATAATAATATGGGCGTAGAGATGCAAGTACCGCAAAATACACTGGCTGAAACTGCAAAACACTTAAAAAAGACCATAAAAAGACGAATGCAACCGACCAGATACAGAAGCGATGGCAAGATAAAACGCTCCATGGCCAATACTCTGCCCGTACCAAACAAGCTGACGTAGACAAAACCCGTACCCATCAATGGCTACGTAGTGAAGGGTTGAAAGCTGAAACTGAAGGTTTTATCCTTGCTGCACAGGACCAATGCTTGCTAACTAGGAATTATCAAGCACATATACTAAAATATTGTGTCAGCCCAAAATGAAGATTTTGTGATAAATATCCAGAAACGATTGATCATCTTGTATCAGGTTGCACAATATTGGCACCCACTGAATATAAAAACCGGCATGACAGCGTGGGCCAATATCTGCACTGGAAAATCTGCAACTTCTACGGGAAGGAAACTGAAAGAAAATGGTATGAACACCACCCAGACCCGGTTACGGAGATAGGACCTGTTACAATTCTATGGGACTACACAATACATACTGACAGAACAATCAAAGCCAACCGCCCAGATATTGTTATTAAATACCACAAACAAAAAAAGTGCCTCCTTATTGATATGGCAGTCCCTGCTGACTGCAATGTATCTTTGAAGATATTCAAAAAGCTGTCAAAATACAATGATCTTGAAATAGAAATCTCGAAAATGTGGCATATGGGAACATCAACAATCCCTGTTGTAGTTGGAGACCTAGGACTGGTTGGAAAAGATTGCAGTAGACTAATTGAAAGGATTCCTGGAAGTCCATGCCTCAAGGTGATACAAAAAATTGTTCTGACAAGTACAGCCCACACTTTACGAAGGGCTTTATCTATGTAATGTAATTTTTTTTTTTTTTTTTTTTTTTTTTTGTCAGTGGAAAATATCATGATGCCATTTCTAACCTTAGGTCCCTGGGCGGGACCCGGAAAGAAATGTGTAAACGCCAGAAATCAGAAAAAAAAAAAAAAAAAAATAATAATAATAATAATAATAATAATAATTACTGCACTGAACCAACGCTTGCTAACTAGAAATTATCAAGCACACATATTGTAAAATTTTATTAGCCCAAAATGTATATTCTGTTATAAATACATATAAAAACAAACTGGCCATCTTGTATCAGGTTGCACAATATTGGCACCCGTTGAATATAAAACCCGTCATGAGAGTGAGTTGATATCTGCAGTGGGAAATGTGCAATTTTTACGGAAAGGAAACTGAAAGAAATTGGTATGAACACCACCCAAACCCGGTTACGGAGATAGGATCAGTTACAATTTCATGAACTTCACAATACACGCAGACAGAGCAATCTACGCTAATCGCCCAGACGTCATGATTAGAGACCGCAAAGACAAAAAGTGCCTCCCTATTGATATGGTAGTTCCTGCAGATTTTAATATATCTTTGAAGATCTTCAAAAAGCTGTCAAAATATAAGGACCTTGAAATCGAACTCTCAAGAATGTGACACATGAGAACATCAAAAATTTCTGTTATAGTTGGAGCCCTCTGATTGGTTAGAAAAGATTCCAATAGGCACATTGAAGGGATTCCTGAAAGCCTTAAAGAAATACAAAACATTGTTCTCACGGGTACAGGTCACACCTTACGAATGGCTTTAACTATGTGTGCGTGCCTTTTTTTTAATTTGATCAATGGAAAATATCATTATGCCATTTCTAACCTTAGGTCTCTGGTTGCGACCCGGAAAAAAATAAGTACCCATCAGCAATCAGAGGAGATAAAACAATGATGATGAAACTGAAAACATTTACAAGAATCTAACGTATTTCTATGAATTGAAAAATGTCTAACCAGAAGCGCTCCGGTTACAGTAATTGTGAGTTCAATTCCAGTGCCGGGCAGTGTGTATTGGGCACAGTGGAAACAGGATGAGCAATACTAAAAATAAGAAGACGAAATATCCTTAGATATGAGCCGTGGAAAAAGAACAGTCTACCCGCGTAGATTATATAAAGGGTCCATTTCAGAAGTCTCTGTAGGTTACTCAGATCGATATACGCCTGATGAAGGCCGGAGGAAACAACGGCCAAAACTTTGTGATAACAACAACAATGATGAGGAAAATTCTCCGAATTAAAGTAGTATAAGATGAAGATAACTCGTGATATAATATTCAATAGATCAAGAAAAGTTCAAACGACTTCTCTAGTTGACCGTCTCAAGTGTTTCGCGTCTAAAAGCATCTTATGACCAAATCCTTGAGTCGGTCAACCAGAGAATATAGAATATACTTGAAGTTTGCTTGCTATACATATATATATATATATATATATATATATATATATATATATATATATATATATATATATAACGTCTAAAAACACAACATCCAGCCGGGCTAAACCATAAATTTAACAATATAGTTAGTACTAATATGTAACTCAACAAATCAAAACCTACCCATATTTCTCACCCACACAAGACAGACATGATTACGGAGGTGTGGAGGCCTCACACTTATACACACACCCACACGAATATACACACTTACGCACATCATACTCACTCACTTCCTAATGAGCCAAATGATAACACACACCGACAGCAATACACACGCTTACACATATCATACTCACTCACTCCCTAAGAACCAAATAACACACACACAAACACTAAACAGAGACACAGCCCCTCTCGTCGACAATAAAACTGTCAAAATGACCAAGTGAATTCAGAGAAGCATAGATCCATCCAGCTCTTATCTCAAATAACAACTTAAAAGAGACTGTTTGACCAACACAAGGAATGTTAAAAGATTCATGTTAATAAGATAAAAAAAATTAAAATAACAAATAAAAATTACAGACAAAAGTTCATTTTCTCCATCAAGGCATTCATTTCTGTAGTTTACTGCTACCAGCAAGCAGAAATATTTCTTCTCCTGATGTTGGCCATTTTGGCCGAAACTAGTCAAGGAATATAAATGAAATAATAATAAGAAGAAAAACAAAAGAATATTAATCTACAACCCAGTGTGTCTGAAGATTTTAATTTTTTAATATTTTTTATTGTTCAATATATATATATATATATATATATATATATATATATATATATGTATATATGAAAAGTGTGTGCATATATATATATATATATATATATATATATATATATATATATATATATATATAATTATTTATATATTATATGCGCGATACTTATTAGAAAGCTCTCAATATCTGAGATAGAGCTAACATATTTGGTTGGATTGATGTGAGTTTGTGACCGTGGGTTTCACGCTTTTGCGATCGTCAGACAAACATGACGATCGCAAAAGCGTGAAACCAAGAGTCACAAACTCACATCAATCCAACCAAATATATATATATATATATATATATATATATATATATATATATATATATATATATATATATATATGATCACTGTTGTATGACAAGCTAATTCTAAAAACAACAGACACCTGCGTTAATTTGAAGCTCTTCAGTAAAATGAATAGAGCACTTTGGCTGCTTGGCGTTTGTTTACGTTTGTAAAAACAATATGCTAGATTTTACAGACTCATTCTGTCTATTGAAGATGGCTCAGTGGTCGAAGCTATAACTGGCACCAAATCGGTTGGGTTTCGATCTGGGCTTTGAAGCAATCGGTTGTCTAAAGTTGTGATACAGCGAAATAATACCGTCTGCGAATGGTGTATGCATAATTTATTTTTATTATAATAAAGTCATTTTGAAATCGCTGCACAAAAGTTTTCATATTTCAATATGAAAATCATAGTATTGAAAAATGAAAGCTTTTGTGTAACGATTTGAAAATTGAAAACAAATACTTACGTTCATTTAATTTCATTTTCGTATTTTGCTTTGATAAAGTCCACATTGGATGAAACGCGTCAGCAATTACCAGTTTTCCTATTGTCATTTTTATTCATAAATATTGTCTCTCTACTGATTAATTCGGAGAAATTTTCACATCATATATATATATATATATATATATATATATATATATATATATATATATATATATATATATATATAATACAAAGCAATATAACCCATTAAAAAACTTCAAATTTCTATAATTTAGTTTATTTCAAGGCGCGAGGTATTTTTGACAAGGGAGTTCTCAATAAAGCATTAGAGCAACAGTAGGCAATAAATTAAAAGAAAACTGATTCTTTAAATTAGACCAATGCAAAATGCGGTCTGGCGTTGTCATGGCGAAAAATGATGCTTTTTCCATTTGCCAAAATCGGCCGTTTTTCTTGAACCCAAGTCTCTTCAAATGGCAAAAGGTAGTTGAGATATCGGTTTTCAAACTCTTAGCAATCACGAAATCTTCGGTTTATTCTCCCCGATGGCCAGCCGAGTGCCTTTATTGACTACGGAAGTTCGCCCTGAGCATAATTTATTGTTTAGTTTGCAATCTTTTCTTCTTTCTTTTTATGTGCCATGTCCTTTCAGGACGTAGGCGATCATGGCTCTCCATCTCCCTCTATCCATTGCAGCTCTCAAGTACCTTCCCTTTGCTTCCTCCCCCATACCACGTTCTATCATCCACTTGCTTAAGCCCACTATATATGTCATCCGTTGTTTTCCCTTGTCTCTCTTTCCGTCTATTCGACCCGTGAGTATCAGATTCTCCAGGCTCTCTTTCCTCGTTATATGTCCCAGAAACTTCATCTGCCTCATCCTGATATTAAGTATAAGCTTCATCCTTGTTTGCAACCTCTCTAAGACCTAATCGTCACTCACACGCTCGGTCTATGATATCCATAGCATCCTTCTGTAGACACATCTTCTTCATTCTTTGAGGAAATCGTCCAACACTCGCTGTCATAAAGAAGGTCAATTTGCAATCATCTTGACAAAACCTGCCTAGCCACTTTTTGGTTGTCGGAAGAGCTGGAGCATGATCCAAATAAATCTTCTCAATGTTTTTATTCTTTTTTGTTTTGTTTCTTTTTGTCGTATTTCCGATGCTTTTTCCTTGCCGAAAATCATAGAGAAATAATATGGCGAAAGTGCAACTTTTCCATCCTTCATCTTTAAGAGATTTGTTTGTGGACAAAATGTGCAGCAATACCTGACTAGCAACTAAACGATGTAAGGTTTAAGTCTAGAAATCAACACTAAAAGAAACGTCTATTGTTGTATATACCTAGCTCACGAGGAAAAGAAGTAAACCCACATAAATAGAAGGAATAACAGAAGCAAAGAACAAAGAAAAGCAGAAAGACTGAAAGGAAAAAGAAAAGAAAGAAAGATACAATGAAAAACGAAAGAAAGAAAGAAAGAAAGAAAAAGAAAAAAAGAAAAATAGACAGAAAGAAAAATGACAGAAAGAAAGATAGAGGTAAAAAAAGATACAAAGTCTGAAAGAAAAGAAGAGCGGAAACAAAGACAAAAAGAAAGTTAAACATAGAGAAAGAGAGAAAGAAAGAAAGAAAGAATAAAGAGATGAATAAAGAAAGAAATACAAAATGACAGAAGTCCGACTGATAGATAGACAGAAAGAAAAACAGAAAGATAGAAAAAAGAAAAACAGAAAGAAAGAAAAAAAAAACGATAGAAAGAAAAAATGCAGAAAGAAAGAGAGAAAGAAAGAAAAGAATGAAAAAAATGAAAGAAAAAAGAAAGAAAGAATAAAAGAAAGAGAAACAGAAACAAAGAAAGGCAGAAAGAAAGAAGCAATGAATGTAAGCAAAGAATAACCCCCTGAGAACCCTAAAATGTCTGGGCGTTTGTTCATATGCTGGTTTAAATATAAAATGGGTCTGCTTGATATTGGAGACAATTAAATATTTTCCAATAAGCATCAGGGATCGGTGCTAAAACTGCAATGCAAGAAAAAGTGTATCTTTAAATGAGGAATTTCATAGTAAATAGTGCTAAACATTTTTTAACTGTAAGTAAATATCTGCAAACAATAAAAATGGTACTATTTCTCGAGCAATACTAAGACGAAATAAGTTACATATACATAGCAAACTTTCTTTCTTTCTTTCTACCTTTCTGTCTTTTTTTTATTTCTGTTTTTCTTTCTGTCTTTCTTTCTTTCTTTCTTTCTTTCTTATTGTCTTTCTGTTTTTTTCTCGCTTTCTTTTTTTTTCTTTCTTTCTTTGGTTCTGTCTTTCTTTTCTTTCTTTTTTTTCATTGTTGCAGTCTGTCTTTCTGCCTTTTTACCTTTTTTCTTATTGACTTTCTCACGTTCACTCTTCCTTTCTTTTTTCTCGCTTTCTTTCCTTTCTGTATTTTCCCTCATTTCTTTCTTTCTTTTTTCTTGTTTTTTCTTTCCGCCTTTCTTTCTTTCTGTCTTTCTTTTTCATTGTTTCTGTTTTTCTTTCTTTTTCTTTCTTTCTGTTTTTATTTTTTACTTTTTCTTTGTTTATATCTGTCTTTCCTTGACTTTTTCTTTCTTTCTCTCTTTCTTTCTGTCCGTCTTTCTTTCTTTCTTTCTTTTGTTCTTTCTTTCTTTCTTTCAACGCAGCCCATATGTGTGTATTTGAACGCGTGCATGTTAGACCTACATTTTTGTCTATATCAATAGGTAAATGTCTATTCATTTGCGTAAATCACTAATTTATCGCTCTGACCCGCCTTTTTTACGCAATCTTGTCCAGCCGGATGGGACGGATTACAATTGAATGCAAGAAATATGGCGGCCGTAATTAAATTAAGAGCAAAATTCACAAATAATTTGCATAAAAATTTCCCAAACAATACTCAGCCGCTCAATTTCCAAGCGCGGGAAAAAAAAATAAAAATTTGACGTAATCGCCATTTTGTTTGTTTCCTGGACTTTCTTTTTTGTTCCTTTCCTCGCATGTATTTGAAAAGTATTTAAAAGGAATTCATTTCTAAAGCATTAATGTAATTAGAGAACGGCTAATTTTTTCGTTCTTTCTTTCTCTTATTCATATTTTATTCCTTAATTGATATGTCATACGTTTCTTTTTTTCTTTTTTTTATTAGCTTTTTCTTCATTAAATGCGGGAATGATGCTATAAAATGAAAAGATTTGGACTAACTCGAAATTTTTTTTTTTAAAGTGGACTCTTTGTTTGCTGTTGATATTATTATCATCATCATTATTATTTCTTATTTATTCACGCCTAGATTAACTGTGAATTTACATATGGGACTAAGTGGCAGCAAGCCTCCTCAATCCACAACAACGGCTTGACAACAGTTTAATTCAACACCTTTTTGTTTTTATCAGTTCATCTTCCCAAAGAAGGCGATAATACCATTAAGATGCAAGAGTTTATTGCGAGTGAAAGAGAATGCGAAGACTTTAATGAAATTTTTATTTTATAAGCATATCAGCCACAAGCACGTAAGGGGTTACAGAGAGTGGGAGCAGGAGTAAAGAGGGGTGATAGAGGAAAGGATGAAGAGAAGGACGGGGAATTAGATCAAGTTATCAGAAGATGTCGATTGACATTACATTTGAATATTTGAAGACTATAACTGTCAGGGAAGCAAGTAAGAGGAAGGGAGTTCCACACACGGGAAGTGCGACACATGAAACTATTGGAGTAGAAGAGTCGGCTACATTTAACCGTTTCAACAGTAAAAAAGTGGGAGCGAGATGCCAACTTAATAGCACGCCTTAAATTCATGCAATTTTGGAATCAGTGAAAGTAGCTCGTCGGAGCAGTGGCAAAGAAAATATTTGTAAAAAAGACAAAGGGAAGCCGCAGCACGTCTGTGAGAAAGTGACTGTAGACGAGATGCCAGGTCATGACCTATCACATTGCATATCCGTCTCTGGATTTTGTCGAAGACCTCGAGATGAGCAGCGGGTATAAAAGAACAGGAATCAAAAAGACATAAGATGGCGATTGGCGTTGCATTTAAATTTTTGAAGGTTGTGTGTTTTCTAAACAGGAAACAAGTGTTAAAACCCTACTCCTGTTTAAAAGTCCAGGTGGAGTGTGAACAAGGCGATAAGCGAACCTAGGAAAAAAGCAGTTGATTCATAACCCGCTAAGTGCCTTTAAAGAAAATTAAGCAAATGAATTGAATTTTCTTAATTATAATGATATTCGTATAAAAAACGATAAACATAATAAGAATTACGTTATTTATTAAATTTATAGGAACAGATCGAAATGAATCAGTTGGCTTCAGGTAAAAGAAATTATAGGCAGGTTTATAGGGGAGGAAATGTGATACATATGCAAGTTTTTAACTGAATTACTGATAATTCGCGGGACACTTTAGTTTAGAATTGTCGTGGTAGAAATTATAGCGCCAGGAAAGCCCTACAGTTAGTTTTCTAGTTCCCACTCGAAGCTAGAACGGGCACTAACGCTTACCTATTATTGCGTAAATTATCTTTTTACATATACTAATGTTTACATAATACAAGGGCCAAGAGCAACTCATGGTAGATGTTTATTGTGTTGGTCTGGTATGAGCGTAAGAAAAGACAAGAAATAAAGTTCATGGGGTCATACAATTTCTACCATGACAATTTTAAACTAAACATGTTTCTTTGAACTCAGCCAGTTTTTCTTATTAAATCTCGAAATGAATGTTATCCTGAACATCTACATCTTTTTATATTAATGCAGGTGTCGTCACCCAGAGCTCTATCCTTGGACGTACAATATTCCTAATTGTCATCAGTGACCTTCCTTATGGCTTCAGCTCTCAACTCGCTATCTATGCTGGTGACACAACTATTTACTTCTGTCTTATGTGTAAATCTGATCGCTTCGATAAGGTCGGCTGATCTAGAAAATATTGTTAACTGGGGCAAGAAGTGGCTTGTTAATTTGAAAGGCTCCTAAACGAAATTCCTCTCTATCAATCACTCAGAGAGACTCCTTTCTGCTTTCCATCAGCATGGCTGAGGTTAGCGTCCATTAGAGTGAGATTTTCCCCATTCTCGGGCTAATATTTTCCGCTGACGGGAAGTGGAAAGATTATATTGAATCAATTGCTAGGTCTGCTGCTAGGAAAACTGGTTCACCATCCATGCAAAACAATTCTTCTTGCCAGTATCTACCTTTCGTATTTTTAAGTCGACCATTCATCTATTCTTTGAATATCGCTGCCACATATGGTCTGGTGCTCCTGCAGTATATTTAGAGATTCTTGATAAAATCCAAAGAAAAATCTGCAATATTATTAGTCCTTCCCTGGCATCTCGGCTTCAGTCACTTCCCATCGCCTTAATTTAGCTTCTCTGTGCATTTTCTATAAATACCTTCATGGTAATTGTTTTCATGAATTTTCTATATGGTACATAGATTTTATGAATTTAAGCGCTGTACTAAGATAGGGGCAAGATATCATCATTTTACTGTTGAAATGGTTAGCTGTAACCGTAAATTCTATGCTAAGAGTTTCTTATTGCACACTTCACGCTTGTGGAACTTTCTTCCGGCATCTTTCTTCTTATGTCTAGTGATATGCCTAGATATGGGCAGTGGAACGAGAACGGCCTGCTTCCGTGGATCAAATAATGGGTTCAGTACAAAATTACCTGTAGGTTACCGATATCGATATACAACTGAGGAAGGCCGGAGAGCACAACGTCCGAAACGATGTGATAGCAACAATAAAGATGAGAACAATCGTCTGAATATAAAGAGTATGGTGTCTATATTTCTGAAATGTGGTATTGTAATTATTTACATTGTTCAGACTGTTTTCCTCATCTTTACTGTCACATTAACGGCGTTTCAGTCGTTGTAAGCTCCGGCCTTCTTCAGGATCTGTCTATATTTCTTAGATGAAGTATTGTAATTATTTACCCTATTTACATTGTTCAGATTGTTTTCTTCATCTTTACTGTCACATTCACGACGTTTCAGTCGTTGTAAGCCCCGGACTTAATCAGGATTTGTCTATATTTCTGAGATGAGGTATTGTAACTATTTATATTATTTACATTATTCGGACTGTTGTTCTCATCTTTACTGTTATGTTCACAACGTTTCAAGAACTAGAACAATCTACCCCAGGTGGACGAAATAAAGTGTTCAATTCAAAATTCCAATCATCTGAAGAAAGCCGGAGCGTACAACAGCCGAAACGTTGTGAACATGACAGTAAAGATGAGGACAACAGTCTGAACAATGTATATAGTGTAAATAATTACAATGCCTCATCTCAGAAATAAAGACAGATCCTGAAGAAAGCCGTGACGTACAACGGCCGAAACATCGTAAATATGACAACAAAGATGAAGACAACAGTCTGAAAAATGTATATAGTGTAAATAATTGCAATGCCTCATGCCGGAAATATAGACAGATCCTGAAGAAGGCTGGAGCGTACAACGGCCGAAACGTGTTGAACATGGCAACAAAGATGAGGACAACAGTCGTAATAATGTATATAGTGTAAATAATTACAATGCTTCATTTCAGAAATATAGACAGGTACTGAAAAAGGTCGGAGCGTACAACGGCCGAAACGTCATGAATATGCTAACAAAGTTGAGGACAAGCGTTCGAGCAATGTAAACAGTGTAAATAATAGCTATGTCTCATCTCTGAAATATAAACAGATTCGGAAGAAGGCCGGAGCGTACAGTAGCCTAAAATTCGTGAATATGTCAACAAAGATGAGGACAAGCGTCCGAAAAATTTAAATACTGTAAATAATTACAATGTCTCATCTCAGACATATAGACAGATCCTGAAGAAGGCTGGAGTGTACAACGGCCGAAACGTCGTGAACATAACAATAAAGATGAGGAAAACAGTCCGAACAGTGTAAATAATCTGTCTATATTTCTGAGAGCAGGTATTATGTACACTATTTACATTATTCGGACTATTGTCCTCATCTTTGTCGCCATAATTATCACAACGTTTTGGCCGTTGTACGCCCCGACCTTCTTCAGGTTGTTGCAATATGAGATCTGGTAAAAACATGCAATGATAACACCGAAAATTGCAATATGATCACTGGTAAAAAAAAAAAAAAATGGTTGCTGAAGACATTAGATTCATAAAACCCAGAAATTCATTCACTGATTCCGTCGAGGACTCATGGCAGAGTGGATAAAGGCGTTAGTTTAGATCCATTGACAGGACCAGAGAGTGTGAGGTTCAATACCCGGTTAAGGCAGTGGAGAACTTTCGAGAGGCAAATTAACAAGAGATGACTGATAACTGACATCCATTAAAATGGCGCGTGAAACTAGGATAAATTCTATTACTCACCTGTCATGGTAAAAATACGAAGATCGACTTTCTCTAGGTGCATCCATTTTTTTTTTTTTTACCTCGTACTGTAAATAAAATAATTTTAAGCAATTGGAGGACTTTTTTAAACCGAACTTTCTGGGAATGACGATAAACTACATCAATGGCCTCTCTTCGGAAGATTGGATGTTCCTCCTGAAATGCCCACAACAAACATGGCAGACTCTGGATTTGTTGTTCATGCGTCTCCCATTCTACGTTCTACGCGAAAGGTTTACCTGTTGACGAATAAGGTGAGAAGAGGGCGAGAAAAATTATCACCGTGAATTTATAGTACTGAAAGCGCCACCTAGTAGCGATTTCGAAAATTATGGGGAGGTAACCCGGCATCTTCCTTGAAGAATTGCATCTTAACATCAAGAAACTGATTCGGCAACTGGAAAGGATGAGTATAAAAATAAGTAGACACAATATGTCTATATTATTCAATGAAAGGATATATGTCTATATTTCTGAGATGAGGTATTATGTACACGATTTACATTATTCGGAATAGTGTCCTCATCTTTGTCGCCATATGTATTACAACGTTTCGGCCGTTGTACACTCCGGCCTTCTTCAGGTGTTTGGAATGTCGAACAGAACCCTTTATTTCGCTCACTGGAAGTAGACTGTTCTAGTTCCACGTGTCATGTTTTAATGGATATCAGTTATCTCCTGTTAATTTCCCTCTGAAAGTTCTCCACTGCCTTAACCGGGTATTGAACTCACAATCGTTGGGTTTCGTCACTTGATCTAACTCACGCCTTTATCCACTGTGCCATGTGTCCTTGAATTCAATACCTGGTTAAGGCAGTGGAGAACTTGGCGAGGGGAATTAACAGGAGATAACTGACAACTGGCATCCATTAAACATGGCGCGTGGAACTAGAACAGTCTACACCAGTGAGCGAAATAAAGGGTTCAGTTCAACTGAAGAAGGCCGGAGTGTATAACGGCCGAAACGTTGTAACAAATATAGCGATAAAGATGGAGACAATAGTCCGAATGTAAATAGTGAAAGGATATTTATATATATATATATATATATATATATATATATATATATATATATATATATATATATATATTTATGTATATATATATATATATATATATATATATATATATATATATATATATATATATATATATATATATAGGTAAAAATAATGTATAACGCATTTCGCCCTGCAAATGTACTTCTTCGGAATTAATTTTATTTTTTATTTAAGGAATCATGATAATAATTAATAAAATTAATTATATTACAAAGTTAAAAAAAATTAAAATTTAAAAATAATTAAAAATTATAATAAATTACATGATACTATAATCTACAGTCAATTAGATTTATTAAATTAATAATTATCAAAATTAAAAATAATTATATTTAATTAAAATTTTGGAAATTACAATATTTTATTCATATAAGATCATCATAATGATTAATCATAATAATAATTAATAACAAAATACAATATAACACGTTTCGTCCTTCAAAAGAACTTCTTCAGAATTAATTGTATTTTTTATTTATGGGATTCGTAAGATGGTAACGAAATATAAACTAACGTCGGTGATAATATAAAGAACAAGAAAAAATATATATATATATATGATGTGCACTATATCTATATCTATATCTATATATATATATATATATATATATATATATATATATATATATATATGATGTGCACTATATATATATATATATATGTGCACTATATATATATATATATATATATATGATGTGCACTATATATATATATATATATATATATATATACATATATATGATGTGCAATATATATATATATATATATATATATATATATGATGTGCAATATATATATATATATATATGATGTGCACTATATCTATATCTATCTATCTATATATCTATCTATCTATCTATATATATATATATATGTATGATGTGCACTATATATATATATATGATGTGCACTATATATATATATATGTGCACTATATATATATATATATATATGATGTGCACTATATATATATATATACATATATATGATGTGCAATATATATATATATATATATGATGTGCACTATATATATAAATATATATATATATATGTGCACTATATATATATATGTGTGCACTATATATATATATATATATATATATATGATGTGCACTATATATATATATATATATATATATATTATGTGCACTATATATATATATATATATATATATTTATATATATATATGATGTGCAATATATATATATATATATGATGTGCACTATATATATATATATATATATGATGTGCACTATATATATATATATATATATATATTATGTGCACTATATATATATATATATATATATATATATATATGATGTGCACTTGTTCTTGTGCACTTTAAAAAATGTATAACTTTATTTGTATTTGTGATAGAAATAATTTGTAAAAAGGATTAGAAAGAAGGAAATCTATATTGTTTAAGGTTTTATTGAAATTTTATTTAAGTTTATGGATGCAACACTTTCGTCGCTGATACATGGCCTTCCAGACCGTGGCATATCATGGACGGAGATTGTCTCTTTAAATTTTTTCAGCCATTTAGCAATAATGTGTCTATGAGGTAGTTATTTATTGTATTCAATTCTAAACTTTCTTTGTACATCAATTGTAGATTTCAGTTCAGCCAACCAAAAGACACAGTTTACTTTTTCCTCAGTTGAAGCCATGGATCAAATTGATTCTGGAAAAAAGAAAATATTTTTTTTTACTTATCTATAAATATTTGCAAATTTTGTGGTAAAACATTATTCAATAATTATACTTAAAACTAGGTACATTAAACTTTATAACATTTTTTACAGATTATTTCTATCGCAAATACAAATAAAGTCATAATTTTTTTAAAAGTGAACCCTAACTTTATGGACACCCTGTACATATATTTTCCAACATAGGTCTATTTAAAAATAAGTCATGCCAAGCTATTAGGTGGTATTACAAAAATAATACTGCTGAGCCTTCATTATATACTTCGATAACGATCAACCACATTTCTCGCAGACACACACGCAGCAAATTCTAGCCTAAATCTAAGATGCGAAAGAGAAAATCGTCTTGTTGGGTTTGGGTTTCGAGGCAGGGTGGGGCGAACATCTTACAATAAATAATTTGCCCTGTTCACGCCTCAACGGGCACTTGAACCAGTGGACCGAATAATTTCTATTCGCTGGTCATCGGAATGGAGAGAAAAGTACAGTCACTCGAATAAGGAATGAAGTGACCTGCGCTGATGGAGAGAGAAGTAGAAGGAGGCAGTTAAAAAAAAATCAACTGTATGAAATCAGAAAAAAATGATTGAAATTAGACAAGAAAATAAAGATTTATCAAATATAATTGGGTATTGTGCTGTTAAAACAGCAACGTTAATAATAATAATAATAATAATAATAATAATAATAATAATGAAAACAGATTGTTCAATCCTTGTTAGACGACGGGATTTAGTAGTAGTAGTAGACGAAAGCTTACTAAATAGTGGATTTCTCTTTTCCGGCAAAGAAAAGAATGAATCTGAAAGAAAGCAAAAAGAAGGATAGATAATGATCTCATCCCAGAAATATAGACAGATCCTGAAGAAGGCCGGGGCCTATAAGGGCCGAAACGTCGTCAACATGAAAATAAAGATGAGGACAACTGTTCGAACAATGTAAACAATGTAAATAATTAAACACTTCATCTCAGAAATATGGAGAGATCCTGAAAAGGGCCGGAGCATACAAGGGCCGAAACGTCGCGAACATGACAATAAAGATGAGGACAACAGTCAGAACAATGTGAATAATGTAAATAATTAAATACTTCATCTTAGAAATATAGAGAGATCCTGAAAAAGGCCGGAGTATACAAGGGCCGAAACGTCGTGAATATGACAATAAAAATAAGAACAACAGTCAGAACAATGTGAATAATGTATAGATTACAAAGACAAGATATTGTATCTGCGATAAAATCCGCATTCCGTTGTCATGGCGACTTTTTAAAATACGCGCGAACGCGATCTGTTATAAAAAAATTATCTGTTGCAGTTATGGATTTTTTTTCCGCAAAACATGGCTTCCAATGTAAGGAAGCTGGCCGGAAACGGATAGAAATGGAAAATGGCATTAACTTTTAAGTGCACTTTAATATGTTGTTGCTATATTCCAAGCAGTAGAGAAAGTGGCATACCCACCAGTTGTTACTAGAGCAACGGTCCTGAACAGCTGGAAGAACAGACAGGAAGTGGGCATCTGGCAAAGAAAGTTACATTGTTAGTTAATTTAATGACATACCAAACCTTGTTGGCTTATTTAATGTAAAATATAAATTGTATATGAACCACAATAGACAGGAAATTTTAAAAGGTAATGGTAATATTTGGCGTTTCTTCGTAAAGAAACATTCGACATTTATTAACCGAGTAGCCAGTGCTGGTGTCGAATGAGATTTATAAAAATCTTTTCTCTTAAGCCTTTGAGCGCTGACCACCGCTTTACCGGTAGTAGTGAAAAATGACGTAATGCTCAGCCACCGGTTGAACAGAGGTAGAGAAAAATGACTCAATACCCAGCCACCGGTCGAACGGTGGGTAAACACTTGTGAGTATTTTTATATCTACCACGAAACATTACATACGAATTATTTGCTAATTTTGACTCAGGAGCTCAGGCACAAGTATTTGAATTGTTCAGGAACGCAGAGCTCAAAGGGTTCATTTTCATCATTTTTTTTCTTTTTGAATGTTTATCCATTTGGATTTACAGCTCAATTTTCGGTTGAATATATTTCCATCTTTTTAAAATATTTCTGTAATTCTTTTTCTGATTCTTCATCTTATTCTATTTACGCTTGTTCTTCCTTGCATGAAAAAAGACTTAACCCTTTGAGACATGACCAACGTTTTACCGGTGGTAGGGAAAAAATGACATAATGCCAAGGCTCTGGTTGAACAGTGGTAGAGAAAAATGACTTAATACCCAGCTTCCGGTTGAACGGTGGGTAAACACCTGTAACTATTTTCATATCTACCGTGAAGTATTGCATATCAATTCTTTGCGAATTTTGACTCAGGAGCTCAGACAGAAGGTTTAAAATTCTCCAGGAACGCAGCGATCAAAGGGTTAAAACAATTTTTCAGGAAAACTGGTTTTTGAAGTCGAGCCGTTGCTGCTCGCATGTCATAGTATTGATGGGAGTTTCCTTCCTAACCTTTTGTTTGAAGCAGCGTGGAACGTCAACATCTTACTTGTGTCATTATTTTCTTTTCGAGTTATATATGATATCCATTTTATAGTTTTTGCTGCTTTTGAAAGTCCTCAAGTGATGAGGTTTCTGTTACTTTGTACAGCTCCTCGTGATTCCGTAGAGCCAGTTCACAATGTTCAAAGAAGGGTGGTCCTCACAAAGATCCACAGGCTGAGTGAAGCCTGTGGATCTTTGGAGCTCAAAGTAATTTTAACCATTGTTCTTAGAAAGCGGTTGTATACAGCTAACACATTAAATATTTCTGAATAAGTTTGGCGCCATGCATAATAGCCATATATATATACACACACACACAAGGCGGGATGGATAAATTGTCCTATTTACCGACCTACCTATCCATCTATCTCAGTACATCAAGCAGTCTAGCTCTTTCTCTCTCTCTGCCTCTCTCTCTCTCTCTCTCATTCTCTGTCTCTCTCATTCTCTCTGTTTCTCCGTCTGTCTGTCTGTCTGTCTCTCTCTCTCTCTCTCTCTCTCTCTCTATATATATATATATATATATATATATATATATATATATATCTTGTGTATATGTATATATATATATATATATATATATATATATGTGTGTGTGTGTGTGTGTGTGTGTGTGTGTGTATAGACACACAAGGCGGGATGGATAAAGTATCTAAATGACGCAAAAAAGAAAATAATACTGATATCTCATTTTAAGAGATATACTTACTAAAAATTACAAAAAATATCTATATATTCTCTATCTATATATTCTCAAGCATACCTACCTACCTAGCCATCTATTTCAGTGTATAAAACAGTCTAACTTTCTCTCTCGCTGTCTCTCTCTCTCTATCTATCCATATATATACATTCACTTACGTGCTAATACCCTTGGGAAAGGTATGAATCCTCTTCTTCTCCCTCCAGCTATGGGTAAAATAGCAGGACAGACTGGGTTCTATAGCCTTGGATGGCGACTGGTCTAGGAGAAGGACAACTCTGAATTCAAAACCTGCGGAGGGTCTGGGAACCTTGTGGCATTCGGTGCACCAGATCTCTGTATTCGTCCCTCCAAAAAGTGTGGATGGTCCTGCACGAGGCCTTCACCACTATAATCAAATCTCATGTGCCGGTGTCGGACTGTCGGTTTCCTGGAAACTGATCTGCTTGACCCTCATACGTCGAATCTCGACGGGAGAGCCGATTATATATACACAAGGTGGGATGGATAAATTATTGTCTAAATGACGTAAAATTGGAAATAACACTTACATCTCATTTTAAGAGATATATATTTACCAAAAGTACATAAGAATATCTCGAAATACTAAAGAGTAAATCTATTCAATATAACCGCCATTGGCTTCAACCGCAGACTCTACACGACTTCGAAATCCCCTTAAAAAGATATTGTTAGTTTCCTGCTCCACTGCGCCCTTCGCATAATAATCAAGAGGGTTGCAATCTGGGAAGGTATGGGCTGATGTTGTCTCAAAAATTGTCTGACAGCCATGACTGAGTTCTTCTGCTTGCGTGTCACGGTAAACAGTCCTGTTGCCAGATATAGTTCTGACCAAGGGCAGCACTATCTACCCAAGGCACTTGATGTAAGCGTCCGGGCTGAGTCCACCGAAGATCAAGTAATAAAGAGGATGTCCTAAAGTTCTTTTCCCATCATAACAAAATAAGTTCAATCCGGAATAATTATTGCGTTCGACTTAAGTGCACTCAGAATTTATTTTTATTTTTTATTTATATTTTTTATTTTTAATTATTTTCTTATATATTTAAATATTTATTTATTATTTTTTTAATTTTTTAATCGGTGTTTTTATTAACGTAGTAAAAAGCAAAATAATTTAACCCAAATAAATAAACAAATAAACGACTTCCGGTAGAATAACCGCCAAAATAGACTACCCACAATGCACCACTGACCAGTATATATATAAATAGCCGAGAAAAATAACACTTGTAGCCTGACGGTTGCATCTAGCATGAAACAGACTGTCGCCTCTAAGAGTTGACTTCTATGTTCACTTTTATATATATATATATATATATATATATATATATATATATATATATATAACAAGCAAACACGCACTATCTCTGATATTGAGCACTTTATCTCAAATATAGCACATCTTACGACTATATTTCTTAATATATATATATATATATATATATATATATATATATATATATATATATATATATATATATATATATATCGACGTAAATAAACACAATTTTGTTTTCACTTTTTTCTCTTTTAAGGAACTAGGTAACCTTTCGGCCAGCACTTCCTCAGGGGCCGATCGTTGGCACAATTAACTTGTATATCTGTATGCATACGGAAATTGGAGATAGAGTTGGAACACGGTTAAAACAATTTACGATTAAATTAAATACGTAAATTTAAGAACTAATTTTAAATGAACCAATAAAAGAGCATAAAATAGAAAAAAAAGTTGCTCACTGACCTCCAGATAAGTAAAGAGACGCAAAAAGATTTCCTTATGCTTGCAAAGAGATGGCCGCTGCAGTTTGAGACAAATGGCTTCTAATATTTGTAAATCAAGAAATCAGCAAGTGATCGATAAATAAGTTTAAAAAAGATGGGACACCAGGAAGGAAAACTGGATCAGGAGGTCACAACAGGAAGAGGGATCATCATTTCAACTTAGAGTTAAAGAGATCAATTAGAAAAAATCCAACTCAACCCACAAGACGTTTGGCACGTGAGAGAGGAGTTTCAGCTATGACAGTCCAAAGAGCAGTGGCAAAAAAAAAAAGACTTGAAAATGAAATCGTACGTGAAACGTGAGAGGCGACTTGTTACTACAGGACAGAAAGTTAGAAGGTTAGAGAGTGCGAAGATCATCGTTAATAAGCTGGAATAATATATATATTATTTCAATAATTCATGATATTCCAATCCTTAACTATGATTATTTAATGATGAACATTTATGATCGACTTCATCATGATTCTTTCATTAGTTTTATAAAAACCTCGGAGAATTCTAGTAAGATGTCTTTAACCATTTCTAAGAAACAACGGTTCAAAGCTTAATGTAACGAATGGACAATTTTGGTGTTACACACGGTATACCTACATATATATATATATATATATATATATATATATATATATATATATATATATATATATATATATATCAGTTTTGTTAGGAAGAGTGATAATATTTTTGTATAATGTATTCAACTTTCTAATTTTAAATCGGTGTTGAGCTTTAGATTTGTTGGGAATATCTGTGAGTCTATGTGTAATTTCCTCCAGTTGGACCGGGTTAGTTAAACATGTATGAATGAAAGAATGCTGCCTAAATACACACACACACAATATATATATATATATATATATATATATATATATATATATATATATATATATATATATATATATATATAGAGAGAGAGAGAGAGAGATGATGATGATATCTATGTTGATATTAATCAATGAATATATATATATGTTGACACTTTTTATCACTCTTATCTTTATATATATATATATATATATATATATATATATATATATATATATATATATATACATACTGGACACATCTAGCCGGTCTAAAAGTTAGCAAGTTTGTTGTTGCTATCTATGTTGATTTATTTATCTCTCTATCTATTTACCTATCTCTGCTGATATCTGGGCGTGTCAATATCTATCTATATTGATATCATTCAATCTCTGATCATATCTTCCTATCAATCTATGTATTATATCTGTTGAAATCTATGTTGATATCTTTTTTATCTATCTATCTCTGTTTATATCTATCTATTTATTTATATCTGTTGATATCTATGTATCTCTGTTGATATCTCTGTATTTCTTTTAATATCTATCTTTGACTATGTTCCCGTGTATAGAACTTTTGCTTTCTGATCATGAAACTTGGGTTCGAATGCACGACTTGTAAGGGAGATGATCTATTGATGCTTTAGGCCTGGGAAGGCAATGCTTAGTCCGACATCGTATAGAAAGTACATGAAACCATGCAATAGGCTGACCCAAGCCTTATGGATGTAATTCGGTAAATGGTACTTTTTCTATTGCAATTTGACAAAAGTGAACGCAGACGGCAAGGTCGGAACTTGAACTCGGCAAGCCGAAACCATTTTTTGCGTTTGATAACCGTTACGGTACTCGCAGATCCATACGCCAAAATGCTACGCTGAAAAGCATTTCTCTAATTCTTTCGTATATATTTATGAATAGACTTTTTATAGCAGGTAATAAACATGTGTTGCTTAATATTCATTCGTAATTCAATTCGCAATAATCAATAATCTGTTCAAATAAGTCTACGCTGAAATAATCTATTTTCATTCGTTAAAACCAGGATTTCACACAGTATTAAACGCAAATTCTATACGAACGATAAATACTTACGGGTGCACACGTGATCATCTGAGTGCATATATAAGATAATTATATAACAAATATATATATATATATATATATATATATATATATATATATATATATATATATATATATATATATATATATATATATATAAAACAAACACATATGCGTATTTGAAATGTATAATTAGATACGAAAAGACATGAGTATGTATAAATGCCTATGTACAAATATAGGAACACACACACACACACACACACATATATATATATATATTTATATATATATATATATACTTATAAGTCAAAAAAAAATATATATATACATACATATATATATATGTATATATATATCCATCAAACAAACACATGCGTATTTGAAATGTAAAATTAGATACGAATAGACATGAGTATGTATAAATGCCTGTGTACAGATATACAAACATGATATATATATATATATATATATATATATATATATATATATATATATATATATATATATATATATATATATATATATATATATACGTATATGTACAAATATATATATATATGTATATGTACAAATATATGTATATTTACAAATACATATATATATACGTATACATATATATATATATACGTATACATACAAATATACGAATATTGATACATATATATATATATATATATATATATACACACACATATATATATATAGATACATATATATACACAATATACAGTTATATATATATATATAGATAGATATATAGATATCAACGGCTTAAGATATATATATATATATATACATATATATATATATATATATATATATATATATATATATATGTGTGTATGTGTATGTGTATGTATGACAAATCTGCAGTTATAGATTAATTTATTGAAGAGATAATTTTATAAGCGTATTTGGACGATTGCCAATACGTTCTTGAATTGAAATAAATATGGACGTAATGACAAGACCGTTTTTTTTTCCTGAATTTCCCTTCTGTCATTATGATTTAAGGTGAATAGAATGTTGAAAATCGAAGGAAGAGAAACAACAGTACGCAAGATTTTCGAGTTTGTACTGCAATTTATTGACAAATTGGACTATCTATCTATCTATCTATCTATCTATCTATCTATCTATCTATCTATGTCTGCTGATATCTATCTGCTGATATCTATCAGTTTAGCTAGCCATGACTGTTGATATCTATTTATCTATCTACCTATTTATTTTTCTTAATATCTATCTATCAATCTCAGCCAAATGATCGCCATTTATTAAAATTCTCGGAATCGTAATAAAATGGACACTTTTAGGAATTCGTATATCTTAGTTGTCACATAAATGTCTGTTCCTATCTATCTATCTATCTATCTATCTATCTATCTCAGTCTGTTAATATCTGCCTGTCTGTCTATATAACTAAATTATTATTATTATCATCATTATTATCAATATTATCATCATCATTTTTTTTTTATTTTCTTTGATTTCTGTCGTTTACACATTTCTTTCCGGGTCCCGCCCAGGGACCTAAGGTTAGAAATGGCATCATGACACTTTCCACTGACAAGAAAAAATAAATAAATAAATAAATAAATTACATAGATAAAGCCCTTCGTAATGTGTGGGATGTACCTGTCAGTTATTATTATTATTATTATTATTAACATCATTATTAATATCATCATTATTATTATTACCATCATCATTACCATTATCATCAACATTATTATCATTATTATTATTATCATCATATTATCATTATTATTATCATCATCATTATTATAATAATCATTATTATTGTCATCATCATCACCATTATTACTATTATTATCATCATCATCATCACCATCATCATTATTATTATTATTTATGAGTGCGTGATTGTGCAGCGACTTGTACACCGTGGTGTTACCAAAAATCATTAAAGAATTTCAATACTACAAGTAAAAAGAATAAAGTATCCTATGACATAGTCCCCCTTCAGCATGGATAATCCGATCTTACTGCTCAGCAAGAGTAGCGGTAAGAGTCTATACTACATTCTGTTTAAATTTCTGTGAAGTTTGTCACAATACATACATATATATATATATATATATATATATATATATATATATATATATATAGCATAATGAGAACCACGTATACTTTCTTAATATGTATATATATATAAAGTTGCAAATTAAAAAAATAATAATGTTCTTTTATGAAAGTATTTATTTATTTGTATAGATATTTGATATTTCAGATTCGCCTCAATCTTTCTTCAGAAATAACTCTGAAGAAAGACTGAGGCCAATCTGAAATATCAAATATATATATACAAATAAATAAATACTTTCATAAAAGAACATTATTATTTTTTTAATTTGCAACTTTATATATATATATATATATATATATATATATATATATAAGATGCAATGGGTAAATTGCCGCCATTTTACAATTTTTAATTTGGCGCATGCACTTTGTTTTTGATTTTGTCGGCTGCACAGTATAGAAGGGTCTGCTGGGCACTATCTGTGAGAAATTCACTCTGCCAGAAATTTGGAAACGTCATGCTGTACTGCTTGGCATTCGCGCCGGAAATTTCAATACGGACATTTCAGAGTGTTTGGGTGTCAATATGAGGACACTGTAGAGGATTCGTAAAGAACTGGATGAGCAGATCGTAAGTGGATGGCAACTAAGAAAATTCACTCTGATCGTTTTGAAAAGAATTCCCGAATTTGTAAGTGAGGGTGTCAGACTCAACACGCAGTCCTACATCAACTGCCTTGAGGAGGTAATGCTACCCTGGGTCAAGAGAGTGGTTGCTGGAAGACGCTATATCTTGCAACAGGATTCTGTACCATGATACACATGCAAGAAAACCCAGTCATGGATGACAGACAATTTTTACGACAACATCACCCATTACATCTGGCCATCTAACTCCCCAGACTGCAAACCTCTTGATTGTTATGTGTGGGGCGCAGTTCAGCAAGAGACCACCATAATTCATCTTAAGATCAAAGATGAATAGAAGGCAAGGATTTTGGTAGCATTCACTAACTTAAACATGGAGATCGTCTAGAAGAGTTGAAGGAGATTCCGACGTTGTCTACAG
>OZ010599.1:27547699-27637699 GCA_963932145.1 Acanthosepion lycidas
TAAATTAAACTAAGCATAACTATTAAATGAGGAAAAAAATTTCGCGAATTTTCCGCGTCATTCGGGGGTAATTTTTGTCCAAATCTGTGAATTTGTTTCGCTCATTTCGAAAAAAAAAAAAAAAAAACACAAAATAAAATTTACAGTTCGTAGTCCATAATTTTGAATGTGTTAAATTTATTCAACTATTTAACAAGAAAAATTTCAAATTGATGATAAAATTACCGCATAAGATTTGTCGATTTATTTCAAATGATTTATTATGACATGTCTCTAATTTGTATTTAGATGCATTATATTTATTTTCGGAGGCACGGCGGAGTAATGTATAGCGGCTCGGATTCGAATCAGAAAGCCGAGCTCGAATTCCAGTCAAATCCATTACATTAACTTACGTGCTAATACCGTTGGAAAAGGTATTAATTCTCTTCTTCTCTCCCGCCTACTATGGGCAAATAGCAGAATATCCCGGTTCTTAGTCAACCGCAGAAAGTAATGGTAACCTACTTCGGGGGAAAAATCTGCCTCGTCAATCATGTATCGAAAGCATGGTACATAACTGGCTGACCCTTGGGAAAGGTATGAATCCTCTTCTTCTCCCCCAGAGAATAGCAGGACAGACCGGGTTCTATAGCCTTCGATCGCAACTGGTCTACCGCAGAAAGAAATGTCAACCTACTGCGGAAATTTTGATGTGGGATTTCGATGAACTTTTTTTTTCTTTTTTTTTTTTTTATAGATAATTCCTCAGTACCGGTTTTGAGTGCAAATTGGCAGGAAAACAATTACAACCGTGTAGGTAAAAAATCTAAAAAAAACTGTTATTTTACACTTTGCACAAAATCAAAGGAAAAATTTACTTTTTCACACATAACCTTCCAATCCTAGCGCATTCTGTGTGAGCGTGATTCACACCTCCACACGTTGCCCATCGGTTGCTGCTGATCTTGATAATTAGCGCGTGCAGCAACGCATGTACGTGTGGACCTGCAACACGCGCCGTGTCACGTGATCTGTCATGTGCTCATGCACGCGGATACGCATGACCTGTGGAACGCGACACCCGTTCCAATTGCCTGCACAAAGCCCCTTTACACGTCCAGTCAAATGTCGCCGTGTCATACTGATTGTCTACGCAGTCTTAAGCTCTCTGCTAACGCTTAATTTCGCTTCTACTTTTGTACATCTATCCCTGCTTACACATTCCCCTTCTCTTGGCTAATATTAGGTCTCTCTCAAGTGAAATTAACTTTTCCATTGCATAAAGTCTACTGCTACAGTTTTAAGATGTTGCTTTCATTGTCGTTTATAGCCGTTCCCAATTAAATATTTTTATTGTCCTGACAGTTTTTGCATTGCATTCACCGTTGTAATAAGTAAGCTTACTTTTTTTTATTATTCAACATTTATTTTTCCAACCATTTGTAAAGTTATTCGAGCTTAGAGATTCCTATAGCTTTTCAGCGTTTTCTTCTGGTATTTGCCCACGCATTCCATTTGACAACTCATACTTGCCTAAGAAATTCCACCAAAGGAGAAAAAAACTTGCCTAGGGCGCATAACTGCTGCTGCCAGGTCCGCCATGCGAATAAAAGATAAGAAATCATCTTTAGAACGTACAGTTCGCCTGTCTCAAAATGCCTCTCAGAATGTTTCTGTCAGAGTTCCAATATCAAAAGAGGCCATCGGCTTTCCAGAAGAGCATACCTGAACGCGAGGCGGAAAATGATGATCAAAGGGCTCAACGGCTGAGAAGAAACCCTCTTCAGCTGCTGCTGCTGCGCATGAGGCTGAAACAAGATTGAGAACGCAAAAACGGTCCTTTTCAAGGCCACCCCTATTTAAATTGGGGATATCCCTCAGTTGTATCTGATTATTGTTACTAATATTCATTTTCAGGTTGGCTGACTTTAAACTTAAACAGCTCCAATAGAACGGAAAAAATTCCCAATAATGAAACACCAGATGGAATACAGGTTATACTGCTAGTAATATAGCAAAAATACAATTCCCCTTTGAAACAAATGAAAGTCTTATTTGATGAAACAATGATTTAGTAATAATGTGCTTGTACCATGCATCATATAAAATTTGTAAAACTTCTGAAAATTATAAATTTATAAGGGTCTTACTGATCGCAGGAATTAAATTGCAACGCTACGATGTTTAACCTAAACTTAATCTTCAAACGACGGTAACGATTTGGGGAAAAGAATATCGTGTAGTTTATGTCAAACACCAAGTTTCAAATTGAACGTTATATAACGGTTCCCAAGTTAACCTGTCCTACTGTAGATTATTTCTTTGATTATCAGTACCAGAAATGAAGGGAAATTTAAATCATCCGTATTTTTTTTAATATCCAGAACTAGTATTTCTAGATTAGGAGCCCTCAGCGCATATATAAATACAGTTTTAAAGTATTCTCTATGCCCTGTATAAATTGCTCAATATCAGAGATAGAGCGTATATAAATATTTGTTTCCAGGGTCATTCATTTATTCCTATGTACATTTTTTCTTCGTTATCTGATGATTTTACCGTGACTTGATATATTACATTGTTTTGTAAACAAATACCGTTTAAGGGACATTCGTTCTTTATTCTCAAGTTAGTGGGTTTAATTTGTTCATATGGTTTGTGTCTAGTTTCCCTGTTATGCTTTTTTTTTCTTTTTTTATTTGTCATGTTCTCGGTGCAACTATAGCTGACTTTTACTGTGTTTTTGCTGAATATTTTCTGGAGAGTGTTTGATTCGGATAAGTGTTTGTGTAAGAGTTTCATGAATATTTTTCCTACGTTCGTTTTTAAGTTTCTCTTCCTGGCGGCTTTCTTTTTCTTCTGGTGCATATGTTAATGTTGCCAGGAACCACTATCTTTAAGGGCTGTTTCATAGTCTTTCTTAGCTTTGTTAAATGTTTCATTTGAAGAATTGTCGAAAAGACTGCGGTTAATTGATTTTGGTATCTGCCTGATTATAGAGGGTGGGTGATTGGAAGATGTTTGTGTATATATAGTGGTTTATCATTGGGTTTTCTGTATGGTTTATATATACTTATTTTTTTTTTTTAGCTGAAGGTGACGTCCAGAAAGCCTACTTTGGCTTGGTTATCTTTATGTCGATGTTGAATCCCATATTTTTAATATAATTAATATCCCCTTTTTTCATTCATGCGTCTCCTCTGCCGGATAGTAGTGATTTACGGAGTGTTTAATGATATTGATTTTGGTTGTGTTTATTATTTGTCCTTGAGCTAGCCATTTTTTTTAATGAAATTAAGAAATACTTAGTAAGAAACAAAGTCAACTAGTTCTTTTTGTTGCGGAGGGGGACATTTTGGTGTTAGCCGTACTTTCCCTTGAATTTAGTATTGTAGAGTTCATGGTTTTAAAAAAAATGTGCTTTCCACCTTAGTCTTTCAATTAATTTTAGCTTATACAGAGAAACCCGGATATAAGAGACTTCTCCGGTCCGACAACTCTCTTATATCCGGGTTACACTGTGTGTACGGGAAGGATTTTTTTTTAAAGGAGTGGTTAAGTCTAAACTTTTCTATTCCCATAATGTCTTATAAATGTAGCGAAAGTGCTGTACTGTTTACCAAGAGGTAAATAAGTATAGTCTTAATTTGTGTTATATTTATGGGTGCTCAATATCAGAGAGAGTGTATGTAAATATGAAAGTGAATAACCAAATATATATATATATATAAAAAAAAAAAAAAAAAATCAACGAAACAAAACTCGTCTACCGTTGTACCTTCCGGCTTTCGATTCTTGTTTCTTCTATTAAACAAAATGTGACTTGTTTAATCCCTACCAGGCCCAAGTATTGAACACAACTGCCACAGGACCAAGCACACTTTAACCAAGTGAGAAACTTGCATTAGTCCTTGTGTCGTTAGAATCTCTCTAGTTACATCTATGTTAGGCCTACCGAGATCTTGTCATGGAGAATATTTACTTAACGAGGACAGGTTCTCTTTCCGACGAAAGAGACGTTGCTTGCTAGTTTAATCTTCGAGTTTATTACACATTTGCAGGCTATTTAAAAGCCAGGAAATCCTTTGATTATATAGGTTTTTTTGTTTTGTTTTTTTTAAATAATCTAGTGATAAAGTTTTATTGATTAACCTTTAGGTGGGGGAGAATAAGTGGATTGATACCGTTGGAAAAGGGAAGGAAATATAACGAAGTGAACTAAAACGGGAATTCGGTTCTCCGAGACACGTTGAAGCTGTTGGACATCTATACATTTAATCTTTCATTGCCTTTTACGGACCTTAAACGAATACTAACCCGACGAATCCAGCCCCATGCTATCAAACTTTCCAGGAGCTCAGCTTTTATAGTTGGTTATGAAGGTTTATCCTTTTTGCGTTGAACTTTGTATTTAACCTAAAATAAGTTTTACCCCACTCCCAAGGAGGGAATGGGAAAAAGAGGACATCACAACTTATCCACACGAGTGAGAGAGAGTGAGGAAAAAAAAAAAAAAAAAAAAAAAAAAAAAAAAAAAAAGAAGACATCTATGTGAAGATGACAATGGAAAATTTTTTTTTTATTAAAACTGCGTTGTTTCTGGAGAGGATTATGCTTGTCTTTCGTTTCAACTAGAGGAAATAGGAAAAGAAAAAAAAAAAAAAAAAAAAAAAAAAAAAAAAAAGATGAAAGCCTTTAACTATCTGAGGATAGGTGGATATCCTACCCAAAGTCATTTTCAACAGTTTGGTCTTTTATTTATGCTGAAGCCAAAGAGTTACGTTTTTTTTTTTTTTTTTTCCGGCGAAGTTACTATTATACATTCTACAAAACACAGAAAATAAGGTAGGAAAGTACAAATTTAAACGAAAAGGATTGCTCAAATGTTTCCTTTCGTGCGCCTTATGAATAAGGCAAGATAGCGACCAAATTATAGAAATTGTAAAGAAAAAAAAAAAAATTATGGAACAATTTTTCAAATCATGAAAAACCTTGAGCCGATACGTAAACTTAAAACCAAAAACCCAATAAACAACCCCCCCCCCACAAAAAAAAAAAAAAAAAAAAACTTAGGTTTTATTGTTTATTTTTAAAAGTTACCTTTTCGTGGTCGGCCTAAAGCTTTGTTCTTCAGTTTTTAAGACCACGATACCTTTCTGAGTTTTGCTCTGCTGGTGACTTCACACAGCGAAGCATAAATTCCTTCCGTAGCCAGACAGCGTACTTAATGTAAATGTAAATTCATCATGCTCGTTGTCCTGTGTTCTAATATACTCTCGAGTGGGGTGGGCGACGATGAGTTTCAATTTTGACTTTACCAGGGTATAAACAAAAAATTTGAAAAAAAAAAAAAAAATAAATAAATAAATAAATAAATAAAAATAAAAAAAATAAAAAAAAATCCTAATATTACACTTTGACAGCTATGCCTGGTGCTCGTTTTTCGAGTCAAAAATAAATTTAAAGAAAAAAATGAAACCGGTTTTAACAAACTTTATTTTTGATTAGGCATTTTTTTTTAATTAACAAAAACATGAGCACATTTTTCATTAAATATATTTATAGGACGGTTCCATAGGATGACATTAGTCATTGCAATTGATTCAGCAAAATGGAAATTACTTCTGACAGCACAGTGCAAGCTACACTGACTGAGGTAGTTTTAAGTTTATGTATGTTTTTTTTTTTTAGAAGTTTAATTCAACAATTAACCAAATGCCATATAAATCCCAATATTTTATTAAAGTTTGATTGAATGATATGTTTTTGTTTAAATCCAATATGCGACTTTGTTAAAAAAAAAAAAAAAAAAAAAAAAAAAAAATCGAAGTTTTGAAAGAAATAAAAAAAAAAATGCCAAAATCGTTATCATCCAACAATAGTTAAAAAAAATTAACGTTAACGATTTAACAATTTTAAATAACGTGTAATTCCACATAATTGACCGCACTGTGCTTTGAAGAAGTAGTTTTATCCTTATCAGAACATTAACTTGTAAGACAGTTAATTGCAACTTGATTTGTAATATATTTTATGTGTTAAAAAATCATGCAACCGACTACTTCAAAAAAGTCTCTAGACTGAAGAACAAATGCAGCTTCGAGTAGCAGTTTTTGTAACCAACTATGTCACTGCATCTTAAGCATTATAAAAGATACACACCAGGAGGTGGGGGTATCTAGACTTTGTTCAGATTCCAAAGAGTGATGAAGAGTTTGGAGAAAGTTGGCTAGACAAATTCCAGAAGAGAGATAACGTATCGATGGAAGTCTTATTTTGGATTGAGGGTGAGAATTTAGATTTTGACCCTTTTAATGATAACTGCCATGTATATATTTGTCCAATACAAAGAGGAAATTAATATTATTTTTAAAACAATTAAACAGTACTTATGTTTTGCGTGGATAGATCGCGTCTATTAATGAAGCCTTACCCCCCCACCTCATCTACCCCAGCAATCAGCTACCTTCACAGACTGTTCGAATATTGAGACTAGATTGAACCGGCACATCTTCGTTTGGATAGACTAGTACAGTGGTGCAAGAGGAAATTTGTTTTAAAACTCCAGTAGACAAATTTCAAGTCGGTGTTTGCTTTGAAAGATGCATCTTAGTATAATACGGGCATTTCATGTCCCGGGTTACAAGGCGAGGCTCATTGTTAACCTCTTCGGAATGTGGAGATACCCCCTTGGTATTCAAATGAGGGTCAGTTTTTGTTTTTTGTTGCTGTTACGAAGTGAGATATTGAGTTGTTTCACCATCAGGTTCATTTGTTTTCGAGGCAGTGTCTAAGAGAAAGCTGCTAGTAGAGGCCCGGCCTTGCTGGAAAATATAATTAAAAAGAAATATGAAAAAAAAAATTAAAAGTATTCAGCGTGATCATATAAGGAAAACAACACATACATTAATATTACACAATATATAGAATGCGATAGATAAATTGTTTCCACTTAATGTTTTTTTTAGTTTTGCGCATCAACGTTGCTTTTGATTTTGTCGACGGCACAGAAGAGTCAATTGGGCACTGTGAGGCGAGAAAAAATAAAATAAAAATAAAAGCACCATAACGCAATTCACTCGGCCAGAAATTTGTTGTACTGCTTGGCATTCACGCCGGAACCTTTAAAAAGATTATTTCGTGGTGAATACAGTGAAGAGGATTCGGAAAGAGTTGGATATTACATCCAGTCAATTTCTTGGTGCTTGGCGGGATCACTAGTGATGGTGGCGTTAAGACTCCATTCATCTTCCCAGGGCCTTAGATTCAACACGGAGACGTGCCTCAAGTGCACGCAGTTTTGTCGACTGCACAGTAGAGTCAGTTGGGCACCGTCTATGTGAAAAGAGCACAATGACGCAATTCACTTAGCTAGAAATTTGGAAACGGCATGATGTACTGCTTGGCATTCGCACCGGAATCTCCAATACGAACACTTCAAAGTGTTTCGGTGTCAATCTGAGGACAGTGCAGAATATTCGGAAAGAGTTGAATGAGTCTCACGGTGATTAGGAAGGGACTTGGAGGAATCACTAGTGATAGCGACATTCTGTCTTCATTTGTCTTTCCACAGGGCCTCAAGACTCAAATGTTCCTTGAAGAGGTAGTGCTGCCCTGGGTCAAAAGAGTGGCTGCTGGAAGACCCTATGTCTGGCAACAAGACTCTGCACCTTGCCACACAAGAGGACCCAGTCACTGCTGTCAGACAATTTCTGCGACCACCTTGGCCCCTTAAATCTGGCCAACTAACTCCCCAGACTACAACCCCTTTGATTATTGTGCGTGTCAGCGAGACCAACAAAACTTCTTGTAACACCAAAGATCTGGATCGTCTAAAGGCTGTGTTTGAAGCCAATGGCGATTTTATTGAATACATTTACGCTTTAATATTTCTAGATATTTTTGTGTAGTTTTGGTAATTATATTTGTTAAAATAAGATGTCGGTGTTATTTTCATCTTTGCGTCATTTAGACAATTTATCAATCGCACCCTGTATAGTGTATGTTTTCACCTTCACCAAAGGTCATCGAATGTAAATGATCGTTCAAACCTGCTCCAGATAATTGAGGTCTTCGTCTTCGAGGTCGTAATCTCCTTTCGTGATGTAACCACAGTCAATACCAACAGTTCGTTCGGGATCAAAAGGCTGTTTAAAATAAAATAAAATTATAAACCTTCGTAGCATAATAACTTCTATTGGTCACTTAATATGTAAATATTTTTAACAATTTTATGGCTTCAATTAAGTACATTCTGGACGCATTTTTATGCCTTCAAATCCAGATAACGTGCTTCGTTTTTTGTTTTTAAAAATGTATTGTTGGTATTTTTACTATAAAAATACATTTATACCTTCATAGTGTTTTACTTTTGTTTGTGGGGTAGGGTTAACTATTTGCCCTTAGCTGAGACCGTAACAGGTGCTACCGCCCCGTGGCAGGGTGGAGCTGGAAACAATTAAAAAGTCAAAACCTCCAATCGCCCTTCATTGCCATATTCACGATCTATATAGAATAGATATATAGACAGATAAGATGATCTATATCTCATCAACGCTAAAGTAAGGCAATAAAGCCAGTAAGACGCAAGGGAGGATTCTGAGAGAGAATATACTGAAAGAAAATCACTAAAGACAGACAAAGGAACAATAATTAAGACAGACTATAACGATTGACATTGCATTAAAGGTGTTGAAGATCAAAGTTGAGGGTATTCTTTGGGCAGGTACTTCTATAAAAATCATGATTTTCATCTTTAGAGTAAAAATTCTAACTTATTCATAATTTAAAAATATTGTTTAAGAAGAATGAAAACAAGATAAAAATCAGTCAATTTGGCCCATTTTCAAAATCTGCTTCCGAGATGATATGAAAAATAAGTTTCATGCAAAAACTAATTCACACTCCTTCCCAGGCTTTTGAACAGGATTAGAGGTTTATTCATCGTTTCCTACATAGGATATGGCTCCCGTTTCCTTCTAATTTCTTCATTCAGTAATCCCTTTGCGTCTTAGTGGCATTATTGCCTTCCTTTGAGTGAAAAAGTAAAGAAATTGAAAAACATCTAATTTACACAAATAGAACTTAATATTTTTTCGACTGCCAAACGTCTCAGTCTTGAAGAACTTGAACTTTATGACACACAGACAGCTATTTTCTTTGGTATTCCTATCCCCGCCCCTAATCAAAATGTTCCAGGAAATAGAAAATTTTGCACAAACCTTTGTGAAGGCACGTTTCGCAGTTGTCTGAAGAGTATCTGTTACAGCGCCCATAAAGGAAGTGGCATCGTCAATTTTATATCGCGAATAACCAAAGCATCGCGAGTGGAAATCAATTACTTTCAATTTAAGAAGGCGTTGAACATCGGAAAACCCAACCTGAAAAGAGAAGAGAAGTCAGCTGTAGATAAAAATAAGAGGAACCGTTATCAATGACCAATCCTATGAGACCCTAAATGTCAAAGCAACCATCTTTTGAATGATCATAAATAATCAGCTAAAGAATATACGCAAAGAATTTGTAAACAACTATGCCGATAATGTTACTAAAGATGGCCAGAGGTTGGCGACTGATCTCACTCTCTCCCGGTCTTGTACAATCTATCCAAAATGCGGAAAAGACTAGCTGGTTGCATCCAATGCTTCAAAAGAAAAAGCTACATGCGTTCCGTCATCGCCGATCTGACACCAAGTTACCAGCAATCAGGATAAACGGAGCTTCTTTCGGAGAAGCAACGCGCCTTGATAGACTGTTGGACCTCAAACTGACACCAGACCTCAAATGGAACTCTTATATACTATCCGTTGCTAAGGATGTAGGTAAAAATGATCGGTGCTCTGTACAGCTCCAATGAGTACCCGACCACTCATGCTATCCTCTGCAAGAACCACATCAGACCTAAAAATGAAGTACTGTTGTCATATTTGGGCCGGAGCTGCCAACACCTCACACTCCAGCCTTGACAGAGTTCAAAAAGCGTCTACGAGCCCTTGTGAGTGACGGATTTTTCTCCACCCTTCAACCCTTCGCCTACAGTCGGGACGTGGCAAGCCTCTCGTCGTTCTACCTCTACTTCCATGGAAAGCGTTCGGATAAACTACAACCCCTGGTCCCGCCAAGGCAAACCTTCACAGCAAGAATATGCCATGCCATTTACATAGTAGCAAACCAATCACATTCCCTCAGTTTCCCATCTGAAATGTAAGTTCCACTCTAGCAACTTCTCGCGAACCACTGCCTTCAAGGCGGAATATATTAATTATTTCCCACCCCTTCCCTTTTAATAATATAAAAGAAGGAAAAGAAAGCACCTTCTTTTTTAGCCATTAAAAAAAATGAATTTGTCTGACTATAGGAAGTCAGTAAGAAAACATTTAACCCTACCAAAAAAGACCCTCCGGATAAAGAAAATATGAATGAATATCCAGCCCTTGAGTCTATTTCCTCTAGCGAGGATGACATCACTGGGAAAAATGAAAATTCACCCATTTCAAGTATGGAGGCCAATAATGGCAATAAAAAAAGTGAAAATTGTACGGAGGCCAGTAATGGCAATAATACCCAAATTAACAGGGAAGCCAAAAATGGCCCTCAAGACAAGACTGAGGCCGAGGAATCGCCCTCTTGTTGGTCGCCCCCCACCGAAATGCATTATAAATCTTGCGGATTTCTTGGAGCGTACTAAGAGCTACGCTCACCTTGTAAAAGGTGGACTCTTGGAAGACTTCCAAAAATTGAAGAAGATTGAAAAAAGAATTGTGTCAGTTTTCGTCGTCGACAAGCGTTCGCGCAAAATTTGTCGCTCCACGAAAAACAGTGTTAAAGACTAGAATTCTTGGGGTTTAAGCCCCTTAGAATTGTTAAAAGGTGCCAAGTTTTTCATGTGGGACGTACTGGTACCCACACCAGAAGACTGCGTAGCCGCTGCGAGCCGTGAGCTCATAACTAAAGATCTTATTCTACAAACGGAGTACGAAGGCCGCAGAAGGACCTCGTGGCAGTATATGAGGTCCCTCCTCAGGTTATCGGGAATACCTCGCTGCCTTCATGTCCCCGTATGGCGAAATTCTAGGCGCTTCCTGCGATAGCCTGAACGGGGGGTGGAGCTTCGATATTATGTTGGACGAGAAAGTCTTCCGCTCCATCCCCAACTATCTGGATGTTGGGAGCTTGAAATTACCGGTCATTATTACTGGCCGAAGAGAGGTGTGGAGAGTCACCTCTCCTCCCCAGAGAAGAAGGCCTCTGGTAGTCAAGCTCCAGTTGACCAAAATCCCCCTCTGACCGCGTCTCCTCTTCCCACCTCGCCTGTAATAGGTGTACCCGGGACAGGGTCGGTTAAACCACCGATTGGTATAACATCTAAGACCACATTCCCCAAAGAGCCTTCGACCGCTGCCAGTGCAGTTGTTGAGAAGGGGGAGGGGGAATGGCTGGTGGCTGGTAAGGCCAGAGGGAAGCGCCAGACAGCGGATGCTCAGTCCCCTGAAGCCCCAAGGACAAAAGGCACCCACAGCCCCACTCCCTCTGACAACGTTAAGGGCGATGCTTCGGCCTCTCTACAAGATTTCAAGGATAAACAAAGAAATACGAAAAAAAAAAATGAAAGAACTTAAAAAGAAGTTGGACAACCAGGAACAACAAATCCTACTCCTTCCTCGTCCTCTGCCCGGTCCGCACCTTCACCGATAAATAAACCTTCCCCTTCATCTTCACCGACAATAGCCCGTCCTCTCAGCAGAGATCCCAGCCCATATAAACATAGATCATTTTACACCCACTTCACCTGTTAAACAATGTTCATCCTACACCCCTCTGCATACTCCCAGTCCTTCCCCCGTCAAGGGCAAAATGGGGAGGAAAAAAAAAAACAAAAAAAAAAACATTTTTAAGTCTGGGGGGGGGGGGGGAGATTATATATATATATATATATATATATATATATATATATATATATATAGAGAGAGAGAGAGAGAGAGTCCGTGATTATGGGAACCGAATTAAGGAATTAAAATACCCTCTTTCGATTGATTGATTGTTTTGTTTAACGGCATCTCAACCTTAGTGGTCATTTTATGCCGGAAATGATTTTGAGCGACTTTAAAAGTCAAAAACGCATAGTTGGCAACACCATTGTTTCAAAAACGTACAGCTGGCAACATTATTGCTTCAAAAACGTTAAGCTGGCAACATTATTGTTTTAAAACATACCTGGCAACATTTTTTACAAAAAGCGTATATCTGGCAACATTGTTTCAAAAAGATTTATCTAAGGCCTTACTGTTGGATGTAGTTTATCGCCATACCCAGGACGCGGATGTAGTTTGTCATACTCAGGACGTAGGTGAGAGCTGAAAAAAAAAACTAAACGTACAGCTGGCAACATTTTTTTTTTTTTTTTTTTTTTTTGAAAAAATAAAAAAAAAAATGATTAGCTGGCAACATTATGGTTTCAAAAACGTATGGCTGGCAACATTACTTTTCTGAAAAACATTATCTGAGGCCTTGCTGTTGGATGTAGTTTATCGTCATACCAGGGACGCGGGTGTAGTTTATTGTCATACCCAGGACGTGGGTGAGAGCTGAAAAACTAGTTCACTATTTACCCATAGCTGGGACCCTAACAGGTGCTACCACCCCGGGTCAAGGTGGACCTGGGAACACCAGCAATTAAGAGGTGGTTCCACGCTCCTCAAAACCTCCTGATCAGAGGCCTTGCTGTTGGATGCAGTTTAACGTCATACCCAGGACATACCTTCTTTCGATTAGGCAATATGCCGACTTGGGCGTAGAAGTGCCCCCCAAATTTCCCGCACGCCCAAAGGGTCCTAACGGTCATACGGATGGGACCAAGCCAAGCCAATTTTGTCCTTCAAAATGGCCTTGTCTATCGCCATAGTGTAAAATGAAAAATTAAAACAGCTGTCAAAACTTTGTGCAGAGAGGGTCCCAGTTTCAGTTCACCCCTCCCTGTATAGAGCCCTAAAATTAACGTTTCCCTGGGATATCGGCAGAATCTCCCAAGACGGTACCATCAAGACCGAGATGGGCCATGGGCCTATGGGAGATGCTGTTGGTATCCTTACCCCGGCCATGTTCAATTTGGGTAAACAACCCTAATCGGACATCTCGATGGCGCTCTTGTTAGCTACTTTGAGTGTGCGGGGCCTGAGTTCCGAGTCTCGCAGGACGAGGCTCTCCCGTGACCTTCAGCGCCTCGGGGTGAAGGTCTTGTGTGCAAGAGATCCGGTTTTCTTTTCATGACCGTGAGGATATACTAAGGGGTTCGCCCTTTATTCAGCATGTTTTGATGGTCGTTCGACGGGTGTCTCTTGGCTAGTGAGCAGGTCTTTGAAGGCTGCATGTACACTTGTCTTCGCAGATCCGGCGGGCAGGCTTTGCGTGCTGGATGTTACTATAAAGGATAAGGTTCTACGTCTCATTGGGGTTTATGCGTCCAATAACCATGCTGAGCGGCCTGCTTTGTTTCGGCAGATCGCGCCGTACTTGACGGCATCTCGTCGGGTAGTTTTAGCGGGCGATTGGAATGCCGTCCTTGACCCCCGATATAGATCGTATAGGGCAAAAACAGGGTACTAACAACCCGGATGTGAAACCATTTCGGGACTTTATCGACGAGATCAAACTCGTCGATAAGTACCGGAATGAACACCCTCGGGAGGTAGCATGGACTTGGACAAATAGTGGCAACTCGGCTCCTGGGACGCTTGCGAGCTACCTGGACCGTGTCTTAGTTAAGAGAGTCGATGTAGGGCTCTTAGGGTGTCCAAGTTTCCACTATATAGTTTATACGGATCATAGGCTTGTCCGGGTCCGTGTAAACTTAGATAAGCCTAGGTTTAGAATGGCTAGTTACGGGAAATTCAACGTTTCATTATTCAGTGAACAGGGTTTCCGGGACCAGCTACTACTAATGATTCAGAGGGAATTGACGGGGGCGTTTGTGGGAAACGCCTGGTGTGATAATTTAAAATCCAAAATTAGAACGTTTGCTGCCGATTTTAGTCGTCGACTCAATCTAGATAAGATAGATTAGCGGCGCAAACGGCTTTAAAAAAAAAGTGGATCGGGCCGTGAAATCTCGTGTTAGTGGGGATATAGCCTTAGCTCAGGCACAGTTGTCCTCCTTGCTTATCAAGAAGGATCAAGCTCTGGTAGTTGGGGCTAGGTTAAAAAGTGTCTTCTGAGGCGACGAATATGGCCGCCGAACTGCGTGCAGAGGAAAATCGGAACGCGTCTAGGCGACATATAGCGTGCGTCACATTGCCGGATAAGCGGACCGTGACTACAAACGCGGGTATATGCGAGGCTTTTCGAGATTACTTTAAGGATCTTTTCACCAGGGAGCCCGGTCTGAGCTCTGCTCAGTTCGATGCCTATTTAGCCGACTTTCCCTGCCTTGAGGCAGCTGAAGCGGCTAGGTGCGAGGTCCCATCACAGAGTCGGAAATCTGGGAAGCGCTGAAGCAGGTTAGCCTGGATAAGTCTCCGGGGCTAGATGGTCTTCCCTACGAAGTGTACTTGAGGTTGTCGCCCGTTTTTGTTCCTTTGCTGGAACTGATTTTCAACCACTGGATGAGGCAGGAGTCTATACCTCAACGCTTCACCAGGGGTGTGATCAAGTTGCTGCGTAAGGACAAGAACGGTGGGGATGGGTTAGGGAATTTTCGCCCTTTAACCGTGTTAAACACTGAATTAAAGATTTTGGCGAAGATCTTAGCCAACCGTTTGCAGCTTGTCCTGTCTAGTCTGATTGGCTCTGAACAGACTTGTGCTGTGAAGGGCAGGACTATTCAGGATAACCTTCATATGGTACGCTTGATCTTAGAACAAGTCGACAGTGAAGCCGCGCTGATCAATTTAGATCAGTCTAAGGCCTTCGATAGGGTTGACCATCGTTTTCTGGAGGCTGTCCTTTCGGCGGCCGGTTTCGGAGCCGACTTTCGCTCCTGGATCCGACTTTTGTATGCGACCCCCGGTGCGCTGGTGGAGGTGAATGGGGTAAGATCGAAACCTTTCGTATTGTCTCGCTCCATTCGTCAAGGTTATCCGCTCTCGCCTCTGCTTTACGTTCTTGCGTTGGAACCATTCCTTTGCAAGCTAAAGGCGAATCCGGTCCTGCGCGGAATTTCCCTGCCTGGGGCTACCACCTCAGCCAGGTATTCTGCCTATGCTGACGACGTTTCGGTTCTTATGTCGAGCATAGCTGAGATTTACCAAGTCAGCAAAGAGATCAGTGGCTATGAGATGGTGACAGGGGCCAAGATCAACGGCGATAAGTGTTGGCTTGCGGTTGGGTGCGTGGAAGGGAGTTTCTCTTCCCGGACCTTTCCTTTGGACGGATGGACCGATCAAGATACTCCGCGTCTGGTTCGGTCTTGATCTCCAGTTGGAAATGAATTGGTCGGAGGTGTAAGGGAAGGTCGAGATCGCGGTTAATCTGTGGGCTCGGAGGAGACTTTCCCTGAAGGGAAGGGCGGACGTATGTGTTTCACACATCTATCCGATACGCCTGTACAGACTATAATTCCACTCCCGTATGCCAGACTAATTTTATTAGTACGGACCTTGTTCTCTTTCTTGGAGAGACAAGGCCCCTATGGTATCTCGCGAGATCTGTTGCCTTCATCCCTCTGAGGGCGGCCTGGGTATGCCTAGCATTGATATTCGTCAACATATGCTTCGCATCACCTTTCTAGACCGAATGTGTTGCGGATCGGATGAGGAGAGTGCGTTTTGGAAAGAAGACGTCCGCAACTATTTCCCGTCTCTGAGAAGTGCGCACTCGTGCGAGGAAGAGGCCCTCCGTACACCCCGAGCCGAATGCTCCTTCTATCGCGAATGTCGTCGTGCTCTGAAGCTCCTCTTACGGACTTCGGATAGCCTCTCCAACGCCTAGGCGTTGTCTCGTAAGGCATTGTATCAACTGTTAGTTAGGGGGTCCGTTCAAGATGATCTGATTGGCGATCTCGGGCTTACGAAGGAAGAGGCTCGCTCAATAAGCCTTGGGCGCCTGGGTTGAAATGCCTCAATAATGATGAGGCATCACTCACCTGGCTAATGATTCGTGGGGCCCTCTGGGTCGGCAAGAGAGACTGTTCAGCAGGCTTGGAGAAATATCCAAACCGTTGTCGCTGTACGGGGGAAGTCGAGACCATTGGTCACGCCTTCTTTCACTGCAGGGCGGTAGTGCCGTTGTGCCTAGGTGTTATGAGAGTCGTGATTTGGACGACACGTCAGAAGGGATTCCATGAGGGCGATAGGTTCACTTCTTCCCAACTGATCTTGTACTTTAAGCATCAGCTTAGTCAAGATTAGGACGGAAAGGCGGCGGCTCACCTCATCAGTATTCAACAAAAGGTGGGTGAATCTTGCGCGTTCGTGTCGTGTAAAAGGGGCTGATCTTGAGTGGCATTTTGATGCCGGTTCGGCATCAGGATATTGTTTTCCTGGGTTGAACTTGGGCAAACTATCCCGAGATTAGGTTAGTGTAGGTCTTGTTTATTGATTTTTAGTTTTTCTGCTTTTTAGTCAACTTAGCTAGGGTGTGTTTGCTCATTGGTCCCTTTTATTTCTGTCTTTTCTTTTTAGTTTAACTCCCTATCCCCTCCCTCGTTTAAGTGGTCAGTGATGTCAGTTCTCTGGTGGATGTGGGGCGCCGTTCGTTTCGCGTGTGTATTTTTCGTATTTGTTGTGTATGAATGAGTGTGTACCTGTGTGAATGCTTGGGAGGAATGAATGTTTCCTTTATTTTCATAGTCCCGCATAGATTTCGTCCGGTTAACCGATATTTCTGCCTCATTTATAGTTTGTGGGGGTTTTTTGATTACTAACACTTTTTGTTTAGTTTCTTGTAAATATTTTATGTATCATATTGTATATATTCATTGTGGATTTTTTTTTAAATTGTTTTATGACCTTCCCCCCACAAACAATATTTGTAAATAAGGGGAGTATTTAGGATTTTCATTGAGTCAAAGAGGTATTTTGGTGGATGTAGTAAGAAAAGTATTGATAAATGTGTTATTTTGGTGAATGGAATATTGTCTTGTCTTGTATGATAGCTAGCCACAACCACTGACCCTAAGTTTTATATTAAGACAGGTGATGACCGTCCTTTACCCCAACCCCCATTTTTGGCCTTGTGCCACATTTATTGTATCTATAAGATAATAAATATTGTTGAAGGGAAATTTCTGCTGTTATCAACTCCGGCTTTTGATTCAAGGACTATTATATCCAACCGAAAGAATCTCTATAAAAAGTTGCCGACTAACCAAAACCCAAAAGAGAATTTCATGGAACAAATTTGGTAAATAGAATTTTGACTAATTTTCATTGACCAAACTAAAAATTAATATTTATTTACACACCTTTGTGGATTTCCAAATATAGCACTTAGATTACTTCACTAGCCCTAAAGTGATAAAGATATTTGATTCCCTTTCCTTCTCCCTCGTAACACTTCGCCAGTAACTGTGTTTTCTGTTTTGTAGGCCACAATTGTTTATCCTGTATATATTTTATGTTCCGTTCTAGTAAATTAAATATGTTTGTGATTTAGCTCTGTTGTGGTAAATCATTTTTTTTTTTCCTTGGTTACAATTATCAACGTAACAAAATGGGGGCTCGTCCAACTAAAATATCGTACAAAAAACAAACAAACAAAAAACCTCAATATACGTAATTCGCAAACAAAAAAAAAAAAAAAAAAAAAAAAAAATAAAACATGCCTTTTTCCGTGGATTAGCCGATCTGGGCGAATCATTCCATGTTTTACAAAAATCGGAGCTATTACAAATTGCAGACTATTTCAGGTTAAATACAAACCCGTCAATGGAAAAAGCAGAAATAAAAAGTATTGTCGCTACAAAACTAATAGATAAAAATCTCTTAGACTCGTTTAATATTGACGAAAAAGACGACCAAAGTAGTTTACGTCTTCAATTAGAAATAAAGAAATTAGAGATACAAGAATGAATAGAATTGGAAAGATTAAAAATTGAAGATGAAAAAAATAGAGTTAGAAAAATTGAAATTACAACGAGAAAATAGAAGTCAAAATTCCAATAATTCTTCATTAAGTGCAACATTTGATGCAGGAAGATATCAAACTAGTACCTAAGTTTTATGAAAAAACGGTGGAAAAATATTTCTCATTTTGAGAAAATTGAGATTAATTTAGGATGGCCTTTTCAACGAGGATTTTCCGGGATTGTGTACGCGGACAGGCATGTTTTGAATGCCTAAAAATCTCAAATATTCTTAAATGCCTATAATTAATAATAGATCGTATATACGAGTTCCACTGGTGTTTGGGTGGGTCAACCGGAGTCAAAGTAGAATTCCAAAGCAAGTTTTGCACCTTGTGAGAACCATTCATGGTCTGTTTAGTGATTGTGGATTATTACTACTCTAGTTTTGAACGTATTCGAGTTTATAATACGGTCCTCCCCACCCCTCTGAGCCGCCAGGGATAGATAAGAGATCAAGTACGTGATATAGCAGAGTAGACTGGGTGGAAGTCTGTTTAAGCGAATGAAAGATCCTATTATGTCTTTGGCAAAAATCGATGTCAATTCACAAACATCTGCGGAGAGATATACGCTACATCAGTAAGAGACATAACAAAAAGTATTGTCCAATGAAATAAAAATATACATGGAGTTAATTTTTCTTCTCTTTCCGATTCTTCAAATCGGCTAAACATTTCAAAATGTTAGATGCAAACAAGATTGCAGAACCGTTTCAACACAATATCACATCCCGTAGTAAGAACAGGAACAAATTGTAAGATTATCAGGCGGGAATATCTGTCAAATGTAAAGTGTAACATATACATTGTGAGGAAACAGTGGATTTTAGCTAAGTTATTTTTAGTAGAGAAGATTTTTTTTTTTTTTAAATTAAAAACTGTCTATAAAAAGGTCTTAAAACATTCGCTAAGTTTCGCAGATCTTTAAGCGGTATTCTTTTGCTACAAAATCTGCCAAAACAGGACCAACATATCTACTACATTTTTGAGTAAGTATGTTATGTATACGCAGTTGTACAAATGAGAAAATACATTTCTGGGAGGGTTGTTTGAATGGAATAAAACAAATGCAGCCTTACATTTTATGGTCAGAAACTGAAGCTCATACGGGCGTGCTTTTAGCAGCGTTCATAAAAAAAAAAAAAAAAAAAAAAAAAAAAAAAAGTTCTTACCTCTCTGCTATCGTCTGCAATTCCGCGACAGATTTTAATGGCGTCTTTGACATTTCCGAGCTGTTTGCCAAATACCAATTCTTGTTCGGTGTCTGTAAGACTTTTCTAGAATAAAATAAAAAGCAGTTGCAAGTGTCAAGTAGAAATGGACATGCGCTCCCATATAGGGTGGTTTTAGGCGGTGCAGATAGCCATACCCCGTTACTTTATATTGCATTCTAGTTAAATTCGATTGAAGTGCATTATGTTGAGACAAGCAGAAAGAAAATTTACCAACTATTTAAATCTACATAAATGTCGTTTAATGAAAAAAAAAAAAAAAAAAAAAAAAAAAAAAATCTAGATCCTTTCACATTAATGCAGGGAACCCCAGGTCTATCTTCTATGGCGTTGTTTATCTTCAATGACTTACCCGTTGTCACCAGTTACCAACGTGCTATTTATGCTGATAACCATTTACTCCTTTATTAGTGACAAGTCTGATAATTCCGACAAAGTAAAACTAGTAACATCCCTTGAAAATGAAGTCAAATCAGTGTTTAACCGAGACAAGGCATTTCTTGTAAATTTTAACGCATCCGAAGCAAAACTACTTTCATTTAATGACCATAGAGAACCATCTCTGCCTTCCGTCATCAGGGCTGATGCTAACTGCCAAGAGAGAAACAGTGCGCTTTCGTGGGCTCACGTCTTCCCCTGGCATGTAGTGGAATTATACGGATTCACTTGGTAGGAAAGTTGCTTTACTGTGTCGTGCCAGGCAATTTTTTTCTTCTCAGAATCCACCTTACACATTTAAATAAGGAATTTTGTTCTTATCGTGTCTGATACACTTATGTATCTCGAAATTCTTGACAAAACAAAAAACAAAGGGTCTGCAATGTAATCAAATCCTAACCGGTCATCTCGACTATAGTCAATATCCCCACCGACGTAACTTCCCTGTTATTGCAAGTATTTTCATGAATTGTTCTGGGGAAATGTCCTACTTGGTGTCTTTGACTGAATGATTTTAAGCAGGCTACTAGATTGGCAATTAGGTCTCGGTTTTACCATTGAACTAGCTAGATGCATTATATATATATATATATATATATATATATATATATATATATATATATATACACACACATTAAAAAATGGACAAAGTACAATTTATTAAAGACTTTATGTTTAACGTTCTTTTTATAGATACAAGTATTTAAGTAAATGTTCTGTTTATAATAAACAGTATTAAATATTAGTATTATTAATTATTCGGTAGGCAAGTAGGTATAAGCAGTAAATTCGACCTTGCCTACCGAAAGCTCCTTTGTGGCCGAATCGGTTAAGGCACGTCAGCGTAAATGACTGTTCCGTATAGGATGTAGGTTCGAATCCTGTCAAAGGACGAATATTTTCTATGAAAATTTCTCGGACATTCAGGCCGGTAAATGTTATTTAATACTGTTTATTATAAACAGAGCATTTACTTAAATACTTGTATCTATAAAAAGAACGTTAAACATAAATGTCTTTCACACACACACGTTAAATATCTGTAAATTCAAATATAAACAGAAAATATTAACTTATTTCCGTACCATGAAAATAGCCGGGGGCTTAAATATAACAGTTTCTCGGCGAATGCAGGATTTTTTTTTTTTTTTTTTTTAATCATTTCACCCCAAGAAAGGCGTTAATGATATTAAGATGCAAAGTGTTACAGCAAGTGGGAAAAAAAGAAAAAAAAAGAAAAAAAAAAGTCTTTGAAAAGAAAAAACAGTTCAAGAAAACAGATGGTGATTGGCGTTGCATTTATATTTTGTGGCAAGAAAAACTTAAAAGTGTACACACACACATTACTCCTGTGAAGGAAACAACGTAGGAGCATTTTGCACTCCCTCGACAAGGCAGGGTCACAATGAAAAGACAAAAGTAGTCACTACTTACCTCGCTTATCAATCTTTCAGCAAGTTGCTGGCAACTTACTCTGTGCGTATCTCCGGCCATGTTCGCAATTATCTGGAAACAGAAGAGCGTCATGTAATCAGCGGGGTGGCTTAGCCAAGGAAAGTTGTTACAGCGTTGATATATAACCGTGTTACAGCAGAAGTCGAATCCGAGTCAAATGTAGCGGATATATTGTCGAAAGAGTTACGCGTGTTTTTTTTTGTTTTTTTTTTTTTTTAAACGTCTAAATGATCAAAGAAATTGCTCCTTAGATTGGCTAGAATCTATTAACACTTACTATTCCCGTACTTCTCGCCTGTAAAAGACTTCCGGATTTTTACTTTACGGTCAAATTTCATCTTCAAAAACTTAAACACTGTCAATCATTATGCTTGAGGGTGAAACCACAAAAAGGACACGCGCGCCCAAAGAGGACACAAAAGACAAAACAAAAAATGTAAATACTGAAGATGCCCATATTTCTTTCAGGGTTTGGAAAGCTCACGCTAATAGAACACCCGTTAACCCACACAGTTCACTAACGGCTCGTATAAACGTTTGACCGACAATATATTGCAGTAGGAGATCAGTCAAACCTGTTATTTTCAATTTCACCTGCGATCACTTTAGAACTTTATCTATCGTGTTCCTTCATGATGTAAGCAGTCATAGCACTCCGCAATTTCCTTTCCGTAGCTATCAATAAATTGTGATTACTCCTAAACCTTGACCCGCAATCTATTTACTCAAGCTCACTAATTAGGTCATGTTTTCCTATTCCACTTACCTGCAGTCTGTCCTATGAGTATCAAATTTTCAAAACCCTCTTTCCTCATTATGTGCCCTAGAAAATTAACCTGTCTTCCTGTTAAGTAAGAGTGTCCTTTGTTTCCATTTTCTCTAAAACTCCGTGGTTGCTCACAAGTTCGGTCCATGGTATTCTCAGCATCCTTCTGTAGAAGGACATTTCTGTTGCTTCAAATCTTCGTCTGTGAGAAGCGACACTGAAATCCGAAGCAACCTGGCAAGCTGCTACCTGTAGAGTCGATGCTATTTCGAGGATGCGATTTAAAAATCACTAAACAATTTTGTACATCTCGAAAAAATTAACGCAAAAATATTTTCATCGAAACCTTGTTATGAGGATATCGGCAAGAGAGACCCCGACATAATAATGGCGAAGTTTGACGTGCTAAACTAAAATATACACTGAATGAAAGTAAATTTTTGTAAACACTCACTCTGCAAAACTTATCGAAAGCACTGACTGTACTTTGCATCTTTATTCTTTCCTGTTGATGGTAATCCAACAGATTAGTATGTCTTCTGAAAGAGAAATTCAAAAATATAAAGTTTTCACATTTGCATTCATAGAAAAGTGAAACGATATAGATGCTGGTAAAAATGGTCGGTTCTTCCATTACAGAAAGTACCGGATTCTTGCTTCTATACTCCACAAGAGTTAAGTAAAAGAAAAGTGCTGGCCCCTTGATGAAGTTCAAAATGTGTCCTTGTGGCTAATGAAGGACTCTACCCTACAACTTCTTTCCTACAGACGGAAAAGGAGCAAGCTACTATCGCTATTTCAATGGCAAATGTTTTTACGAGCTACTTTCATAATTTTCAACAGTTCAGACCTTCACAGTTGAGATACGCCATAACACGTACGCTTGAGCAAATCGCTTCCTATTCCATTAGTAAGGAGGAAGATCTTTCCAAGAAGCGCTATTTTGTAAAACAGACTCCCGAGTGGAAGTTTCCCTGATCTCCCCCAAACATCAAGTTTAAGGTTAGTCGATAGATTACATCGACTAATCTGCACTTATTACCCTTCTCTTACATGCATAAAACCTCATTCAGTAACTCTTTGGCCTTACATTTGGGTAAACAATGAGGAAAAAAAAAGGGGAAAAAAGGGGGAAAAAAGCAAAGTTACCTGAAAAGTAGAGTATCAGGCGGTTTGATTGAAGGTCCTGCCTCGTATTGCCGGTCCAACATGTAACTGGATTTAGTTTCGTTTTCCAACCTCGACACCTATATAAAGTGAAAAGTGGATGGGGGCAATTTAAAAAAAAAATAGAAGCATCACACGCATAATGAGAAAAAAATATAAAAATCCGTATATGGTATCCGTAGATACTAAGCTCTTCAGATATCTAAGTTTGGCAATCGGTTGCAAGAAATATTGGAGTTGGTTTAGTACTTTTACGCGCAGTGTTTTGGCACGGCCTTCTGAGAGATTATTTGACGCTAGGGCGAGGAGTTACATTCAACCATTGAAAAAGTTTTTCCCAGATATACACACACATATATATATATATATATATATATATATATATATCGAGAGAGATCGAGATCGAGAGAGATCGAGATCGAGAGAGATCGAGATCGAGATATCGAGATCGAGATATCGAGATCGAGATATCGAGATCGAGATATCGAGATCGAGATATCGAGATCGAGATATCGAGAGATCGAGATATCGAGAGATCGAGATATCGAGAGATCGAGATATCGAGAGATCGAGATATCGAGAGATCGAGATATCGAGAGATCGAGATATCGAGAGATCGAGATATCGAGATATCGAGAGATCGAGATATCGAGAGATCGAGATATCGAGAGATCGAGATATCGAGAGATCGAGATATCGAGAGATCGAGATATCGAGAGATCGAGATATCGAGAGATCGAGATATCGAGAGATCGAGATATCGAGAGATCGAGATATCGAGAGATCGAGATATCGAGATATCGAGATATCGAGATATCGAGATATCGAGATATCGAGATATCGAGATATCGAGAGATCGAGATATCGAGAGATCGAGATATCGAGATATCGAGATATCGAGATATCGAGATATCGAGAGATCGAGATATCGAGAGATCGAGATATCGAGAGATCGAGATATCGAGAGATCGAGATATCGAGAGATCGAGATATCGAGAGATCGAGATATCGAGAGATCGAGATATCGAGAGATAGAGATATCGAGAGATAGAGATATCGAGAGATCGAGATATCGAGAGATAGAGATATCGAGAGATAGAGATATCGAGAGATAGAGATATCGAGAGATAGAGATATCGAGAGATAGAGATATCGAGAGATAGAGATATCGAGAGATAGAGATATCGAGAGATAGAGATATCGAGAGATAGAGATATCGAGAGATAGAGATATCGAGAGATAGAGATATCGAGAGATAGAGATATCGAGAGATAGAGATATCGAGAGATAGAGATATCGAGAGATAGAGATATCGAGAGATAGAGATATCGAGAGATAGAGATATCGAGAGATAGAGATATCGAGAGATAGAGATATCGAGAGATAGAGATATCGAGAGATAGAGATATCGAGAGATAGAGATATCGAGAGATAGAGATATCGAGAGATAGAGATATCGAGAGATAGAGATATCGAGAGATAGAGATATCGAGAGATAGAGATATCGAGAGATAGAGATATCGAGAGATAGAGATATCGAGAGATAGAGATATCGAGAGATAGAGATATCGAGAGATAGAGATATCGAGAGATAGAGATATCGAGAGATAGAGATATCGAGAGATAGAGATATCGAGAGATAGAGATATCGAGAGATAGAGATATCGAGAGATAGAGATATCGAGAGATAGAGATATCGAGAGATAGAGATATCGAGAGATAGAGATATCGAGAGATAGAGATATCGAGAGATAGAGATATCGAGAGATAGAGATATCGAGAGATAGAGATATCGAGAGATAGAGATATCGAGAGATAGAGATATCGAGAGATAGAGATATCGAGAGATAGAGATATCGAGAGATAGAGATATCGAGAGATAGAGATATCGAGAGATAGAGATATCGAGAGATAGAGATATCGAGAGATAGAGATATCGAGAGATAGAGATATCGAGAGATAGAGATATCGAGAGATAGAGATATCGAGAGATAGAGATATCGAGAGATAGAGATATCGAGAGATAGAGATATCGAGAGATAGAGATATCGAGAGATAGAGATATCGAGAGATAGAGATATCGAGAGATAGAGATATCGAGAGATAGAGATATCGAGAGATAGAGATATCGAGAGATAGAGATATCGAGAGATAGAGATATCGAGAGATAGAGATATCGAGAGATAGAGATATCGAGAGATAGAGATATCGAGAGATAGAGATATCGAGAGATAGAGATATCGAGAGATAGAGATATCGAGAGATAGAGATATCGAGAGATAGAGATATCGAGAGATAGAGATATCGAGAGATAGAGATATCGAGAGATAGAGATATCGAGAGATAGAGATATCGAGAGATAGAGATATCGAGAGATAGAGATATCGAGAGATAGAGATATCGAGAGATAGAGATATCGAGAGATAGAGATATCGAGAGATAGAGATATCGAGAGATAGAGATATCGAGAGATAGAGATATCGAGAGATAGAGATATCGAGAGATAGAGATATCGAGAGATAGAGATATCGAGAGATAGAGATATCGAGAGATAGAGATATCGAGAGATAGAGATATCGAGAGATAGAGATATCGAGAGATAGAGATATCGAGAGATAGAGATATCGAGAGATAGAGATATCGAGAGATAGAGATATCGAGAGATAGAGATATCGAGAGATAGAGATATCGAGAGATAGAGATATCGAGAGATAGAGATATCGAGAGATAGAGATATCGAGAGATAGAGATATCGAGAGATAGAGATATCGAGAGATAGAGATATCGAGAGATAGAGATATCGAGAGATAGAGATATCGAGAGATAGAGATATCGAGAGATAGAGATATCGAGAGATAGAGATATCGAGAGATAGAGATATCGAGAGATAGAGATATCGAGAGATAGAGATATCGAGAGATAGAGATATCGAGAGATAGAGATATCGAGAGATAGAGATATCGAGAGATAGAGATATCGAGAGATAGAGATATCGAGAGATAGAGATATCGAGAGATAGAGATATCGAGAGATAGAGATATCGAGAGATAGAGATATCGAGAGATAGAGATATCGAGAGATAGAGATATCGAGAGATAGAGATATCGAGAGATAGAGATATCGAGAGATAGAGATATCGAGAGATAGAGATATCGAGAGATAGAGATATCGAGAGATAGAGATATCGAGAGATAGAGATATCGAGAGATAGAGATATCGAGAGATAGAGATATCGAGAGATAGAGATATCGAGAGATAGAGATATCGAGAGATAGAGATATCGAGAGATAGAGATATCGAGAGATAGAGATATCGAGAGATAGAGATATCGAGAGATAGAGATATCGAGAGATAGAGATATCGAGAGATAGAGATATCGAGAGATAGAGATATCGAGAGATAGAGATATCGAGAGATAGAGATATCGAGAGATAGAGATATCGAGAGATAGAGATATCGAGAGATAGAGATATCGAGAGATAGAGATATCGAGAGATAGAGATATCGAGAGATAGAGATATCGAGAGATAGAGATATCGAGAGATAGAGATATCGAGAGATAGAGATATCGAGAGATAGAGATATCGAGAGATAGAGATATCGAGAGATAGAGATATCGAGAGATAGAGATATCGAGAGATAGAGATATCGAGAGATAGAGATATCGAGAGATAGAGATATCGAGAGATAGAGATATCGAGAGATAGAGATATCGAGAGATAGAGATATCGAGAGATAGAGATATCGAGAGATAGAGATATCGAGAGATAGAGATATCGAGAGATAGAGATATCGAGAGATAGAGATATCGAGAGATAGAGATATCGAGAGATAGAGATATCGAGAGATAGAGATATCGAGAGATAGAGATATCGAGAGATAGAGATATCGAGAGATAGAGATATCGAGAGATAGAGATATCGAGAGATAGAGATATCGAGAGATAGAGATATCGAGAGATAGAGATATCGAGAGATAGAGATATCGAGAGATAGAGATATCGAGAGATAGAGATATCGAGAGATAGAGATATCGAGAGATAGAGATATCGAGAGATAGAGATATCGAGAGATAGAGATATCGAGAGATAGAGATATCGAGAGATAGAGATATCGAGAGATAGAGATATCGAGAGATAGAGATATCGAGAGATAGAGATATCGAGAGATAGAGATATCGAGAGATAGAGATATCGAGAGATAGAGATATCGAGAGATAGAGATATCGAGAGATAGAGATATCGAGAGATAGAGATATCGAGAGATAGAGATATCGAGAGATAGAGATATCGAGAGATAGAGATATCGAGAGATAGAGATATCGAGAGATAGAGATATCGAGAGATAGAGATATCGAGAGATAGAGATATCGAGAGATAGAGATATCGAGAGATAGAGATATCGAGAGATAGAGATATCGAGAGATAGAGATATCGAGAGATAGAGATATCGAGAGATAGAGATATCGAGAGATAGAGATATCGAGAGATAGAGATATCGAGAGATAGAGATATCGAGAGATAGAGATATCGAGAGATAGAGATATCGAGAGATAGAGATATCGAGAGATAGAGATATCGAGAGATAGAGATATCGAGAGATAGAGATATCGAGAGATAGAGATATCGAGAGATAGAGATATCGAGAGATAGAGATATCGAGAGATAGAGATATCGAGAGATAGAGATATCGAGAGATAGAGATATCGAGAGATAGAGATATCGAGAGATAGAGATATCGAGAGATAGAGATATCGAGAGATAGAGATATCGAGAGATAGAGATATCGAGAGATAGAGATATCGAGAGATAGAGATATCGAGAGATAGAGATATCGAGAGATAGAGATATCGAGAGATAGAGATATCGAGAGATAGAGATATCGAGAGATAGAGATATCGAGAGATAGAGATATCGAGAGATAGAGATATCGAGAGATAGAGATATCGAGAGATAGAGATATCGAGAGATAGAGATATCGAGAGATAGAGATATCGAGAGATAGAGATATCGAGAGATAGAGATATCGAGAGATAGAGATATCGAGAGATAGAGATATCGAGAGATAGAGATATCGAGAGATAGAGATATCGAGAGATAGAGATATCGAGAGATAGAGATATCGAGAGATAGAGATATCGAGAGATAGAGATATCGAGAGATAGAGATATCGAGAGATAGAGATATCGAGAGATAGAGATATCGAGATCGAGATATCGAGAGATAGAGATATCGAGATCGAGATATCGAGAGATAGAGATATCGAGAGATCGAGATATCGAGATCGAGATATCGAGAGATAGAGATATCGAGATCGAGATATCGAGAGATAGAGAGATAGAGAGATAGAGAGATAGAGAGATAGAGAGATAGAGAGATAGAGAGATAGAGAGATAGAGAGATAGAGAGATAGAGAGAGATCGAGAGAGATCGAGAGATATCGATAGAGATCGATAGAGATCGATAGAGAGAGAGATCGATAGAGAGAGATCGATAGAGAGAGATCGATAGAGAGAGAGATCGATAGATCGATAGAGAGAGATCGAGAGATCCATGTATTGTGAAATGTTACTAGCTGGGTATGTAGCAGCGCAGAAATTAAGTATAGAGATGAAGATAGAACGTAAATGTGCTTAGATTTGAAAACATGGTTACAATAGAATATTTGAGGAGCCTTGTGCATAATTAATAAATGAACTAAAAAGCTACATTTTTTTTTTTAGTGATTAACGAATGAGGAATCAACCAGCATCCCCACGCCACACACACTTCCGAGAGATTTGTCAAATCTACTTTCAAACGGCGGTGTTTTAATTTGATTCGATTTGTGGCATATTAATATCTAAATGGGTTATTTAAGGGTGACAAGATTTATTGCTAGTAAATTTTGTTCCCTATAATATATCGCTGGTAATAAAATAGGTACCTGCAATAAAAAAAAAAATTCAGTATAGCATAAAAGATCTGAAACTTAAAAACAGTTTCATCGTGTTTGTTAAGAAAGAACAAAATATTTTTAAAAAATTTTCCCTCTTTCTAAAGCGTTCTAAATTTGGGTCAAAAGTCTTGTTAACTTTGTAATACTTGCGGTAATGGCCATTTTAGTGTAGCAGTTTCAGGGAGGGGTGGGGAACCCATTAATTTGGAAATTCTTGCAAAAATTAAGTAATTGTCAGGTTTTAATGAAAATTCATAAAAAAAAAAAAAAAAAAAAAAAAAAAAAAAAAAAAAGGATAATTTTCAAGTTTTTATTAGAAAATCTTGGAAAAAAAATATATATTTTTTTTTTTTTTTTTTTTTTTTATCTGTTACCCGCAAAAAAAAAAAAAAAAAAAAAAAAATTAAATTAATTTTATGAAATGTATCTAGAATCTCGAAGAGTATGCAAATTGTTTTATATTACTTATAAGCATGACTCCTTGGAGAAAATCAATTTTTTTTCAACAACTGCCAACTTTTTAAAAATATGCTTCAATTTCATTTAGTTTTTCTTTAAGTTTCCATTGCTTCTGTTATTAAATATTCCATAACTTAATACATTTGCCAAGAAAGGTGAACTACAAGAACCCGGACATAAATTTACTGTGGATTGTCTAAAACGGGTATAATTAATTCATCTGCATATAAGAAAAAGGCAAGTGGGATTCAGGCAAAGATAACTCTGTATTATATTTGAAGAGTTATTCCCCTTGAATTAAAAAATACTCCTTAAGTACATATTCTCTTATTTTCCTTTTCCAAGTCTACCCCACTTTCTCCCTTAAGCCCTAATGCCACAAACTTATCACTTTTTCTTCTATATCCTTTCTTGGGAGAAGACCTATTAAATATGTCAACGTCTGGTCCTTACTCCCACTTCCTCACTATGAAGTATTGTAATAAAAGTTTAAAATCATTCTCATCTCTTTTTCGACCATATCTGTCACTCACTTTAAATCAACTTAATACTACCTCTCGAAAGTATAAAGTATATAAAAATATACGCAAATTTAAATTATTTTTTAAACCTTGGAAATGTGGCCTGATGACCCAGTGAAAAAAAAAAAAAAAAAAAAAAAAAAAAAAATGAATTCCCTTGGGAAATAAATTATAACAATTGAACCCTTAAAGTTGTCCGTTTTCATATATATATATATATATATATATATATATATATATATATATATATATATAACCCAGATATAAGAGAGTTGTCGGGGCCGGAGAAGAAGTCTTATATCCGGGTTTGGTCTAATTTATATACATTAACACAGGCTCTAATTTGGGGCCAGAGAAAATCTCATATCCTGGTTACACTGTATGTATGTGTGCATATATATATATATATATATATATATATATATATCTCACACAAGAAATAAATTATTAGGAACTACAAAGGAAAATTGTGGAGAACTATGATCCCTCTCTGGAAATGACAAGATACACAAAAGCCTTTTTCAGGTTATTTAAGTCCAGGAAGTAATCTGAAAGGAATTTGGCTGAGAGGGGGATTATTTAATCCCAAATTCTACTAAGAGGTGGGGAAAATGGATATAACGAACACGACTTAAATCGACTTTCCGATTCCCAATTCCGAGCAGTTACCGACTACAATACCTGCACGAACCAAGCTGACAACACCTGGTATCCCCAAGTGGTCACCCATCTAAGTATTAACAAGATTCGACGTTGCTTAATTTTGGCGATCGTACGAGAACTAGTTTGGCAGCGTCATATGGCTGCAAGTTAGTTAAATAGAAACCAACCAAGTTACAAGACAGGTCAGACTCCTTTTCATTCAAAATAAACTAAATACGAACCGAATTAAGATATTTCAGTATATAAATTAAGTTTAGACATTCTTAAAATTTATTAGCTCGTTCACTCGAAAACTAGACGAAATATATACGAAAAATGCTAAGTTAAAATAATCTTAAAGATCCAGTAGTTGTCCCGTGTTTTGAAGCCAGTAAAAAAAAAAAAAAAAAAAAAATTTAAATCGAAAGTTTCCTGTCCCTCTCGCCTTCAATCTGCCCTGTGAAAATTTAAATACAAATTTGACTAAAAAGCAAGATTTTTTTTTTCCACAATTTAGTAGTGTGAGAGAAAAAAACTATTAGAGAACTTATGGTTACATCTAACCATTTCAACTAGAAAATAATGGAACTTTGCTGCTAATCTAGTACTGGGCTTGAAGTTATAAAATATAAGCACCACGGAGTAAAGCTTATCAGACCAAACATAAAGATGGTTACAGAGCGGGGGAGGGTGGTAGATTAAGGCACTGAGAAAGTAACTGAAGCAGAATCTTCGGCTCGTCATCGGAAACGCAGCCCTAAAATAGAAACGCCAGACCAGAAGTTCCAGAAATAGTCAAAGACTTTTTATAAAAATGTAAGATATTCTAACGAGAAAAAAAAAAATCGATCTATCACGACAAACAGAATCAATTTTCCTAGCAGCAAACCTAGCAATTGATTCAATGTTTCCATTGTGCCAAGGGAAAATGGAAGCCAGAAAAGGCGCAATGAAACTCCTGGAGGGGGACTTTTTTTTTTTGCTTCAATCGAATTTACCCTAAGTAAGGCAAGGAGTTACTGCGTATCAGCAAATTAGAAGAACTTTATGGACCAACAACAACAGAAGAGTAATCAGGGAGATAACGATCGACATGGTATTGAGTTTTTAAAAAGAAAAAAAGAAAATAAAAATAAAAAAAATAAAATATCAAAGTTGCAGGAAAAGCATAGACCCGGAAGAAAGTTCCACAAGCGAGAAGTGAAAGAAAAACTTAGTTCTATCTATCAGACTCCTTTATAAATTGATGAGATCTTGTCAATCTAGTACTGCGCTTAAATCCATAAAATTTAGTTATAGCGATGAGCTCATCCGAGCAATAAACCATGAAAGTATTTATAGATAAAATGGCACAAGAAAGCTACATTAGAGCAGTGGGATAGTAACTGAAGTCGAGACGCCAATGAAAAGCTAAAAAGGTTCCAAGACTATTAGAAAGAGAGCAGTTTCGTTTTACAGGTGATCAAATGAACAAGTCATTTCTTGGCCTACTTAACAACTGATTGGTAATTTATTATGCTTGTTAATACTAACAATAGAATAGAAAAAAAAAAAAAAAAAAAAAAAAAAAAAAGAAAGAAATGGAAACTTACCAATACAAAGCCGATTACTTTCTTATTAGTTTTTTGGAAACGATTCGAAAGAACATTTTCAAAGTCATTGTTACTCGCGCTGCGAAGCTTACGCATAAAGGAATCACCAGGCTGCATCGACAACCACCAACCTGGTCGATTTGTCAAAGACAGGATAAAAGACAAAGATAAGTTCCAATATTAAATTGCAGACAGCAAATATGACTTAATCGACATGGATCTAACATTGTAACATAATTAAAACACTTATATAGATATTGATAATCTACCGTGGATTTGTGACCAGTTTTTTTTTTCTATCACAACGTTTCGGCCATTGTTCCTTCCAGCACAGATCACGTCCTTGCCTCGATCAGTTCAGAGAAATTCGAAGGGCACCCTTAATCTACTGTGGTAGAGTGTTCTCGTTCCGTTACCCCGAACCAGTGTGTACTACACCCGAACTGATTGGGGGCGCCTACCAGTGCTTTGTGATCTTCGCTATATTAACATTTGCTTTTATTTTATTTCTACCTACCTTTATACAAGATAAAAATTAAACGAAGCACAACTGACTTAAAATATTTTCGGATTTTGAAGTCAATTTTTAAAAAGACAATTTTAAGGGAGGCCGCATCATACGCGAGATAAAATTAGCGTATGTACTGTTGGCCCTGGCTACACCGTTGACCAGACTATATATTCATTTACTGGAGTCAAATTAGCTTCAAAATTAAGTCTTCAAACAGGTCGCATCATAAAAATTAAGTCTTCAAACAGGTCGCATCATAAAAATTAAGTCTTCAAACAGGTCGCATCATAAAAATTAAGTCTTCAAACAGGTCGCATCATAAAAATTAAGTCTTCAAACAGGTCGCATCATAAAAATTAAGTCTTCAAACAGGTCGCATCATAAAAATTAAGTCTTCAAACAGGTCGCATCATAAAAATTAAGTCTTCAAACAGGTCGCATCATAAAAATTAAGTCTTCAAACAGGTCGCATCATAAAAATTAAGTCTTCAAACAGGTCGCATCATAAAAATTAAGTCTTCAAACAGGTCGCATCATAAAAATTAAGTCTTCAAACAGGTCGCATCATAAAAATTAAGTCTTCAAACAGGTCGCATCATAAAAATTAAGTCTTCAAACAGGTCGCATCATAAAAATTAAGTCTTCAAACAGGTCGCATCATAAAAATTAAGTCTTCAAACAGGTCGCATCATAAAAATTAAGTCTTCAAACAGGTCGCATCATAAAAATTAAGTCTTCAAACAGGTCGCATCATAAAAATTAAGTCTTCAAACAGGTCGCATCATAAAAATTAAGTCTTCAAACAGGTCGCATCATAAAAATTAAGTCTTCAAACAGGTCGCATCATAAAAATTAAGTCTTCAAACAGGTCGCATCATAAAAATTAAGTCTTCAAACAGGTCGCATCATAAAAATTAAGTCTTCAAACAGGTCGCATCATAAAAATTAAGTCTTCAAACAGGTCGCATCATAAAAATTAAGTCTTCAAACAGGTCGCATCATAAAAATTAAGTCTTCAAACAGGTCGCATCATAAAAATTAAGTCTTCAAACAGGTCGCATCATAAAAATTAAGTCTTCAAACAGGTCGCATCATAAAAATTAAGTCTTCAAACAGGTCGCATCATAAAAATTAAGTCTTCAAACAGGTCGCATCATAAAAATTAAGTCTTCAAACAGGTCGCATCATAAAAATTAAGTCTTCAAACAGGTCGCATCATAAAAATTAAGTCTTCAAACAGGTCGCATCATAAAAATTAAGTCTTCAAACAGGTCGCATCATAAAAATTAAGTCTTCAAACAGGTCGCATCATAAAAATTAAGTCTTCAAACAGGTCGCATCATAAAAATTAAGTCTTCAAACAGGTCGCATCATAAAAATTAAGTCTTCAAACAGGTCGCATCATAAAAATTAAGTCTTCAAACAGGTCGCATCATAAAAATTAAGTCTTCAAACAGGTCGCATCATAAAAATTAAGTCTTCAAACAGGTCGCATCATAAAAATTAAGTCTTCAAACAGGTCGCATCATAAAAATTAAGTCTTCAAACAGGTCGCATCATAAAAATTAAGTCTTCAAACAGGTCGCATCATAAAAATTAAGTCTTCAAACAGGTCGCATCATAAAAATTAAGTCTTCAAACAGGTCGCATCATAAAAATTAAGTCTTCAAACAGGTCGCATCATAAAAATTAAGTCTTCAAACAGGTCGCATCATAAAAATTAAGTCTTCAAACAGGTCGCATCATAAAAATTAAGTCTTCAAACAGGTCGCATCATAAAAATTAAGTCTTCAAACAGGTCGCATCATAAAAATTAAGTCTTCAAACAGGTCGCATCATAAAAATTAAGTCTTCAAACAGGTCGCATCATAAAAATTAAGTCTTCAAACAGGTCGCATCATAAAAATTAAGTCTTCAAACAGGTCGCATCATAAAAATTAAGTCTTCAAACAGGTCGCATCATAAAAATTAAGTCTTCAAACAGGTCGCATCATAAAAATTAAGTCTTCAAACAGGTCGCATCATAAAAATTAAGTCTTCAAACAGGTCGCATCATAAAAATTAAGTCTTCAAACAGGTCGCATCATAAAAATTAAGTCTTCAAACAGGTCGCATCATAAAAATTAAGTCTTCAAACAGGTCGCATCATAAAAATTAAGTCTTCAAACAGGTCGCATCATAAAAATTAAGTCTTCAAACAGGTCGCATCATAAAAATTAAGTCTTCAAACAGGTCGCATCATAAAAATTAAGTCTTCAAACAGGTCGCATCATAAAAATTAAGTCTTCAAACAGGTCGCATCATAAAAATTAAGTCTTCAAACAGGTCGCATCATAAAAATTAAGTCTTCAAACAGGTCGCATCATAAAAATTAAGTCTTCAAACAGGTCGCATCATAAAAATTAAGTCTTCAAACAGGTCGCATCATAAAAATTAAGTCTTCAAACAGGTCGCATCATAAAAATTAAGTCTTCAAACAGGTCGCATCATAAAAATTAAGTCTTCAAACAGGTCGCATCATAAAAATTAAGTCTTCAAACAGGTCGCATCATAAAAATTAAGTCTTCAAACAGGTCGCATCATAAAAATTAAGTCTTCAAACAGGTCGCATCATAAAAATTAAGTCTTCAAACAGGTCGCATCATAAAAATTAAGTCTTCAAACAGGTCGCATCATAAAAATTAAGTCTTCAAACAGGTCGCATCATAAAAATTAAGTCTTCAAACAGGTCGCATCATAAAAATTAAGTCTTCAAACAGGTCGCATCATAAAAATTAAGTCTTCAAACAGGTCGCATCATAAAAATTAAGTCTTCAAACAGGTCGCATCATAAAAATTAAGTCTTCAAACAGGTCGCATCATAAAAATTAAGTCTTCAAACAGGTCGCATCATAAAAATTAAGTCTTCAAACAGGTCGCATCATAAAAATTAAGTCTTCAAACAGGTCGCATCATAAAAATTAAGTCTTCAAACAGGTCGCATCATAAAAATTAAGTCTTCAAACAGGTCGCATCATAAAAATTAAGTCTTCAAACAGGTCGCATCATAAAAATTAAGTCTTCAAACAGGTCGCATCATAAAAATTAAGTCTTCAAACAGGTCGCATCATAAAAATTAAGTCTTCAAACAGGTCGCATCATAAAAATTAAGTCTTCAAACAGGTCGCATCATAAAAATTAAGTCTTCAAACAGGTCGCATCATAAAAATTAAGTCTTCAAACAGGTCGCATCATAAAAATTAAGTCTTCAAACAGGTCGCATCATAAAAATTAAGTCTTCAAAGAGGTCGCATGATATGCGAGTATGTAATTCACTGTATTTTTTTTTATCTATAATGTCAAATGTGTTAATTCAGCGTTTTAAGAAAAGATTGATCAAACATCAACTTTAAGAAAAAAAAATGTTAAAAATTGACTCAAAACATTGATTTAAATATGGAATATTATGACATGTCGAATTTGTATTTCCATACATCGTTTCGTTTTCAATCTTTCTACTTTAATTGTTCACCTATATTGAATTGGATAGGCGGTACGTAATTGCGTTACAATAACATTTGTATTTTAAATAAATATACTACCTTAGGATAATAACAGATGTAGAATGGGCGTGCGTGTCACCGACCCTACCATTACCCATGTTTTAGGCACTGATGTCGGTTACTTTATTACCAAATTCACGTACCAAATGTTAATCAACTAAGCTGTTAGTGGTTGAAAGGGCAGGTAAATATTCCGTTCTGAAGTCATAGGATATGGAACACTCCTTCACGAAGCTAAGTGGGAAGTGTTTACAAACATTCTGTAAATTTCTAGATAGGGAAGTATTGTTTATATGTGGACTAAATGCCCTCGTTATAGACGTTTGGGCCATTGTGCTCTGCAGCGTTGATCAGGTAGATTGTCCACGCTTAGTTGAGCGCAATACGTGATACGTCCTTAGGCAATTATGTACCTTTCGATACATGACAGACGAGGCAGATTTTTTTTCCTGCAGTAGATTGGCATTTCTTTCTATGGTAGACCAGTTGCCATCCAAGGCTAGAGAACCCGGTCTGCCCTGCTATTTACCCATAGATGTTGGGAGAAGAGGATTCATACCTTTCCCAAAGGTTACGTCTTAATAACGATTCGTTAATGCTCGTCTAGCGTCCACCAAGTTCAAGCCTGCAGCTCAACACTAGTTTCAAGATACAAGCTTCGTTTCATACTGAATTCATCTTAGTTAAGACGCCCGGGAGAAAGAAGCGTCGCCCGGGAGAAAGCGTGCATGCTGACAAGAGCATGGAGGACGTGCGACAGGACTTTATTAGTATTTTCTATTCTTACGTTTTGATAGAGTTTGACAATACATTCGGACCATCATGTACATTTCAAGAGTAATACAAACAGGGAAAACACTTCAAAAACAATTTCGAAGAAACTCATAGAAATAGTCACGTGGCAGCAGACTTGCAAAAAAAAAAAAAAAAAAAAAAAAACCCATCTAAACATGTGATATTAAAAATAACACAAATTCTCAATTTTAACAGTACGACTACTGCTAAGTATCAAGGTCTCAGCCTGGTAACATCGATGCCGGGTGCTTCGGCGACTGTTACAAGACTGCACTGTCGGGCCGAAATGACTGAACTCGGTTACTATGTTACTAAATAAGAACTAGACTGAAGATCCCTATAATACAGACCGTAGATTAAATGGTATCATTTCGATATGATACCTGAAGATTATTCGAATCGACAGACCTGATGAAGGCACAATCCTCGAAATGTTGTCAAGTTTTTAATATTTGCATTTTGGCTAATATTTACAAAACACACAAAGAAAAAAAAAAACAAAAAACAAAAAAAAACAAAAAACAAACGAAAAACTGTTTTACTTACCATCAAAGCAATGAACTGGATAGTTACAGAGAAGCGAACCAACCCAATAATTGCTGGAAGGACATTCTGAATATGGCGATAGCTCCGTGGGTCCAGTAGAACCTTTGAATGATTAAAAACAATCAAATACAAATATACTTTAAGTCACGTTTAAATCATTGGTGTTATACGATATGATATTTAAAGTTCCTGGTCTTCCCAGACCGGGATAGCACCATTAAAAGGAAATGGATTGCATCGCTAACGCTCAATGGTATCTTATCTTTTGAGCCAATCAGCCAATAGACTTCAACTTATCTGGGTGTTTAGTTACACGAAACTGGCGTTTCTACAGAAATGCATCTCCAAGAAAATCCTTTTAATTTCTTTCTTACATTCATCAGATTGCTGAACTCTGATAACGTATCAGTCGTCTTGTATGGCTGTCAATGTATGACAATCTCTACACACATGAAGTGAAAAGTAGAGACTAAGGAAACGTGGTTCTACAGAAGGATGCTGAGAATAACACTGATGGAGCGAGTAAGCAACAAGGAAATCTTACAGAAAAAACAGAATCAGAGACGTCGGAAACTTCTTGGACACATGAGAACCCCCCCCCAAAAAAAAAAACTATCTTCACAGAACATATCCAAGGTAAAATAGATAAGGGAAGGCATTAGGCCACCTATATTAAGAGCTTGTGAGAATGGATAGTGGAATGTGAGGGCAGTAGGCTTTGCAAAGGGACAAACGCTCTGACACTAACCCCCCAGGAAAGCGACTCGTTGCACTTTCCTGGTCTAACTTCCCCAGCTGACATGAAATGCAAAGATTATATTGAATCTACTGCTGCGAAGAAAATTGGTTCACCGTGTCGTGGAAGACAATGTCTCTCCAGAATCTATCTTCGGGTTTCGTATATTGCTGCCACCTACGTTTCGGTGCCTCCCTTATTTACCTTGAGCTCTTTCATAAATTCCAAAGAATATAAGAACCAATATTATTGGTCCTGATCTGGCGTCTCGGTTTCAGACTTTCCCCACTGTCCTAAGGCTGCCTCTCTCTGTCTTTTCTATAAATATTTTCATGGTAATTGTTCGGATGAACTCTTCGCTGTGGTACCTAGATTTTTTTTTAAAATCTAAGCGCAGTACTAGACTGGAATGGAGATCCATAAATTTATAATCGAGTTGGTTAGATATAGCCGTAAATTCTATGCTAACAGAATTTCTCGCTTGTGAAACTCCCTTCCGGCTCCATGCTTTCCAGGCAACTTTAACATGCAAGTATTTAAATGCAATGTCAATCGCTATCTACTGTCCGGATTACTATTCTTTTCTGGCTCATTAATATTTGTTCTTAATTGTTCTACGCCGTGTAACGTCTTGTATCTTAGTTGATTTACTGCCTTGCATGAGGTGATCCGGAAAAAAAAAAAAAAAAAAAAAAAAAAAAAAATCGATTCGAGACTTATGAACAGTATTTTCTACATGATTTTTTTAAAAAAAAAATGTAATTTTTCTATGGAGGTGAACAAAAACTTGGAGAGTCGAGTTTACTAATACTGAGACACCGAAGAGGCATGGTACGTGGAACTAGAATACTACACCGGTGGACGAAAGAAAGGGTTTAGTTCAAAATTCCAATCACTTGAAGGCCGGGGCGTAAAACGGCCAAAACGTCGTGAATATGGCAACGAAGATGAGGGCAATGTAAATGGTTTAAATAATTCCAATATTTTATCTCAGAAACAGACAGATGTTTCGTTTTTTTTTTGAGAAATGTAGTGGATTGTGACCGATTCATTTCCTCCGGCTTAACCTATTGTAGGTTATTTAAAGCCAGAGTTTTCAGGATTTTTTTTTTTTTTTTTTTTTTTAATAGAGCAAGAATTTTGGTGGGAGTAGAATGGTTTACTGATAAGAGTTCTTAACTCACAGCTAGAGGAATGTGAATTCAAAACTTTCAAGAGTATTTGCACATAAGTGAATTAACAAACCTAGCTGGAATTGGAACTGCTCTCCAGTTAACAATTCCTAGCTCTTATCCATTATACCACCCACACACCCACATTGCAGCACCAGGTATTCATAAGCGGTCACCCATCTCAATACTGAGCAGGCTCAACGTTGCTTCACTTGGGTGATCGTGAAACATCAAATGAATAGTAATGGACAGGGCGTTCCAGAAGTCTTTGGTACATTTCAGGTCCTCATACGAGTTCCTGTTGAACTATGAACGGTAGTAAGATGAAACTGGTACCATTTTAAAGCTAAATTCATGAAGATTTTTGTTATGATAATGATTTTTTTCATATTGTTTTTCGGGTCCAGTAATGGCGTTTTGCGTCCTTGAATTTGCAAAGACTGAATCAGGGACACTTGTTCAACATGCATTTCACACAAAATTCCGAAACGAGGCACCAAAAAAGGAGTCCATATTGACATGGCAGGGCGAACTCATAAAGGATGGGCGTTTGTGCCCAACTAAGAAAACGGGATGTCCCTCAATTTCCGATGACACTGTTGAGAGAGTTCTAACTGCCTTCGAGCGGAGACTCCGTAAATCGATCAGAAGAGCCAGTAAAGAACTTCAGCTTCCGACAACAACTGTTTGGCAGGTCTTAAAAAGACGACTACACATGACATCTTACAAGCTATAGGTAACCTAGCAGTTTCAGGACACTGATAAACCAGCTCGTCATGACTTTTGCAATGCAAGAGAAGTTGGAAGATGGATTTGATGTGTGCCATGTGACCAACGGTGCTCGCATTAAACATTCTATGTAAAACTTGATTAAATTTTCAGAATGTCAGGCGCGTTTTTTTATCCTTAATAGTTTGAGATTTTCAATGTCAAAATGTTCAAGACTTTTGGAACACCCTGTACAATATTTTTTTTCCAAAAGAATTCATTTATTTTTAACGAGGAGACTAGTTAAGTAGTTCCAAAGATTTTCCATCCCAGTGTATGCAATAATGAAGTATTTGAATCTCCAGCATGATTGTTATTAGAGTTAATTCTTGTCACTCAAAATGGTTTTACAAGATGACTTGTGGCAAGCGAAGCAAGCACTCAGTAATTACATATTAAAGCGTCTCGTGTTGACCCAAGTACAATGCGTCAAATTTTGCGTTTACTTCCGTTACTTAAATTATTACCGTCACTGTTAGGATTCTGCGAAGGGTTTTAACACTACACATTTTCTGCTAATTTCTTGTAAATGTTTATCATGGACTGGAACTCAAGTTGTCGCTCCCTAGTATATACATAATATATTGTATACAATATACATACATATATACAATATATAATAAATACCATTAATCCCTTTTTTTATTAAATATGGAATACAAATCCAGTATATTTTTTCAATGCTCTCATCTATATATATATATATATATATATGGCGACAAGTTTTTAGGATAAGTTCGTATGAATAGAATATGTATTCTTTGAAGGAAATTGGTTGTAGATCAGGTTTCATTGACGTATTTTTGTAAAGAGGTTTTTTGTAGAGTCAAATCTATTGCTAGTAATTTTATTTTTTTATTTATTTATTTATTTTTTTTTTAAAATAAATAAAAATATATTGCTGGTATTTTCACTAATCTATTTTTGTACTTTCATAGTGCATTGACCAAGGTTTTTGTGGCGGGAACTATTTTCCCATAGTTGGGACCCCAAAACGAGCTATCATCTCTGGTCAGAGCGGACCTGGGAATAGCAATTAAGAGGTGGTTCCAGGCTCTTCAAAATCTCCCGATCAGAGGCCTTGCTGCCGGGTGGAGTTCATCGTCACACCCAGGACGAACAATGTAGGGGAGAGGTTTTGCTGAAAGGGAAGTATTCGAGCCTATGTGTCAATGTGTCTAGCTAAGTTAACGTTAGGACAGTGTAAACTAGTCCTCCGCCATTTAAGCCTTGTGCCACCTTGGTACAATATATCAGCATCAAAAGTTAACTATCTGCTACCTAAAGCATAAGGTAAAGAAAATTTCTGGTGAAAACAGCGTTTAGAATTAACGTTTTTTTAAAGTAAATGGTTGGTTTTGACAAAGGAAAACGTTAAAGATATTTTAATACAACTATTTCAATCGTAACTATGTGCTTATAAGATGAACCAAAATAATTCTAACACCTTTGGCCATAAAATGATCAAAAGATTTACCTGGAATCATTAGCGATATTTCCAGCACCTTTAAGACGGGAACATCTGGGTAAGTCTTCGGGTGAAAATATTCCTCGCATGTTTTGCTTAGATTGGTTAAGACAATGCAAAGTTCCCGACCAAATTTTTCGTATATCTATCGATAGAAAATATTCAAGATTGTAAATTTTCTTTTTTAAATCGTAAAGGTTATAAACATTGTAGTAAATGAAAAGATATAAACATCACGATAAAGGTTATAGAATGTGCACCTGTTAGAGTTAACATACCTGTTTTAAGACAGATATAAAGTCCTAATGGAAAGGTGTTACCCGACAACAATCGAACTTAATTCGGTTCCTTGATGAAAAAAAGAGTCACGGGTGACCATATGAACCATATACACTCGTTACACGCGTTGTTTATTTAAAATGCAGCTGTACATTTTGACTAGAGTATATGGATATATAGTTTGGCTAAACGGCTTAGGCAGGAGTACATATGCTAATTATATGTCATGTATGATGTGACCCTATTAAAATTAGCTTCGATATTAAATCTTCAAAAGTCACATGATATGTGAATACTTACGGTAATTATTAATGTTTATTTTTATATTTCCTACCCCGTCTGTAGTGGAAAGGGAGGTAAATCAATTTCAGTAAATTTATGAATAATTACTTCCATTAGTCATTTTAATAATCTATAAAAATAAAACATTTCACAAAATTGGTTCCTGAAATACACGAGCCGTTTAATTCGTTTATTCATAATTTGATTAGATTGAAACCTTATTTTTCAAGTCTTTCTTGTGAGTCGTTTGTCAATTTAGTGAATTGCTTCAACTTGCTGGTGAAGGGATTTGTCGTCGCCATCTTTAACGTTTTGATACTAATTGTTTTCTACCAAAAACAATTTCTACTCCGTTATTCACACACAAATATATATATATTATATATATATATATATATATATATATATATATATATATATACACACACACTCTTTATAATGAACAGTATTAATAACATTCACCGGCATATGTACTCCTGGCTAAGCCGTTAGCCAAACTATATATCCATATATTGTAGTCAAAATGTACAGCTGCATTTTAATCAGAAATTTCACAGAAAATACAAGTCCTCCGACATGAATCGAACTTTTATCCTATATGGAACAATAATGTAGTCTGACCTGCTATACTAGTTTAGCTACGAATGTAAGGTCTGGTAAGCATTTACTTAAATATTTGTGTCTATAAATTACTTATAACAATATATTAAAATATTTGTCAGGCAGTCTATTTCATAATGTATATATAGAACTAAAGGCGTTCATGTTATTTTCTTAAATTATATTTTAGAGATAAATTGTCCGTAGAACAAACCTTTTTTTATCACTCGTCAAACACGTAAAAATGGCGACTACCGGTTAAAACCGGCTAATGTTTTGTTTAAAATCAGATTAATTATACATTAAGTCAGCCTGTATTCCTCAAAGTTTTACAAAACTATTTTATTTTTGCAAAATTTTAAAACTGAACTAACTTACAAATATTAGGTTGGTGCAAAAATAATGACGCAATAATGTTTTTGACGTTAAAAAATACGTAAAAAAAAAGACATTATTACATCATTATTTTTGCACCAACCTATGAAAATGAAAATTGATTACATTCAATGGAATTTCCGTTTGAAATATACTGAACAGTATTTTGATTACTGAAATCAAATTTAATCCTTTAGCTTTTAATTAAAGATAAAAGCTGAGCTTTCAATTTTAAAGATTATTTTAAACCTTAGCTATCGCGATTTTAGAGGTACCAATGTTAAAGATTGGTATTCTGGAACTAATTGAACCTCACTTTACTGCTAAATCCTATTCGACTCAAGTGTTCTTTCCATGACAAAAAAAAAAAAAAAAAAAAAAAAAAAGAAAAGCGAAAGTTTCCATTCCCCTCCTTATTTCGTAGGACTTCATCGCTAAGAAGCTGCCATTAATTTCAATGTTTGAAACATGACTTGCAACTTGCTGAATATCAAGGAAAGACATTTTGTAAGGATTGTTAAAAAAAAAAAAAAAAAAAATTATTAAAAAGTTTAACGGTCGGTTTATTTTTTTTGTATGCTTAATACATTCAGACAATTACATTGTAAAAAGTAAAAATTACGAGCTGACAAGAGAAAATTGGTTCAAGGAAGACTGACCACAGAAAGAAACTTGACAAGTAGCAGGACCACTGGTCAAATTCCCATCCGATTTGCAATTAGATCAAATTCAGTCGCCTTGCGAGTGTAGAAAAGGAAAGTTAGTATTGTGTTAGAGTTACCTGCATAAAAGTAATATTCGCGTTTCCGGTTTTTTCCGCCAAGAACTGTGCACACCAGTCCAAGAGCTTCCGGTCCTGGTCCTTGCCATAATAGTTTATCAAAGATGGAAGCAGATAAGGATAATTTTCGTCTTTTACTACAAGGGAAAGCAAAGAAAGTGAATTGAAATCCGTTTAACTTTCATGACTGCTCAAAGCTTTCAAGCAGTCGCACTAAAGGTCCAACATGTTTGCATCGCCTATTTAAAAACCGCAACTATGATTCGTTTTTATAGTTACAATGGCGAATAAAAAACAAAAATAGCGACAATCATTTCAGAAACGCTCAACATATCTACAGAACTGCAGTCTGGTCGCATGTTAAGCAAGCCTATTTGGTGGAAGACTGAATCTACAGGTATACACCGCCCTAAGTCGTGAATTCAGAAGTCGAAAAACGACTTAAGTCGAAATAACACTATAAACCGCAAATAAGCACTCCCCATTGCCTTTGTGATATTTATGAGAAATACGTACAATATTTTGAATAAAAAAGAATTTCCACCTCATCTTCCAGAGATATGCCTTTACACTAAGCATTAGCACTTGAACTGGGACTTTTATTCGGAGCCACTGGCAAAAGTGTATTCTAAATCACAATTGCAATGTAATTGAAAGGACGTCAACGGCAGAGCACAGATGTAAGCCAGTCTGGATTCAAAATCAGAGTTGGAGCGAAAAAACGCACGAGTATCGCCTGTCGGTAGAAATTTAAAATATGAACATATTTTATTGTGCTAATTGTTTTGTTTTTGAGGATTCTGCGAGATATATATATCAATGATTTTGTGTTTGTTATTTTAATGTTTTGACGTTTCTATTTTTAACGGTCGACGTAAACTCTAGTAAAACGTTTTTTCCCATATAATATTTAAGAAAAAAGCGACGTATCTTCGAAAACGACTTAAGTCGAGGTACTGTACTTTGAATGCTTCTCGTGACAGTATTATCGAATCCAGCCAAGTACGAACATAGGGCACTGACGTGGTATAAAGGTTAACAAGCCTGTTTCAAGATGAATATTGACCGGGTAACGGGTTCGGTACTCCCCGGCCGATCCATACTAACGGCTTTATGCCACATCTAAACTACGCTTAGTAAGTCACTGGGCTCTTTGTGTAGCAGGCTCAGACTGGCTAGTGAATTATTAGGTTGGTGCAAAAATAATGACGTAATAATGTCGTTTTTGACGTTAAAAAATAAGTCAAAAAACGACATTATTACGTCATTATTTTTGCACCAACCTAATAGATCCTCACTGGGTGTTGCATACTGGCAACCTTATACTATAGCAAAGTTTATAAATCGCTCCATATAACTACTGGAGTGGTTCAAACTGAGGAAATGATTAGCAAGGTTGACGCACTAGATCGATTATGACAGATTAGCGAATTTGATCCTCACTGGGTGGTGCATCCCGACGGGTTTGTACCATAACTAAGCCAAGCGTAAGTCACTGGGCACCTCGACGTGGTTTAATGTTTGGAAAATGTCTCGCTTGTTTCGTCATCACTGGATGTTCTATGCTTACCGCTTCGTGCCACGTTTAAAGTTATGCTTACTAATTCGATAAGTAGTGAGCGTTTCAATTTCGAGTAATGGTTAACAACCTTGTCTATATCACCTAGTAGCGAGTTCGATCCTTACTGGGTTGCCTACAACTGCCGCCTCGTTAGTAAATCGCTAATAAATATAATGTAAGGATAAGATTGGTCTACTAGTTATCTTAAATTTTGCAAGGAAAAAATGTATTTTTATTCGAGAAATAGACAGGTCGTATGCCGTTAACCACGGTAAAAATATACGATGGTAGTCCCAAAGAATTATATTCATTGTAGCTCTGTGGCTCAGCATTAGTCATAGTTTGTGGAGATTACCATCACTTTGTTTACCCCTTTGATTACCATAATGACCACTAGGTGTTTGGATATTCACGGCTACCAGAACAAGAAAACATTTTCTCAGAGATGTAGCAACGTTAATACGATCCTTGTCCCTGTTTTTTTTTGTTTTTGGTGGAGGTGGTTAATGTAATCCTCAACACCTGCTCGCATTGTGAGCGTCATCCGTCTTTATTCCTCACCCACCACTCGGTGGCGGAAATGGCTGTGAAGGCCCAGCTTACTCTTGAAGATTCGTGAGCAGGAGTCAGTAGTGTGGGTACTGAACGCAGTTGATAGAGTCGGGCCCTCACAGCACCGCAGATTCAATTCATGTCAAAGGTTGGACTAAAATCCTGCTCTAGAAATGAGTCCCCACGTCGAGAAGGCCGACGGTTTATAGCAACGGCTTCCCAGGTCTCTGGGTCTACACTGACTTGTCAGATGTCAACAACCGAGACTAAGCATCGTTTTGGGTCGCTCCGTAGCATCTGGACATGACCAGCTCAGCAAAGTATTCCTTCCTTTTCAGTCATCTGTGTACATACAAGTAGGTTGTCTTGCAATTGCTATTAATTAGAGTACATGTGCAAAAGTTCTTAGAATTTATTTTCAGGAGAAAAATGAAACATTATTTCTTAGGAAGTTCTTGTCCATAATCACTTTCCCAGTACATTCCATGGGATGAAACAAGTGATATTTTTTAAGAGTTTGCCATCGTTAAAAGTACCGATGTCAGCGCTTTTCGCCGTAATGACAATTCGCTATTTTAAAATTCAGTTTTGTTAAAAAGAAAGAAAAAGAGGCAAATTTATTCATCAAGAAAATACACCATCAGCTCTAATTGGTCGATCTCATGGACCCTCTAAAAACTTGGATGAGAATGTCATGGTTTACTGTATATAGAGTAAACTCCTAATTCACTTGCAAAACCGTCGTTGTAACATTGTCGATACTGATTCATTGAAGTGGGACATAATTGAAGCTTAGAATGAAATTCCTCTTGACCCTATCCGCAAAGCTACTGCCTCCTCGTGCTTACCACGCTTGCAGTTTTGTGTTGAACATCTGCGATGATTGTTCATTTTGGGCAGGAATCACGATAACTATAAATTTCTTTCTGAATGTACCCCCCTTTTTTACGGGGTACCAAGTAGATTTGCAATAAGTTCTCTACGGTTGAAATGGCTAGATGTAACCAAGTTCTATGATAAGAATTTGTTTCGCACTTCTCCCTTGTGGAACTTTTCCGGATTGTTGCATCATAACTGATCTTAAAAAATTAAAATGTAGTGTCGATCGATATCTTGTCATTTTATTGTCCTCTTAATATTAGTTTTTCTCATTCTGTAACACGCAATGACCCCTTGCGTCCTAGTGGCTTTATTTCTTTGGAGGGGAGGGGGTTGAGATAAAAAATGTAATTGAAGATTACTTACTGTAAAATTTTTGCTTCAGGTGATAATTCATGTGATCTTGAATGGTCAAAGAGTTGCAGCCAACGGCCACAAACGTGGCTAGTAATGCAGAAGTACCAACACCTGCCACCCGTTTGATCTTTGGCAAAATGGAGACCTCATCCAATATCTGTAAACCAGATTTTCGTTTACACATAAAACAAGTTAATTTTTGAGGTGACAAAAAAAAAAATAAATAAAAATAAAAAAAATTAAAGCATTTAAGAATATGGGACGCAAGTATGACGAGTACTGAGGTTTTAATAAAGAGTGCGTGCGTACGTACTTTGAGGTCTGACCACCGCTTTACGGGGGTTGATAAAAATGGCGTAATGTCCAGCCATCGGTTGAACGGTGGGTAAACACTTATTTTTATATTTAGTGTGAAACATGATGGCAATTATTTGCTAATTTTGACTCCGGCCAGGCAGGTTAAAATTACTCAGGAACGCAAGGCTCAAAAGGTTAAGACGAAGTTTGGTGGGTTTTTTTTTTTTCACATTTTACTGGGCCGCAAAAGAAAAAAACTGAAGTTAAATGAACATTATAATCAGCATATAAATGATGCGCAGGCGGTGTAATAATAGCAGGTCAGAACGAGAATCGCAGATCAGGTTCGAATTCGAATAGAACTTCGTTATATTCACTTTCTCGCTATTATCCTTGGAAAAGGTATGGCTATCTTTTCCCGTCAGCTACGATTTAATGGAGTAGATAAGGCACTAGCCTTGATTGTCAGCCAGTCTAGCAGATGGTAAACAATTCAAAACCGTATGTAACCTTGGTATGCAGCTAAAGAAAGGATCGGAAAATTTACAATGACCGACAGCGCCTTGCTTGGGTTGAAACGCTTTAAAAAAGATAAAAAAAAATTATACAGTTTGTTGTTTGTTTTGTTTTTTTTAAGGCGAAGGATTTCTACATCCACGCACATCTCCAGCAAAATTTAAATTTTATTAATATTATAGTGTCGATTAAGTTCCCAGGTCGCGATTGAGCAATTTGTAAATGTTTACGGCTTAAAACAGAGTTATTTAAAGCCGAAACATTTTAAGTTTCTCAGCGATTTGACCGCAGGTTTCAGATCATGAATATCGAATTAAAAAAAAAAATGGGGAGGGTCATTTTCTTTGATAAATTCAATTTTGACTGAAGTAGTAAAGTTTACATACTTAGAAAAGCTCAAATATAAAGTTAAAATTTAAAAAAAGCATATTTTTTACGTAGAAATATCGCTTATACGAAATTTCAAAACAACCGTGAAATGCGAATTTAGAGCATCTTAATTTTCGTATAATTTTTATTTTTTTTGAAAGAATATTAAAATGACCCCACCCGCCTCTTAATTTTGAAAAGAGACGCCTATTCGTGATCTGGTGCGTTTAATCGATTGTAATATGAATTAATGTAGGTACCGTCATTAGATTCGTATAAAAAAAAAAAAAAAAAAAAAAACAAACAAAAAAAACGCATAGTCTGACGAAAAAGACGCCAAACTTTATCGTCTAAATGTTTAGAAAGATCAAAGTTTGGGGGTATTTTTATATTTTTAAAAGAATTTCAAACTGATTTTTTTTTTTTTTTTTTGGTTGATATGATTATCTGTCAATCTTTGACAAAAGATTTTAATGAAAATTTTGGACGTGCTAGGAACGATTAAAAAGAAAAAAAATGTAAAAAATACCCAAAATAATTTGATCTTTCCTCTTAAAACATTTAGACGATAAAATTTTGTTTTCGTTAAGTTTGGCGTCTTTTTCAGACTATTCTTTTTTAGCAATCTCATGAAGTTACCTAAATTAATGATAGAAATATAGACCCCTACCCTCAAAGACTTAAGATTTCTCAGAAAGGTGCGTTTCTACAGAAATGACTAAGAAACAGCTTACGAATTGGAAAAATATTTAAAGCGTCTCCATTCCAGACTAGTTCAAGCAATTTTGTATAAAATCAATGTCAACAAGAATGACAGTAATTTCAAAATGGTAAGAATACCGAACCATTTAGGACTAAGAAATGTAACTTCTTCCAGTTCCATAGTACGGATGTCTAACCGCAACAATAAAATATTAACCAATGAATTGATACAAAACTGCTTTAACTAATCTGGAACTGCATCTGTAAAAAAAATTTTCTTCGAAACTTTAATATTAGTGCCGATTAAGCGCCATAGATCACGAGTGATCGATTCGTAGTTTTAAAAGTTTGTGGGATAGTTAAAAAGTCGAAACATTTCGTATTTCAAGATAGTTGCATAGAGTACCCGGCATTCTCACGTCAAAGTATTGACCGAATAGACATTGGTTAACTTCTATGATCAAAGTTAAAACTGCAACATTTCTCAGGTGTGTTTATAGAACTGACTGCGTAACAGTTTACGAATTAGAGGGGAAAAAAAAGTAGAATAGGAATGTTCTGTATTTTATTAATATCGTTTAATAACGCCAGTAGAAAAGGTTTCTTTGTACTAGAAAACGATTGAAAGGTTTGATTTGTTTTACGGTATGTCAACCGCAATGGGATATTTAATGTCGCCATTTTGTTTTTGCTGGCAATATATTTTTCCCACCAAAAAATGTATATTGCTCGCAAAAAAAAAAAAAAAAAAAAAAAAAAAAAAAAAAAATTGTTGTCGGCGGTAATATATATATATATATATATATATATATATATATATATATATTTTTAAATGTATGGCTTGTAAATTTTTTTTTTTTTTTTTTTTCCAAAGTATTTCTGGTATTAAAACCTATTTTTACACTTTCATAGTGTTTGACACCACTTTGGGGAGGTAACTATTTGCCCATAGTTGGGAACCTAACAGGTGCTACCATCACCGGTCATGGTGGATCTGGGAACAGCAATTAAGAGGTGGTGCCACGCTCCTCAAATTTCTTTATCCACATCCGGCAGCAAAGCCTCTGTTCGGGAGGTTTTGTGTAGTATAGAACCGCCTCTTAATTGCTGGTGTTCCCAGGTCCACCATGACCCGGAGTGGTAGCACCTGTTAGGATCCCAACCATGGGCAGATTGCTGGGTCTCAAACACCATGAAAGTGTAAAAATAGGTTTTAATACCAGTAATAAATTTTTTTGAGGAAAAATTATTACCTGCAATAAGAATCTTGCGGGCATTAAATAACCCATTCAGGGGTCGATATGCTGTAAAACAAAACAAGCCATAGCTACTACTTCTTACAATATAAGAGTCACTTTTAGTAACTGCCAACCTTGAGTAGGATAGCGGCTTGGATTGAGGAATCGGAGAGCCGAGTTCGAATTCCAGTCGAATCCATTACATTCACTTACATATTAATACCCTTGGGAAAGGTATCAATCTTCTATCCACCCAACTATAGGTAAATAGCAGGACAGACCGGAGCTTTGGATAGCAACTGGTCTACCGCAGAAAGAAATGGCACCTACTGCAGGAAAAAAACTGCCTCGTCAGTCATGTAACGGAAGATACATGATCGCCTAAGAGTATATCACACAGAACTGACTGACAACCTTGAGTGACTCGTGTACTGGGCGAACGTCATGTATAAAAAATGCATCAGAAATGTTACCCTCGTCTTAATTGAGAATTAAAAGACTCCTCTAATATCAGATTTCAATAATCTGATTTAATTTTTAGCATTTCATTTAAACAAGAAACTACGATTATTAGTGGAGGCGATGAGGGTGGCGGCTACTTTATGCAACAACCAGATCATTTTCACCTTAAACATCAAAGCTTGTCAAGAATCGACTGATTCAAGCTGTTCCACGTTCGATGGTAACATTTGCTGTTATAGGTGTGAGGTGCATTACGGAATATAAAAAGTGCCATTAAAAGATTTAAAAACACTAACCTTAAGCGCTCCGATATAAGCATGTCCTTTAGCACCGCCATCTTCGAAAACGAGGCAGTCAAAATCAAAATTGTAGTCGGAAAGGAATTCAGCGACTTTCGTCTTCTTTATCAAGCGAGGCGGCTTTGGCTTTCTGCTGAAAAGGCTACCCATTTTGCACATGCGTACTAAAACTCGTCCTGTACGTGTGGACGGAGAAGAATTATTTTGGTAAGGTCTCCTGTCTTTTATACCCATAGCGGGTGGGAGGAGATAGGCTTTCGTTTTTTTTTTGTTTTTTTGTTTTAATGATGAACGATGGGAAGGTAAACGTAGTAGTTCTTCCTATCTTTCTTCTTTCGCCTTTTTTCTTTCTTTTTTTTAGTTTTTTCTTTCCTTTTCGTTTTTCTTTCTTTTCGTTCTTCTTTTTACCTTTCTTTCTTTCTCCTTTTCTTTTTCATTATTTCTTTCTTTTTCATTTTCCTTTTATTCTTTCATTCATTCTTACTTTTTCGTTTTTCTTCCTTTCTTTTTATCCCCCCCCTTTATATTGAGTTTTTCTTTCTTTCTTTTTCGTTTTTCTTTCGTTTTCATTTTTTCTTTCTTTATTGTTTTCTTTTATTCTTTCTTTCATTCTTCCTTTTTCGTTTTTCTTTCTTTCTTTTTGTTTCTCCCCCTCTATTTTAAGTTTTTCTTTCTTTCTTACTTTTCCGTTTTTCTTTCTTTCGTTATAGTTTCTCTTTCTCTTTTTTTTTCTTCGCCGTTTTCGTCTTTCTTTCTTTCTTTCGTCGTTTTTCTTTCTTTATGTTTTCCTTTCTTTCTCTCTTTCTTTCTATTTGATTTAAACTAATCATCAATCCAAAGAATTGTCAGTACTTCCGGACAGCCATCTTGCTGCATGACTTAAAACTTAAAGCGCAACCTCTGAGATCATCGACAGAAGGGACACAGATGATTCTTCATTATTAGATTTTTATGTATTATAATTTATTATCATCAAATTTGGGGCGCGTTTTGTAGGGCACCCTTGAGTGGATGCGGTATTATGGTGCATGGAGGATTGAGTGGTGACGGACGAGTTTTTATGGTGAATGTGGAAATTGTAATGAGTGAATGGGTCGTGAATCGGATTAGCTAGGTATAGGATAGTTAGTGACAACCAGCCTCAACCCCTCCCTCTCTTTAGGTCATGTGTCACAATTATGTATTTTTGCATAATAAATATTGAAGAGACACTGATGAAAGATGGGGAGGTAAACGTAGCAGTTCTTCCTATCTATCTATCTATCTATCTATCTATCTATCTATCTATCTATCTCATCCTGTCTCTCTGCGTATCTATCTATCTATCTATCTATCTATCTCATCCTGTCTCTCTGCGTATCTATCTATCTATCTATCTATCTATCTATCTATCTATCTATCTATCTATCTATCTATCTATCTATCTATCTATCTCATCCTGTCTCTCTGCGTATCTATCTATCTATCTATCTATCTATCTCATCCTGTCTCTCTGCGTATCTATCTATCTATCTATCTATCTATCTATCTCATTCTGTCTCTCTGCGTATCTATCTATCTATCTATCTATCTATCTATCTATCTATCTATCTATCTATCTATTTCCTTTTTTCTTTCTTTTTCAGGTTAAGGGCATATTAAAGGGGGAAAAAGCCTTTGATGGAAAATTTAAATTCACCTCCATTCAGCGACGAAACTAGGATGGAGCTGCTCATTTTGATTTTCGACGAAACTTTCACACAATACAAGGCCCAAGAACCACTCAAGCCAGTGAAAGGGTTATGAAATGAGATTGTTGTATGGATGTAGGAGTGTGGAGGGGGACGTTAGTGCAGATATGATCGATGATAGTTAACGGCTGGTTGACTGATTGGTTGATTGGTTTTCTACAGATTTGCAAATTATTTACAAGCTATTTAAAGACAAGATATATTTTTAGATTGTAAGAATTTTATTTATTTATTTATTTATTTTTATAATAATGATTTAATGATTCGCATTTTGCTAATTAACTCATAGCGGGGATCAGGAAGGTGTCCATTTATTCATACATTTCCCAAGGGCCTTTGCGCGTAATTGAACATCACGAACCCGACGGGAAATCGAACCCGACTCTCCTGATAACAATTCCAAGCCGTTATTCATTACACCCCCTTACTTCTAAGCTTAAATCTCCTAATATTTGCAAGCGGTCATCCATCTAGGTAATGACCAGACCCGACGTTTCTTAACTTCAGTGATCGTACAGAACCGGTGTTTCAACGTGATATATCCGTAAGCCATAACGGCTGGTCTTCGATTTGAAGTGGTTAAGATTGTGGTGTTTGAGGAAGCATAATCTCGGGAGTCTGTTCCATAAAGTAGCGGCTCTTGTGAAGGAGCTGTCCGAATGAAACGTCCTTCTTACCAATGGAATGCGAAGAGAATGTAGATGGCTCGCCTCTGTGTACATGGCATGGTGGGTTTTAGCTTTAAATGTTTGAACTGCTACGACGGTAGTTCATCAGAAATATTTTACATGGAAATAACGATAGAGTAACGGAAGCGTAATTGCTTTTTTAACTCTGTCGAGGCCGTAACGAGTGGACTGGACAGCTATAGCCCATATGAATTTTGTCAGAAGGCCTACAGAAAAGCGAAATGACCCACATTACTCTACGATAAGTTCAGGGATAAGTGTTTGACGCTTAGGGAATACCGAAAGAATAATGGCTAAAAAATGTCGGTGCAAACTGAAGACATTTTGAATTGTGCCAAACGCATTCATTTCCTGAAGAATCGTTTGATATAAGCCTTGCATGTTGGGGAGATTATTTTTCCAATATAACTGAACTCTGTGCCACAGATCGCGTGGAACGCAATAGTTTCCGTAATTTTGTGAGCTTTTACTAAATGTTCATCCCAAGAGCTACTCCCGATATAGGGTTACCGGCTGAGATTGTTCTATGTACGGTGTTTACTCGTACCCCCACGAGGACGAGATGTGACACAAGGTCTTTTTAAAGCGGGGACCGGAGCGCGTGCATCCGGGCAAGGGACAAAAACTGACCACAGCACCCGCAACTGACGGTTGCGCTGGCCTCTGTGCGAGCATCGATCTCTCCCTCTTGTGTAATGGGAAATCGCGACATCGGGCAACTGTTCCCCATGGCTGGGCACCTCTTCAGTATAATTTTTCTAGTTGCAACTCTCTACTTTAACACAGTCGCCCCTGAGTGCACTCTGTCCAAAGACAGAGACGCAACTGAGAGATGATAAGTAGACGTGAAATTACTTAAAATGAGTAATTTACACACGGTATTTACACTGTCCTCCCATTTAGACGAGATGTGACACAAAGTCTATTTTTCGGTGGAGACCCGAGCGCGTACGCCCAGGACAGGAACAGAAATTCATTCAACCCCCGCCACTGTCGGTTGCGCTGTCCTCGGTGAGAGCACCGATCCCTCCCTCTTGTGCAATGGGAGGGCGCGGCCTCAGGCAGCTGTTCCGCAGGGCTGGGCACTTCTCAGTATAATTTTCTCAGTTGCCCCTCTGTCCTTTGACAGAGAAGCCCCTGAGCGCACTCTGCCCAAAGACAGAGACGCAACTGAGATATGATAAGTCTGCATTGAAAATCCCTCCAAAGAGGAATTTGCACGCTAGAGATTGTTCTATGTATGTAAGAAGAGGAATTAAGTGCTGATTATGAAGATATGTAAGATAGGTAACGGTTGATCCAAGATTTGAATTATTTAAAGCAGATATTTCCACAGAAACAAAATACTTGAGGTTTAAAATGAAATTTTAAAAATTGAGAAACCTTTTCTTTTTTTTCTTTATTTTAGTCTTAATTTCTTGCAAATAGATTAAATTTAATACTTCCCATAAACAGAATATGTTGCTGCATTTCAAAACTAATATAAATTGACCGGAGGGATTTTTCGTTTTGAAATTATTCAAATCACTGATTTCAGAGCTGTTTTACTCATCTTTCATTACAATGTAATTCTTTTATTAATAAAACTTTCAAAATGAAAATATACTTTTTCAGAAACTTTACTTGAGGAATATTAGCTAGCTAGTTTAATTCTACTGATTTGAAACAAATATTACATTAAGTTTAAGATATTGTAGTTATGCATTTTTAAACACGGCGGAAGATTATTTACATTATTCAGACTATTGTCCTCATCTTTGTCGCCATATTTATTACAACGTTTTGGCCGTTGTACGCTCCTGCCTTTTTCATCTGTTTAGAAACTTTGTAATAAATATGGCGACAAAGATGAGGACAGAAGTACGAATAATGTAAATAATGTACATAATACCTCATCTAAGAAATATAGACAGATGCTGAAGAATGCCGGAGCGTATAACGGCCGAAACGTTGTAATATATATGGTAACAAAGATGAGGACAAAAGTACGAATAATGTAAATAATGTACATAATACCTCATCTCAGCAATATAGACAGATACGGTGGTAGATGTTTACATAAGATGTTGATAGTTCGAGTGACGTATAGAATTTGTCTGATTTTTTTTTCTACGGTGGACATACCTGTAAAATTCACTTGAGGCATATAACATGAGCGCCTTTTTTATATAATCTGTGTAATCTTAAAATTAGGAATATATGCTCTATAATCTAATGTTTTATTGAGTTTTAAGTACTTTGGCTTTAAATTTACTATAGTTATCGCTCTTAGTTTCTGATAATGTCGTGTACAGATGTCCGTATTTTAAAAAATCGACACGTTTATACACACACACACACACACACACACACACACACACACACACACACACACACAAAGAAATTTAAAATTATTTTTAAAATATTGGGAGTGAATGAATTATACTAAGATTTTCCATTAAATGATTAGTAAAACACATTTTTACTTAACAATATCACCTAAAGGGGCAAAAATACAGAAATTTAAGAATTAATACTTTATGATATATTCTAATTAAAATTTAAAGAAAAATGAAAACAATTCTTGTAAAATTCATTATTCATCGAAAAATATTTTTCTTAAGACAAAAGTCTCCTTAATATAACTTATTCATAAAAGCAGTTGAAAGCTTTTCTAATTAAATAATTAGTTTTATTGAATTTTTTTATTTTACGATTCAGAGAAAATTTTCGGCCGTCCTGGGTATAACGGTAAACTCTATCCAACAGCAAGGCCTCTGATCAGAAGGTTTCGAGGAGCGTGGAACCACCTCTTAATTGCTGGTGTTCCCAGGTCCACTCTGACCGGCAATACATTTTTCTAAAAGATTATTACCAGCAATAAATGTTTGAAGAAAAAGACAGAGGGAAGCCATGTCACGTTGGTAAGAAAGTGACTGAAGTCGAGATGCCAAGGTAGGATTTATTACATTGTAGATCATTCTTTTTATTTTGTCAAAAAATCTCTGGACGAATAGCAAAATCACCAGACCAGATATGGCTCGCCCTGGGTAAGACGATAAACTAAATTCACGTCCATTGGTATGACGATAAACTACATCCGGCAGCATGACATTTGATCAAAAGTTTTGAGGATTGTGGAAGTACCTCTTAATTGCTGGTGTTACCAGGTTCACCCTGGCTCCGGGTTTTAGCAATTGTCAGGGTTCCAACTATGGCCAAATATTGAATCACAAGGGGTCAAAAGAGAAAGTTTAAAAATAGGTTTTAATTCCAGCAATACTTTTGGGGAAAATTTTTTACCAGTAACACATTTTTGAAGAAAAAAATGATTCCCTAAAATAGATTATTATCAGCATTACATTTTTTTTTTAAAAAAAAAGAAAGAAAAATATTAGCAGCAATACGTTTTTGGAAAAAAATATTACCAGCAGTAAAAATCTTGTCAGCATTAAATAACACTTTGAGGTTGATATGCCGTAAAACATACCAAACCAAATCAAGCAAATTTTTGGTAACTAACGGCTATGTTTTACAAAAAGAAATCGTTGATCTCCTTTTAACCAATATAAACATGAAAAGGTACTAATTTTAATTTCTCGAAATTTCATAAAATTAAATTAGTGTGAGGTAACAGATGTAAAAATATATTTTTTACCAAGATTTTCTAAAAAAAAAAAAAAAATTTCTAAAATAATTTAATTTATTTGTGAATAAATCATGAGAGTTTCATTATAATCTGATAATTATCTGATGTCTGCAAGAATTTAAAAATCAATGTGTTTTTTTTACCGCAAAAAGACGCTAAAATATAAAATCTATAGCCCGCCACCCCACTGACACAACAAACAAAGAAAGATAAAAAAAATATGAAGAGGTTTAATCAAATTTCAAACATTTTTAAAAAGATTAAAAAAAAAAAAATTAATAATCAAAAAAATCTTTGGGGTTTTCCTCTTAATAATAACATAAACATTTTGATGATAAAAGTTTGTCTTCAATACGTTTTCTTGAGGCATTTTTCCATACTGGAATGCTAATGTTTTAGCGAATCAGTAGGTACCTCCTTAAACTATAAAGCGAATGTGGACACAACTAAAGTGAAGAATTCGACAGAAAAAAGTTCACCTAATCTTAAAGAACTGTTGGAACTCAAACACATCCTTTTACGCCATTTTCTATTCTTTTTGCGTAATTGATATCCATTTTCTATCCATACATCAGCAATTTGGTTACCTTCAATGAAGGGAGATAATTCATACATCATATTTTTGAGTTATTTCCCTTAGCATTAAGATTTCAAAATATAGTTTTGTTGGAAATTGAGTTGCAATTCCCTGACCAGTGTACTAATCGAGAGCTCTACTGTTTGCTGGTGACTCATTAATTGTAAAAAAAAAAAAAAAAAAAAAGTTTGACAAAGGTGGTTGCTACGCAGACTCTTCAGTTTGAGTCCCTCTGGAAAAGTCTTTGCAAATCTCAATTCTGTTTTATCAGTTTGCATCCTTGCTAATGGGCAGATCTTCCTAATATTCTCAATTCGGATTTTTATAATGACGACACAGCTATTTACTGTTGTCTTAATCGTAAATATGATCAGTTCAAAAAAGTCAAATTGGCAGCTGTTCTAAAAAATGACCTACAATCTGCTGTTAACTAAGGCAAGGAATGGTATGTTAATTTGAACGCTTACCAAATTGAACTCAGTTATGTGCCATGCGTATTACACGCTTAGGCGATCATGTATCTCTCGATACATGACTGACGGGCCGCATGAAAAATTCAACAAATCCACTAACGCAAGGTACCGTATCGTCGAAGGACACGCTCTCCCTACTCAAGCGACTGAAATAATTCTTTTATACATGGATTAAGCAAGAAATTCCGCACAATCTGATATCTATTTAATGAGGGTTCCATAGAGGGGAAAAAATTGTAATGCAATCTTATCGAGCAAACTGGCTTTCGGACACCGCAAACTATCAAAGGGCACAGCAGCGACATGGTCGAAGCTGTACTTCTATTAAGCTCTATTAAGCCAAATTTAAAATCCTTCTAGACAGGCACAATTCCGCACAATTTAATACCAATTTTGAAGGTATTTCACTTACTCGAAAAAAGCTAAATTGAACTGAAATATGTGTGATCCCCCAGTTACGGTCCGCATGAAAAATCTAACAACGCAAGGTACCGTATCGTCGAAGGCCACGTTTTCCCTACTCAAGCGACTGAAATAATTCTTTTTTAACCCCGCAGTAGGTTACCATTTCTTTCTGCGGTAGATCAGATGCCATTCAATTGCTATTTACCCATAGTTGGAGGGAAGAAGACGCGGATTCATACCTTTCCCAAGGTTATTAGCACGTATGTGAAAGTAATGGATTCAACTGGAATTCGAACTCGGCCCTCCGATTCCTCAATCCGAGCCGCTATCCATTACTCCACCGTGCGTCATAAAACCGAGCTACCTACTCACTTTTAATGGTCTCAGATAACCCTTTTTGTCCTCCATTAGCACAGGTGATGCTAATCTCCAGTAGAGTGACTTATTGCGACTTATCAGTCTAATGTTTTTCGGCTGGCATTAAGTGAAAATATATATTAAATTAATTGCTAATTCTGCAGCTAAGAAAGCTGGTTCACTGGGTCGTGAGGGACAATTTTTCACGCCAGAACCTGTCTACCAATTTGGTTTTTATGATGAAGACACAACTATTTTCATAAGTCTTCCATTCATCCATGCTTTGAATATTGCTGCCACATCTGGTCTGGTACTCCTGCTAGATATTCTAGCTTTCCTGTGCCTTTTCTATGAATATTTTCATGGTAATTGTTCTAATAAACGTTTCTCTATGGTACCTAGACTTTATGAATTTAAGCGCAGTACAAGCAACGTCCACCCAGGTTAGTACCTCGATGGGCGACTGCTTAGGAATACCACGTTCTGTTAGCTTCGATGTGCTGGTGGTGTAATGGACAAGGTCTTGGAATTGTTCCGATACAATCATCGAAGTTAAGCAACATCCAGCCTCGTCAGTACCAGATGGGTGACCGCTTGGGAATACCATGTGTTTTAAGCTTGGATGTGCGGGTGGTGTAATGGATAACGGCTCGGAAAAAAAGAGCCGAATTCCGATACGATCACCGAAGTTAAGCAACATCCATCCTGGTCAGTACCTAGATGGGTGACCGCTTGGGAATACTGTTGCTGTAAGCTTGGATGTGCGGGTGGTGTAATGGATAACAGGTCGTAATTGTTAATCGGAGAGCCGAGTTCCAGTTACCGTTGGGCTTGCTATATTCACTTACGCGCAAATACCATTGGAAAAGTTATGAATACACCTCTCCTCCTCCTCATACTATGGGTTAATTAGTATGACTTGTATCACTAAATTATTATTATCTCCCATTTCAAGAAATTCTAAAGATCTAAAAACTTATTCTGGCTTTAAATAACCTGGAAAGGGTTGGTAAGCTGTAAAAAACAGATAAGTCAATCCAGCAATTATATTCTGTTGCTCATTTAATGAATTCTAGATCAAGAGTCGGCAACCTACGGCACGCGTTCCACACGTGGGACGCCAAGCATTTTTTTTAATGACACGCATGCGTAAATGACATCACGATGTTCGAACCAATAACTATTACGATTCAAAGAAGATATTTAGATGTTTCAAAACTGCTCACTCGTTGGAGTCCCTGTTTGTTTCAATAAGAATGTAGTGGACTGTGGGGTGATGAGTATGTATTGTAGAAGAACACATGTGGGTAAAAATTTTCTGCTGCATGAGAAAGTTGGACTTTAATTAAGTTCAAAGATAAACAAAGAAAACAAACAAGACCGATAAATATATGTAAACGAATATATGTATTAATAACATGTTACAAGCACATGGCCAGTTACATGGCCAGAGTGCGTGTGGTGAATATTATGTGTGTGTATGTGTGTTGTGGTGGGTGTTCCTACGTACATGTATTGTTCTTAGCGTCTTCCCAGAATTTGGGAAATGCTGTATCTGTGAGAGCTCACATCTGGGAAAAAATAGAGCGAGGCGAAGGTTCAGTCAGTATTTATAGCCAGGGGAGAGAGACCCCTGGTGAAGAGTTAAGGAGTTGGGGAGGAGCTAACTCCGACAAAGACACCAATTAATAGACAAGGAAACCTTTCTATGTACGTGGGTCTTTTATTAATGCTAAGACCATACAAAGGCAGGGCTCCCATTTAATAATAAAAACTTAAAAAAAAAAAAACAAACATTTGAAACCGTTTATTTCTATTAATCTATTAATGTGGTTTATATATTATCGTATATATTACTATTGATCTGGGAATTTAACTATATTGTTGACATGGGAAAAAAATCTCTTACTATGAAGGTAATTTACATAAACCAGAAAAAAAGGCTTAGACAGAAGCGTCTATCTTTTTAAATTTGGATTTTTTTTTTAATGTAACTATAACAACAAAAACATTTCGATTTCATTTTTGTCTTGAAAAAGTCGGAAGACGAAACGCGTCGGCAAAATCTAAGATCTTTTTTTCCAATTGTCATTTTATTTATACCAATCTGTCTTGTCCACAGAATTGATCTGGGAATTCAACTATATATTACTATATAAAATATATTGTACATACAAGTATATTGACCTTGACTTATATAAAAATCCGTGGCACCTCGAGGTGGTGTAACGGTTAGCAAGTTTATCTCGCTAGAACAATTACGACTGAGTGGTGAATTTGTTCCTCACTGGGTGCCCCATATTTTCGGCCGTGTACCACATCTGAGCCACGCTTCGAAAATCACTATATAAAAATCCGTATACTGATGTCACATGAATGATTTTAAAACTGTAAATCGGCACATAAGTCAGCAAAAGGCTGCCGACACCTTTCCAGATTTAAAAAATTTTAAATGAAAAAATAATAATGAAAAAAACAGTATTTACTTGTCAAGGGAGATAACTATACATTTAATGGTTTGATTTACTTCCCTTGATTTAAAATATGGTCAAAATATTAGACAATGTGTTAGTGTGCGTTGCCTTTTGGATTTTCGACACATGAAACTTTCTACGAAAGCCTTTCCAATGAATAAGCGAGGATCGAATTATCACTATCAAGTAATAATTTTGCTTAGCCTCGTTTCAAATCGGTCTACTCTTTATTTCATGGTCACAACGGTTATCGTCATCATTTACGTGCTGTGACCCTTAAAAACGTGCCCATCCTGAGTTGCTCTCACTACCATCAATTACTGTCCCTGATCCATCATCAATTCGCATAAATTAGGCATGCTACTTGCTGTTTCCCTTTAGCCCATTTTCCTTTAATACGCCCTGTGAGTATTAAATTTTCCAAGTTGTCCTTCCTCATAGACTGTTCCATATATTTCAGCTGTCTACTTCTGATTTGAATTTTTTTTTTAAAGCGTTTCACCCCAAGCAAGGCGGGAAGCCACTAGCACGCAAGGGGTTACAGAGAGTTGAAGCGAGAGCAAATAGATACAGGAAAGGATGAAGAGAAGGATAGGGGATAGAGCAAGGCATCTGGAGACGTTGATTGACATTACATTTGAATAATTGGAGATTATAGCTATCAGGGGAACAGGAAAAAGAGGAGGGAGTTCGACAGGCGAGAAGTGCGAGACATGAAGCTATTGGAGTAACAAGAGACGGCTACATTCAACAGTTTCGATAGTGAAAGGGTGAGAGCGAGATGCCAACCTAGTTGGAAAGCTTAAATTCATGAAGTCTGGGAACCAGGGAAAGCAGCTCATCGGAGCAGTTACCGTGAAAGTATTTGTAAAAAATACAGAGGGGGGCGACGGCACGTCTGTGAGAGAGCCACTGCAAACGAGTGACATTTGACTCCCATTTTCCTTAGAAATTCCCCCTGGAACACTTGTTCTGTCTATGCTGTTCTCAGAATCCATCTGTAGAACAAGATGTCTCTTGCTTTCAGTCTGTTCCCCACTTGTAAAGAAATTACCTTGCATTCACTGTTTAACAGTCCCCGTGACAGATAAGACATAGTAGTTCGAACTCTTTTCTTTGTTTCTCAAGAAATTTTCCTAAGTCTTAACACACTGCTTAGTTTCTGAAAGGCATCTTTCGCTGTTCCTATGCGCCATCGTACACACATTTTCAGTGTCTCTTTTGCAGACGATGTTGCGATCACTAATTCTAGCTCTCATCTTAAAGCAGAGGCAATCACAAATTTAACATCTAAGCGACGGGTTGTCATCATTTGTAGAAGAAAAAGAAATAAATTTCAATACGGATATATTTTCATGTACTTTTATATAACTAATAAGTGATCGATAAAAAGAGAGAAATATACGTGTGGCGGGGATCTCCTCTTTGGTTGAAAAGCGTGAACAGTAAATATTTATAGCTTCTGGAACATTTGTCCTGCAAAAAATATTTAGTGTGGCACTGGTTGGCTTGCTGGGGGGGGGGGAGAGAAAGAAAAAAGGGGGAAAGAAAGGAAAAGAAAGGCGAGAGTTGAATTTAGATGATAGAAAGCCATCACGAGACGGACACTAAGGGGTATTATTTTTCTGACAAGAAAAAGTGCTGAAAATTTTCATTTCCATTGTCGAGAAGTCAAAAAAAGGAAGATACTAGAATTAATCTGATTTATGTTACGGGGCGGATGAAAATTCCAGGTTGGCCAAATAACCTCAGAGACAGAATTCTAAATAGATAAAAATTAAATAGGTCATCCGCTGACCGAGAAACAAAAATGTCCGTTGGCCACACAAGAGTTGCAAAAACAAAAGACCAAACCCTAGGTTAAGCCTTTGTCGATGGGAAGATATCGTTGGACAAGGCATCTGTTTTGTGTTGAGATTCGGCTATGACAGCGAAATTATTTTATCAGAAATTGGCACCAAGAATGCAAAATACGTCTAATTGACCACCCACTTGTTTGGCGAAGGCCTCGGGTGATAGATTCCAGGTGATATTGAGGATAAGAGCTGCGATTAAGGGACCACACTACGAAAGAAAAAAAAAAGAAAAAAGAAAAGGAAAGGAAAAAGACTTTTTTTCTCTTTGAGCAAGATTTAAAAAAAAAAACAAGGCTAGTCTGGCCACACCCACACTGCTGAGCGCCCATTGGCTGAATGTTAACGAGAGCCAGGCGGAGGTGATCATGTGAGGCAGGAGGGGAGGCCTGCTGGCACCCATTGAGGGGATAGGTATGAGATGTCACGGTGAGAGAGAGGGAAAACCGTTGACACCCTCTGAGGGTATGGTGAGATACCAATATGAGAACAGAAGAAGGTGGGAGGACGAGAAGACTTCCAAAAATGGAAAGGAGTGGAAATTTCCTGACCGAAAACAAAGAAGTGGATTGTGGGTTTGGAATTATCAAGGAACCTCAGACCCCGACGAGCCCACCCCGGTTTTGGTCGGCGTCCATATAAGCAAAGTCGCAGCGAGCGAAAATCAGTTCCTGTTCCAGTTCCAGTTGAGTTAAGTTCGAAGTTCGCAGTTGAAGTTGCACCCGCCTCGCAGAAGCTGACTAAGATTCACGCAATTCCGAACTCATCTTCTAATCAAGAACAATTTATTTTTGAAGAACGACTTAGACTCACACCACCAATACAAGTTTTACGAATATCGCCTGAAGACACACCAGGAGCCAGTTTCTTAAAAGAACAAACAACTTAAGATGTTAAGACTCGCCGAACAAAAAACAAAAAAACAAAACAAAAACAAGTGTCACGAATCCATATAGCGGGTTTGGGAAATAGACGCAGTCCTGTATCCAGCAACCATATATAAAAGATTGTTATCCTTTTTTAACACATTTGAACTTTTCGAGTTATTATTTTATTTTCTTTTACATCTACTTGTGCGATATCACCCTTATTCGAACTCAGCTTGCATTACGGCCCAGCGACTGATTGATTTCGTCTGCCTAAGATCAATTCACAACGTGGGTAGGTTAGACTGGAAATCAAAGCAGTTACTTCGGTAACCAGACGTTGGAGGTGGGCTGGGAACGGCGAGGCTGATACCGAATCTAACCAGATTCCCATCCGAATAACCAAAAGATTAGAACGTCACAGTTGGTGCCGCGACCAATACCAAGCCAGTTGATCGTCACAGGACAGGATAGCACGACGGACGCAACCAGGCGGACGTCACGTTTGGCGCAGCGACGCTGGGGGGACGTCACATAAGCGGATTCATGTGAGTCCGAGCAAAGATTAGGCACAAAAATATGGAATTCAAACAATTTATTTTTTTTAAAAATAAAGGGTGTTCCAATAACTTGGACCGATTTCAAATATGAATTAAGTTTAAGCGCCAAATGACTTTTCTTTTACTTTCAACAATGTTTTCAGCTGAACGGCGTAAACGAACACGCAATGTTTTTACATCTGCCACCGATCCAGTTTGTTTGAATTTACGAACAAATTTTCCAATTTCACTCTTAAAATTTTAACACGTTGTTTGATTTTTAATCTTTCCATGGTTGAATATATCAAAGACTTAAGTTTTGAAATCGGAAAGAAAAAGAAGAAAAAAACATTATGCTCTTAAACTTAATTCACATTTAAAATCAGTTTAAGTTATTGGAACACTTGAACTAATTTTAAATGTGAATTAATTTTAGGCGTCTAATGATTTTTTTCTTTCAGATTTAAGGATTTAAGTCGTTGTCAATTTGAATGATATGGATGTCAAAGATTTGTAGTTCCGACAGGACGTCGCCACATGTCACACACCCAATGCAACAATAGATTCATTAAATGAAAAGTACCCAGGTCGCCTTTGACGCCTTTAGATTTCTTCCTTTGGGGTCATCTCAAAAGTAAGGTCTATGTCAACAAGCCAACAACAATTCAACAGCTGTAGGATGAGATAATAAGGCATATTGGTGAGATCGAGGAGCAACTATGCAGTGACGTCATCAAAAATTTTGACTATCGAGTGGAGGTGTGACGCCGAAGCCTTGGCAGACATTTGGGCAATATTATTTTTCACACAAAATTGTCATGAACTTTTACCTTATAAGTGTTGTTTTGGCTAATTTTGTCTTGTATATAAAGGGTGTTCCAATAACTTGGACCGATTTTAAATGTGAATTAAGTTTAAGCGCCTACTGAATTTTTCTTTTTCTTTCAGATTTAACAATTTAAGTCTATGGCAATTTCAAGCATGGAAAGATTAACAATCAACCAATGTGTTTAAGTTATCGAAGCCTATTAAGAAAATGGACGTTTAAACAGAAATGCATTTCGCGCACTTCACGATTTTTTTGTCAACATAATCGACCAAACATGAGTGCAATTGGAAACGATATAACGTTTTTGTGGAGAGTTTCAATTCCTGCGCGCGATGACGAATAGAGATGTCTTGATTTTCGGCCACATTCTCGTGTACTGCAGCAAGGTTTTCAGCTGAACGGCGTAAACGAGCACGCAATAGTGTTTTCACATCTGCCACCGAACCAGTTTGCTTGAATTTACAAACAATTTTTCCAATTGCTCTCTTGAAAGTTTAACACGTTGTTTGATTGTTAATCTTTCCATGATTGAAATTGCCAAAGATTTAAGTTGTTAAATCTGAAAGAAAAAGAAAAAAAAATCATTAGATGCTTAAACTTAATTCACATTTAAAATTGACATTTAACTATCTAGCTCCTGTAGCGGACTCTTTGCTTGGCCATCATCACAATAGCTAGGGACAAATAGATGCGATAGGTATCAATCAATTACAGAACTCAAAATCGATCGTTGCATTTAAGTATTGAATTAAGCTTACCTTTTAAAAGTTCTAAGATAATTTTTTGCTTAATTTAAAGACGATATGATGCACATAGGTCCTTATTTTCCGTACAAATAATTATTTTTAGTTCAAGTATGGCAGAACAGGGGACAATTTAAAAGATAACATAATTATAGTGTAAAGATTGGAAAATAGAAATTAGAATTAGTTATACATTCAAAATTTCAAGAGTTAGAGAAACAATATGGCATCTATATGAACAAATGAAAAATTGAAGCCCAATTTTCCCAGGAATTCTGAGATTAAAATATCCCACCTCTGCTTTATAGCAATTTAAACACAGTATTACTTTTTATTTATTAATCCGACAGATTTTATTACCTTGTTTTATTGGATGGTCATATTTGAGTAGACATTCCAATTATTTATTAGACTATATTTATTTATTTACGTCTACCAGCCTGAATATTCGATAAATTTTATGGACGTCGGCGATCATGGCGTTCGAAGACTTTCTATCTTTTGTTGCGCTTAGTAAGGTTTATCTTTTTGCTCTCTTAATCTCTTCACTGCTATCCATAAGTTACGCGCAATTCTTCTTTGTCCCTCTTGCTTTCAATGTGTCATATGAATGTCAACTTTTCCAAGATCTTTTCCCTTATTATGTGTTCTAGGAATTTGAACTGTCTTTTACAATTTTTTACGTTTCCTCCTGGCTCTATTTAGTTTGCTCTTGACCTTCTTTAGTTTCCTCTTGACCTTCTTTATTTTCCTCTTGACATTCTTTAGTTTCCTCTTGACATTCTTTAGTTTCCTCTTGATATTCTTTTGTTTTCTCTTGACATGATTTAGTTTCCTCTTGACCTTCTTTAGTTTCCTCTTGACATTCTTTTGTTTTCTCTTGACATTCTTTAGTTCCTCTTGATATTCTTTTGTTTACTGTTGACCTTCTTTAGTTTCCTCTTGACATTCTTTAGTTTCCTGTTTATATTTTTTTGTTTTCTCTTGACATTCTTTTGTTTTCTATTGACATTCTTTAGTTACTCTTGACATTCTTTTGTTTACTGCTGACCTTCTTTTGTTTCCTCTTGACATTCTTTAGTTTCCTCTTGACATTCTTTAGTTTCCTCTTGACATTCTTTAGTTTACTGTTGACCTTCTTTTGTTTCCTCTTGATATTCTTTTGTTTACTGTTGACATTCTTTTGTTTCCTCTTGACATTCTTTTGTTTACTGTTGACCTTCTTTAGTTTCCTCTTGATATTCTTTAGTTTCCTCTTGACATTCTTTAGTTTCCGTAGTTGCATTTTTTAATTTCCTCCTAGCTCTCTTTAGAACTTTGCCCTGTTGGTGCATATATAACTACGATGGATATGCTGAAAGACTTCTCTTTCAGTTTAACTACAAGAATTCTACTGAATTCATGGGCAGGTTTAATGTAATTCCACTCCCCTCATATTTTTCACTCCGCATGAATACAACCTTGCGCAAATTAATTGAAACAATCTCTTTAATTTCCTTTATTTTACCATACGGTCAGTTTTAGACACACAAGAATGACAGTCTGTAATCTATTTCTATTTTTCACCAGATTAGATCATTTGCAGTGTAGTAATAGGAATCTATTTTCGGGGTGTATGATCAAAATTGTTTGGTCTTGAAAAATACTGCGTTATCCGTGATTACATCAGATTTTTATAACGCCCCCACACACTATTGTCTCGACTGTCGATCAGTTGTCCTATGGTCATTGTCTGTGATGGGCGTTACTCCAAGTAAGCGTACGAAAATTGTAACGCTGCACGAACACACTGGCAAGCTTTACCAGTGCTAAAATCCAAGTACTATATACTGGCCTGGAAGTTCTGATTTAAATCCAATCGAACATCTGTGGTCAGTCTGCAAGGAACGACTTGAACATACAAAGTGCGCTGAGTCATGTTTCATTGGAAAAATACGAAAAAAGTAAACAATAACGTAATTATTCGTTTTGTTTCATTTAATTTTCACAAGGGTGTATATGACCCTGTGTTTGCCACTGGCTAAATGTTCACGGTTTCCTCCGAACCCGATTCGTTTCTCACCTCCTAAAATATTAACGCCTAATATATTAACTTTTAATCTACCCATTTTGTGCTTTACATTTTCTAACTGGCCGCACAGATTTAGTAACGTTTCACACTCCTAAAATTATTTTTAGTTACAGGATGTTGGTCACCTCTCACTCGTATCTCACCTTACCGGACGAAGGATCAATTCCAAGGTATCTGATTCCTTTTACACCGCTGTCCTTTATAGTTTTACTAGAAGTAGCAGGATGACTGTCTGGTGCCCTTCTTACACATGTCCCTTCTTACTGGGCTGACGGCCGTATCACGTTGAAACACCGGTTCTCTTACGATTATCGAGACTGGTCAGTAACTAGATGGGTGAGCATTTGGAAATGCCAGGTGCTGTAAACTTGGATGTCTCTGAATTGTTCATTGGAAAACAGAGTTCCAATTTTTCTCGAGTTTGTTATATTCCCTTACGCGTAAATACTCTTGGGGAAACTAGGATCAACCTCTTCCCAACAAGCTATGGGTTAATTACTAAGGCTTATATCCCTAAAAACATTATTATCCCAACAAAACAAAAAAAAAAAAAAAAAAGAAAATCTTACAATCCAAAAATATTCTCTGGCTTTAAATAATCTGCAAAGGGTTGGTAAGCCGTAAAAAAAGGAATCAATCTGGGTGACGAGTATATTCCAATAGACGATACTCCCTTTACGTCGTTACATTACATAATTTCCGTTTTATCCGTAGATATTGCGCACCGGAATGCTTCCTTTTTCTTTCTATATGCCACGTTCTTTCAGGACGTAGACGATCATGGCTCTCCACCACCTTCTATCCCTTGCAGCTCTCAACAAGTTCCTTCCCTCTGCTTCCCTCCCCCAGACCACGTTCTGTCATCCACTTGCTTTAGGCCGTTAGGTATGTCATGCATTTTTTCTCTTGTCTCTCTTTCACTTTATTCGACCTGTGAGTATCAGATTCTCCAGGCCCTCCTTCCTCATTACGTGTCCCAGAAACTTCAGCTGCCTCTTCCTGATGTTAAATATAAGCCTCTTCCTTGTTTTCATCCTCTCTAAGACCTCATCGTTGCTCACACGCTCGTTCCATGGTATACTTAGCTTCCTTCTGTAGAACCACATCTCCGTCGCCTCGAGTCTCTTCTTCATCTTTGAGGAAATCTCCCAACATTCGCTGCCGTAAAGAAGGACAGATGTCATGTAACAGCTCAGTATCCTTTTCTTCGTTACCAAAGAAATCCTCCTGTCTAGCAATACTCTGCCTAGCTTTTGGAATGCGTCCTTGGCCATCCCAATACGTCTACGGATCTCAGTGTCGCATTTACCGTCCTCAGTCAGAACGCTTCCCAGATATTTAAACTTCCGCATCTGCTTGATTCTAGTGTTCCCAACCTTCAGATGGCATTTCGGGTTCATCCTTTTCTCTCCTGTGGCCCCAGCCGAGAGTGATCAATTCTCGACTAGGATTTTGGCATAACTTCAGCATGATTGCAAGAATTCTAAACAATGTTTTTGCCTACGTAAATCGGTATTTGTTTGATTTTTCTTCTCACTATTGGTGTGTTGTTGTCCCAAAAAAAGACCTAGGACAAGTCTGAACGGGACGATAGGTGAAATTATTGAGGTGGGGCGGGGATAAAGAAAATAAATAAATAAATATATGTCTGATCGAGTGTCTGCAACAGGGATTGGCTAACCACTTGAATAGACGACATAGTCTTTCGGGATTGACAGGTGCCTACTGCATACAATGAAGTAGTGTTCAATCAAGAAAGATGAGGATGGCATCTCTCCCTCTTTGCGAGATAAGCTAAGCTTCATAAATAGCACTAGCTATGCGCAGATAAGTGACAGTGTTTGTAAGCCCAATTATGTGACTCATGGAATATAATTGCTAGAGAAATTTGGAAACAACAGTCGTCAAATTTAAAAACATATGTGGACTCTGCGCTTATGATATATATATATATATATATAATGAAAAACAAACCACTTTAAGGTACCATTACGATAATTTATTTCACCTAAATCCTTTTTTAAGGATTCAGGATCATCAGGTAAAACTTCCAACAACAAACTGATGATCCTGAATCCTTAAAAAAGGATTTAGGTGAAATAAATTATCGTAATGGTACCTTAAAGTGGTTTGTTTTTCATTACATATCAGCTCTGTCCTAACATTGAGCTCTCAGGATTTCATCCTCTTTGGATTTACCAATTCGGTTTACCAAGTTCCTTATAACTTAAATATATATATATATATATATATATATATATATATATATATATATATATATATATATATATATATACCCAAGTATACGATTGTGTATACGGAATAAATTCCAATAACGAACAATTACTATTCTTAAAAGAGTGCTCAAGAAAAGAGTAGAGCGAATGTAATTATTTATTTAAAAATTATAACATAAAATTTTGTTATGAAATCACTACAAAAATAGCCATTTTGTTTCAACACCTATGGTGTCTTATCAAGTGATGATGTTGAATGTAGATTGTAGAATAAAGATTTTAACTATAAAAGTATACTTGTATTTTGGTTGGTCATTCCAGCTCATGTAAAAGCGTTTCCCCTTACGAGGGGTGATTAATTAATTTGAACCTTTTAAAATCTTATTTTTATTAAATTTTTGAAGGTTGTAGTTATCAGGGTAGCAAGTAAGAGGAAGGGAGTTTCACTGTCGGGAAGTGCGAGAGAAGAAGCAAGAGCGAGAAAAAGAGGAAGAGAAGGAGAGATTAGATATATATATATAGAATATATATATATAGAATATATATATATATATATATATAGAGAGAGAGAGAGAGAGAGAGAGGGAGAATCACGAGTGTGAAATACAAGACAGAAGGAGACAGCGAGTGACGAAATAGGTAAAGAGCAAAATACGATAGAGAGTGAGTTAAAAAGACAAGGTAAAGAGAGACGGGGGAGTGAAAGTTGAGGGAGTGAGAGACAAAAAGTGTGTGACGAGTGAATGACAATTAAGAAATTAGAGAGAAAGAGCATGTGCTACAAGACAGTGAATGAGAGACGAGCTAGAGAAAGAGAGAGAGAGAGAGGAAAAGAGTAAGACAACAGAGAGAGTCGAGAGAAGAGAAGAATGGAGATAAAAGAGAGAGAGAGAGAGAGAATAAGGGAAAAGAGACAGAAAGCGAAAGAAGAGAGTGGGTGAGACAAGAGTGAAAGAATGGGTAAAGAAAAAGACGAGGGATTGAGAGAAACAGTAGTGATATTAGAGAGACAAGTGAGAGAGAGAAAGGGTAAGACAAGTGAGAGAGAAATGAGGGATGTGAGACAGTGACGTGAGAGAATGGGAGAATAAAAAGTGTCAAGCACAAATGAGAGAGAGAGAGAGAGAGGAAGAGGAGAGAGAATGAGAGAAATCAAAGAGAGGGCGAATGCGTAAGTAACAGAAAGAAAGAGAAAGCAAAGAGAATAACGCAGAGAAAGAAAGAAAGAAAGAAAGAAAGAAAGAAAGAGAGAAAGAGAGAAAGAAAGAAAGAAAGAGAGAAGAGAGTGAGAGAGACAAGAGTGAATGAATGGGTAAGGGAAAAGACGAGAGATTGAGAGAAACAGTAGTGATATTAGAGAGATAAGTGAGAGAGAAAGGGTAAGACAAGTTAGAGAGAAATGAGGGATGATGATATACAAGGGAAAGAAAGAAAGAAATAACGAAAGAAAGAAAGAAGAGAGTGAGAGAGAGAGAGATAAACAAGAGAGATAATATGAGAGAGCCATAAAGAAAAGGAGAGCCATAGAGACACAGACAGAAAGAAGGAGAGAGTGACAGACAGACAGAAAGGTTAAGACAAGTTAGAGAGAAATGAGGGATGATGATATACAAGGGAAAGAAAGAAAGAAAGAAAGAAAGAAAAAAAGAAAGAAGAGAGTGAGAGAGAGAGATAAACAAGAGAGATAATGTGAGAGAGCAATAAAGAAAAGTAGAGCCATAGAGACAAAGACAGACAGACAAAAAGATGTGAAGGATGTAGAGAGAGAGAGAGAGAGAGAGAGAGAGAGAGAGAGAGAGAGAGAGAGAGAGAGAGAGAGACGGGTGGGGGAAAGACGAAAAGTAAAAAAAAAATTACAAAATCATAATACCTTCATATTTGAAGTAATTCAGGAATCCAATTTGACGAGGCCTGGCAGAGTAAAATAACTAACAAGTTAAAAGTTAACCACCCACCAAAAAAAAACCCCATCAAAAATAGACAAGTCTTAAAGCTGTCTTTCATCTTAATTTTCGCAAGTTCCTTATATTCGCTGACGCTTCAAGGAAAATACCACACGAAAACTAATGAATCTCTCGACAGACTAAAAATGACTACAAATCTTAACGTTTTCTGGATTCTGGGGTCTGTATCTTTAGTAGATACGACCCACCATCTTCCAATGATAGAATTGTGCAATATTTCATCGATAACCCCTTTTCCCAGTAAATTCTGTTCTCCATTTCCGGTCTTCATTTTGACTAATTGACTGGTTGTCAGACTTTCTGCTTAAAAACGCCTACCGGAAGTCGTCTTAATCAAGCTATTTGTGCATATTTCGCCTCCATATTTTTTTCAGGCGGTTGTTAAGCTATCTATATCTATTCCAGTCACACAGATTCGCTCTTCTTTCCTTCTGCAACAGTTATTACCTACCTGACCCGTAATCCTTGTCTTTTCCTTACCTTTCGGGCTATATTAATTTACCTAAGCCCTTGTGTAGCTAGGTTCAAAACGTTCTCTCAAGTATTTGACATCGTTCCCTAGCCCCGCTACAATAATACTCATTACAGTCTTTACAAAAATAAAATAAAAAGTAAAATAAAAAAATAGAAAGTTAAAAATAGTTAAAAAAAAAAAAAAAAAGAAAAAAAAGAAAGAGAGCCTACTAATTGGGGCGCATCCATTTGCTCTCTCCCCCAAAACATTCAGGCCAAAGGTAAGAAAGAGAAACAGACATGAGAGGACGGATGGCCAATAGGGGTTCATTTGTAAATCGCTTCTGAAGGCTGGCATCTCGTTTTAGATTTTTTCCCATCTCATTCACGTCCTCCTTGTCGGCGAGAAAAAGAATTAACAGATAATTCTTCATCTCCTTTTATACGTCGTGTTCCTTTAGAACGATCATGGATCTCCACAATTTCCTTTTCTTTGTAGATCTTAATATTTTCTTCTTTTTGCTATCTCTCCTAATCCCTGTCCTGCCAGCCATTTAGTCGACCTCGCCAAGTAGGTTATGCGTTATTTTTTCCGTCTCTCTTGCCTTCATTCTGTCCTGTAAGTTATAAATTTTCCTTGCCCTCTTTCCTCATGACGTGTCCTAGAAATTATAAATGTTTCTTTCTGATATTAAGTATGAGTGTCCTTTTTGTGTCCATTTTCTCTAAAAACATCTTATATGTTCTGTCCATGGTATTCTCAGCATCCTTCTGTAGAACCACACTTTGTCGCTTCTTCATCTGTGAGGAGATTGTCCAACATTCACTGCCATATGGAAGGACTGATATTGAATCACAGTTCAGTACTCTTTTCTTTGTTTCTAACGATTTTTTCCTGTTTCTTAATACTTTGATTCACTTTTGGAAGGCATATTTCGCCATCCCAATGCTCTTTCGGATTTCGGTGACGTATTTCTCATTTCTGTTAAAATGCTTTCCAGATATCTCCGATTTGCTGACCCACTGGCCCTTGACCACACCTCCAACACACACACACACACACACACACACACACACACACACACACACACACAAAGAAAGCCGTCTTGGGTATGACGATAAACTACATCCGCGTCCAGGGTTAGACGATAAGCTACATCCAACATCAAGTCCTCTGATCAGGAGGTTTTGAGGAGCGTGGAACCACCTCTTAATTGCTCGTGTTCCCAGGTCCAACCTGATCCGGGGTGGTAGCACCTGTTAGGGTCCCAGCTATGGGCAAATAGTTAACTCCGAAACTGAGGTAAAAAGCATTATAAAAGTGTAAAAATAGGTTTTAATGCTAGAAATACTTTGTGAAAAATTATTACCAGGAAAAAAATTATTACCAGCAATATATTTTTGAAAAAAATATTACCAGCAATACGTTTTTTAAAATAATATTACCAGCTATACATTTTTGATGAAAAAATATTACCAGGAATAGATTTTTGACAAAAAAATATTACTAGGAGAAAAAAGTTGTCGGCATTAAATTATCCATTGAGGTTGATAGTCCGTAAAACAAAACAAACCAAACAAAAAGAAAAAAATTCTTGAATTTAAAAAACGCTTTTTGTTTTTATCAGTAATCCGTACTTCTTTGTTCCTTATAACGTCAATCCTCATTTGGGAATTTAGACTTGACCTTGCATTTTACAGCATGAAAAATGCAAACTTAGAGGTTAATTCATCTTTCAGGGCAAGTGAAACGAACATCGTTGATCGACGAATGAACGCGGAATATTATGTACACACATAGCGCATGCAACGCGAATAATGACATAATCAAGATGTTGACTTTCCACACTACTTCGAACAAAAGGTTAGGAAGGAAACCCTCATCAATACTAGACAGAGCGATAACAGTTATTGGACTTGAGGAAACTATGTTCCTGAAAAATTAGCTTAATACTGGTATACCTCAGGTTACGTCGCTTCGAGTTAAGTCGTTCTAGATTATATGCCGTTTGTCAAAACAATATATGGAAAAATAAAAATCAATTTTAAGTCATTTTATTCGACTTTACGTCTGTCCGCCATAAATATTGAAGTAGTAATATCACTAAAAAACGTGTTAAAAGCACATAAAATCATGTTACTGTACAATAAATAAGAATAAAAGTATATAAAATAATATTAAAATACGTACATTTACAGTAAATGTTAATATAATCATCATAAATCCTAGAGAAGGAAATGTGAAAATATAGGTGACTCTCTGTTGTCTTTTTTAGCAATCAGATTAAACAACATAAGTCTATGGCAATTTCAAGCATGGAAAGATTAACAATCAACCAATGTGTTAAAGTTATCGAAGCCTATTAATAAAATGGACGTTCAAACAGAAATGCATTTCGCGCACTTCACTATTTTTTGGTCAACATAATCGACCAACCGAGAGTTCAGTTGGAAACGACGTAACGTTGTTGAGGAGAGGTTCAATTGCTGCGCGCGATGACGAATAGAGGTGTCTGGATTTTCGGCCATATTCTCGTACCCTGCAGCAATGTTTTCAGCTGAACGGCGTAAACGAGAACGCAGTGGTGTTTTCACATCAGCCACCGAACCAGTTTGTTTGAATTTACAAACAATTTTTCCAATTACACCCTTGAAACTTTAACACGTTGTTTGATTGTTAATTTTTCCATGGTTGAAATTGCCAAAGACTTACGTTGTTAAACCTGAAAGAAAAAGTTAAAAATCATCAGTCACTTACCTTCCGTTGTTCCCTTCCTTCCCTGCTGGCAGCTACTCACAGGTTACCTACCTACTTACTTGTGGTCTTAGTAACTATTGGACCACATCAACCTGGTCACTGGGCAGCTGATCACTCATTCACTCTACCTACTTACTTGTTAACTTCCTGCCTTTCTCTGTTTATATAGATACTGGCTGGGGTTCGAACACCTCTATCCGTCCCCGTTGTGTTCCGGGACAAGCCACCACCCGAAAGCCAGATGGTTGGGCCAAATCTTCAAATGATTCTACTTTTATGATTATCTGAAATCATTAACAACATTTTATGTTTGCCAATTCAAAGGCAGCTAGAGATAGAAATCCTGAAAAAACTTTGACATTTATGTTGAGTCACAGATGCACTGGAGACGAATTTCCTGAAAGCTTTGAGGAGATAAGTTGACTCGAAGAAAAAAAGAAACTATCTACTTATCTCTTAATCATGTGTGAGAATTCATATTTTTGCGATCTTGAAGCATTAAATGCTAAATAAGATAACTTATGGTTACAGAAATCATAATACCCGAACTCAATTCCCCGATAAACAAAACGAACAAAAATATTATGTACAACATCTTCTAAATAGAAATTATCGATTGAAAAAATCTACCCATTCATCTATAGGCTGGAAATGTGAGAGAAGAAACTATTAACATAGAATTTACGGTTATATCTAATAATTTTCTCATTAAAATAATGAGACCTATTTGGCAATCAAGTACTACGCTTACATTCGTGATGTCAAGATACCAAAGAGGAAAGATATATACCACGAAAATAGTTACACTATTTACATTATTCGGATTGTAAATTCTCAAGAAAAAAAGAATGAAAAAAATACGCGTATCATATGACTTTCGAAAACCTAAATTTGAAGCAAATTTGACTACAGTAAATGGATATATACAGTGTAACCCGGATATAAGAGAAACCCGGATATAAGAAATATTTCTTCTGGTCCCAAATTAGAGCCTGTGTTAATGTAAACAAAATATACCAAACCCGGATATAAGAGAAACCCGGATATAAGAGACTTCTTATCCGGTCCCGACAACTGTCTTATATCCGGGTTACGCTGTAGCTTGGTCAAGGGTGTAGCCAGGCTAGGAGTACATATGCTAATTTTATATTTCGTGTATGATGCGACCCCCGAAAAAATTACGTTTAAATTTAGGTCTTCAAAAGTTGCATAATCCGCGTATATATAAATTAATTTTCATTATATGTATGGTTTTATTTCAGTTCTAATCATCGCTTTTATTGTTTTACAGTGCAACCCGGATATAAGAGACCCGGATTTAAGAGAAACCCGGATATAAGAGATATTTTGTCTGGTCCCAAATTAGAGCCTGTGTTAATGTAAACAAAATAGACCAAACCCGGTTATGAGAGAAACCCGGTTATGAGAGAAACCCGGATATAAGAGACAGCTCTCTTATATCCGGGTTGCACTGTACAATAAACATTGCCGAAAAGTGTAAGGTAGTTAAAAAATCGGTGTTGTTGGAAAAAAATAAACTTCCTTTTGACATTAAGTTTTTTTTTTTTTTTTTTTTGATGGCACGCAAGTCCTTGTTTGCCGTGTTTCCTTTCTTTTATGACACGCGGGATTAAAACGTTAGACCCAGAAGGCGAAATGAGCTATTCTGCTAGATATATTCAAGGCCAGGAGCCTCATTGAGATTAAACCTTCATCACGAGTAGCTTTTGTTCACTGATGATGTAATGCGTTGTAAATATCTTATCTAGTGTGACGTCAGGGACATTGGGACGCACAATGTTTTTTTTTTCTGCTGTTTTTTTTTTTTTTTTAATCATATTACCCCATGCAAGGGAGTAAAAAAACCACTAAGACAGAAGGCGTTACTGAGTGTAAAAGAATAAAAAAAAAACAACCCATTAACCCTAGAACACTAACCATCAATTAAAGTTACACCACTACTAACCATGGGTATATCATACCCGATTTTGAAAACATCAAAATAAATAAATAAATAAATATAAATCTTTTTTTTTTAAATATTATACATACAGGCACTTCAAACTTTGTACTTTGAGTTAACATTAATAGGAACTGAAAAACATATTATTTAGGTAAGAAAATCAGGTACTGAAAATTGTAATTAAAAATAGGAAAATTTGCGCTGGGTACTATGGGTACCCATGGTTAGTGTTCTAGGGCTAAGGAGAGAGAACAATAGAAAAAAATAATCAATAAGACACTAGATAATGATTGATTTTGAATTTAATGTTATGAAGATCAAAGATGAGTGGAAAGCACTGAATTGGAAGAGAGTTCTACAATCGAGAAGTGTGAGAGAAGAAACTGTTAGCATAGAACTTGCGGTTACATCTAGCCAATTCAATAGTGAAGTAATCAAGCCTTGCAGCAAATCTAGTACTGCGCTTAAATTTATAAAGTCTAGGTACCCTAGCGAAGAGTTCATCAGAACAATTAACATTATAGTTAACATTATAGGACGTAAAATAATTAAAACAATAGTTTCCCATATTTTGTTGAAATTTCTTATGCTCAAAAATTTAACAAAACATTTATGGAAATCTTACAAGTAGCTTTGAAAATTGTAAGAAGTTCATTCAATCAGAAAATTAAGAATTGATCCAGAAGAAGCAAAGCAGGAAAATCGTGATATTTTCACGGTTTTGCTTGCAGAAAAAATAATATTGTAGAGAAATTATTTTGTCAGAGAGAATATAGGACGTATGTATTACGAAAGGGAAGTAACTCGTAAAAATATCAATCATAGTTTTCTCCCTTGAAGCGTGTGAATTTAATGAAAAATATATTGTACGTATCGGAAAGCAGCCAGAGACGTTTGCCCCCAAATTAACTTCATTGAAACTGTTAAATCGAATTTTCTCTTCGTCGATTGGTTCTTTTTTCGAGAAATTTGAAGATAACTTTTACATATGAATAATACTCTTGTCCTCATCTTTGTCGCCATATTTATTACAACGTTTCGTTGTCGAACTAAAGCATTTATTTCGCTCACTGGTGTAGAGACTGTTCGAGTTCCACGCGCAATGTTTAAGGGAATTAGTTATCTAATTAGTCAGCTATCTCCTGTTAATTCCGTGAGGATATTTGTGTATGAATTTCTGGGTATTATAAACCTCATGTACCCAGAAATTCATACATAGATGTGTCCTCAAAGGCGTTGGTTAGATCCAGTAAACAGGACCCAAAGAGTATGAGTTCAATACCCAGTTAGGCAGTAGAGAACTTGGAGAGGGGAATTAACAAGAGATAACTGACAACTGGCATCCATTAAACATAGCACGTGGAACTAGAACAGTCTACACCAGTGAGCAAAATAAAGGGTTTAGTTCGACATTCCAACCACCTGAAGAAGGCCGGAGCGTACAGCGGCCGAAACGCTGTAATAAATATGGCGACAAAGATGAGGACAATAGTCCGAATAATGTAAATAGTGTACATAATACCTCATCTCAGAAATATAGAATGCTATTTTAAAATTATGTATCATTTATTAAGATCTTTACGATATTTATTTCCGATAATGGATACAATTTCTCTCCATAAATTCGTCACTGAAGCCTTCCTTAACTTTCTAAATATTGGGCTTTTATTCTAGAAATATTTACCAACGTGTAAGGAATGACGAAAAGCAACCCATTTAGATATTGCCCCTACCCAAAATAGATGCGTCAATAAATTAAACACTAAAAACAAATTGTCTGTATTGATACATATTAATTCATTTTTATTTACAAAAATAATTTCAATTTAAAAATTTAATGCTCTAAAAAAAAAATAATTTAAAATATTTTAAAAAGCAATTTTAAAAATATCATTGCTTTAAATGATTTTACCGGCTAACGGCTGTCACATTACGATCTAATACGATCACCGAAGTTAAGCAAATTCGAGTATGGTCAGTACCTAGATAAGTGATCACTTAGGATTACAAGGTTCTGTGCAGGTGGTGTAATGTATGGTTAATCGGAGAGCAGATTTCGAGTTCCAGTCTGGTTCGTTATATTCACTTAAAGCGTAAATTGCCTTGGGAAAAGGCATGAATCCACTGCTTTTTCTTCCAGCTATTGGGTAATTAGTAAGTCTTGTATCACTAAATCTGAAAAAAAAAAAATCTTACAATTTAAAAAATATATTTTCTTAATTTAAATAACCTTCAAAATGCTGATACGCCGTAGAAAACTAATCATTCGAATGGGTTGATTTTACAATTAGCAAATCTCCATAATTTACCATTAGATCCTACTTAATTTAGGAATAAAATCCCCTTATTTTACCATTAAACATCTCCTTATTTAGCAATAAAACCCTCTTAATTTACCATTAAACATCCCTTAATTTAACAATAAAATCCCTTTCATTTACCATTTGGACGAACTACCTCGCATATACATGAGACTATCACGCCAACCATCACGGTCCTTCATCATTGGCCGGAAGATCATTAGGATGGCACTCTGCCTCATAACATAGCTGGTCAATGTCGGCGATTACTGTGTGACCACCCGTCTTGCTCATAGGCTAAGTGTTCAGAGCAGTAGATCACTCGCGTGTGTCTTTCTCACTAGTAGTGTTCTGCAGAGCGCATTCTACGTTCGTGTAAGATTGTAGAATATCAGAGAATGGTTCATAGTGCTGTGATTTATTTGTATGTTGTCTCCAAGAAATGTATGGCCCACAGCTTCCTAGTCTAGGTTCCATCAAGCTTAGACTCTATGGTTTTAGTTAATGTCCAAGCAGTAACACTATACATTAACACCACCTCTACAGTGGGTTAAAAGAATCTCTGCTTGAGGTTGTCTGGTAGATCAGATTTCCAGATTACATTAATTTTATTCAAGGTGGCCCAGGTTTTACCTATGCAAATTTTCACCTCCCTTTTCAGTAGAATATATTTTGCTTCCATGTATATAGGAGATTCAACAGATTTTATTGATTCACCGAGACAGTTTGTACTGAGCTTTGCTTGTTGAAGCTTATGGATTCAGTTTTAGAAACATTGACAGTTCAATATCATTGGCATCATTTTTTCTATGTTGTAGGAGTGCTGTGGTAATGTGATTTGCAGTGATAGCTAGGTCAAGAATACAAGAAAAATAAACATTATTAAAGAGAAAGAACAATAAAACAGGAATTAAGATTGCTTTTTATGGCTTATTAATCTTCTGAAAGTTATTTAAAGCCAGAAAATATTCGACTATAAAAAAAAATTGGTGGGGGATAATTTACTTATACAAGTCCTACTAAGTAACCCATAGCTGGGGGAGAAAAGGTGAATTCATATGTTTTCCAAGAGTAAGTAAATATAATGAACGTAACTGGAATTGGAACTCGGTTCTCAGATTTTCAATTCTGAGAGATTATCCATTACACCACCTGCATATCCAAACTTAGCGCACCTGGTATTCCCAAGTTGTCACCTATCTAGGTACTGACCAGGCTTGACATTGCTTAACTTTGGTGATCATATGAGAACCATAAGCCAACAAAATAAGGTCAAATTATTAAGGTGGCAAGATAAATGTGATATGGTCATAAGCCAACAGGAATTAAGACAAGATAACAATTGACATTGCATTTAAATTTTGAAGATCAAAGTTGACTAGAAAACAAAAAGTCGGAATAGAGTTCTAGAAGTTAGAAAAGAAAGTAACTGAAATTACAATTACATCCCACAATTCCTCAATTGCTTATGGAGGCATAAACAGAGCTCAGTATAAAATTCTACACCACAGACAATACACACATGTTGTCAAAGACAATTCTATAAAACTTTAAGATGTTTTTTTTTTTAATCATTTCACCCCAAGCCACTAAGACAAGGAGTTAGTGGGTGAGAACTTTTATATTTGGTCAAGCTACATCGAACACACATGAATCTATCCATACCAACCATCACAGTTCTGCATCAAGGTGGAAAGTCATTAGGGTGGCATCCTGTGTCATAACATAGCTGGTCAATATAAGTGGTTGCTGGATGACCAAGCCATCTTGCACCATGGCTAGGTGTCTAGAGCAGTAGATCACTTGCAAGTTCTTGTTTAGCATTCACATAATATTGTAGAAATATCAGGGATGGGTTCATAGATCTGTGATTTAGTTGGACGTTGTCCCCAAGAGATGTTAAGCATAGCTTTCAGTACCCAAGTGTCGGTTCCATAAAGGAACTCTAGGGTTTTAGTTAATGTCCAAGTAGTGGCACAATACATTAACACTGACTCTACAGTGGCTTGAAAGAATCTCTGCTTGAGGTTGTCTGGTAGATCAGATTATATTTTATTCAAGGCGGCCCAGGTTTTAGCTGTACGAATTTTCACATCTTTTTCGGTCCAGCCTATCTCGCTTCCTAGGTATGTAAAAGATTTTATTGATTCCTCTGAGACAGTATTGTATGGAGCCTTGTTGGTCGTAGCCTATGAATTCAGTTTTAGAAGCATTGACAGAGAGTCCTACATCGTTGCCAACATTTTCTGGATCATAAAGAACTGTGGCATTGGTAATGGTGTCTGCAGTTATAGCATAGTCAATATATGTCAACTTTATTTCAGGATATCGACGTGAGAGACAAATATTAGGTTGGTGCAAAAATAATGCCGTTTTCTCACATAGTAACATATGTGAGAAAACGACATTATTTTTGCACCAACCTAATACGAATACCAGGAACCCATTCCTCATCGCCCGTCACGCAGGTTACAAAGGGAGGCGTTCCACTATTGTTCCGTCTTCGGCACAGTTTTAAAAATCAGCTACATGATCACCAAACAAAACTTCTTGCATGCAAAAATCTACATTATTTTCAGTCTTCATTGTTCGCACACTTATCTCCATAAAACAACAGCCTGAACTTGTCTCATCTGCCATAAAACGGAAAATCAATGTCATCTGTATTCATCAACACCGATATTTACCATTACACATCTCTTAGTTTAGCATTAAAATCCCCTTAATTTACCATTAAAGATCCCTTAATTTAGCAATAAAATCTCTTTGATTTACCATTCAGACGAACTATCTCGCATATTCATGAATCTATCACGCCAACCATCACGGTCCTTCATCATTGGCCGGAAGGTCATTAGGGTGGCATTCTGCCTCATAACATAGCTGGTCAATGTCGGCGATTGCTGGGTGACCAGACCGTCTTGCTCATAGGCTAGATGTTAAGATCAGTAGATCACTCGCGTGTGTTTTTCTCACCAGCAGTGTTCTAACGAGCGTAATTTGAAATCGATACATATTTTTAAAAAAATCACAATTCAGATATAACAGTTATTCCCCTATAATTTTCTATGTCTGGATTTTTATGGCGAAGTTAATTATTTAACTTAAATCTAATTAATCAAAGATCTAAGTATAATTAATTAATCTAAGATCTAAGTGCCTGATTAGATCTAACAGGTTTCGCTGAAGCCTGTTTTCGGACAAATGACATCCGGCGTTAAGTTTGCTTCTTCTCAGAAAGACGAAATATGGCAGTTATGGCAATTTACTAAACGGAGCTTAGATGTGGCACATGGACAATATTATAGGGCATCCTGTGAGGAGCGAACTCATTCCTCAGTTGCAATAGACCTAGTGAGACAAATTCCCAAACCATGACCCGAGCGTCTCTACTATAACCAGTCCTTGGTTATGTGAGCATAAAAAGTCTACATTAGAAAGAAAAGTTAGTATTGCACGACGTATAACTTTGTCTTCGCATAGATAGCGTCGCATTGACTGGTATCGAAATGGTGTATGTATATTTGGAACCATGTTTGAAATCGTGAACGAATCTCTTGTTTCCACTTTCACATGAATTATATAGTAGGCTAGACTGTTCACTGTAGCCTTGTGTAGCCACATGTCTAAGAGAACCCTCTATTTTAAAACCGTGTAGAAGGCAACGTGGTTCTATTCCACTGTGATTCCAAATAAGGGATGACAATTCAGAGATGATAAAAAAGGTGGATGTGGAGATCCTTGGTCGTCTACTCCATGAAAGGATACTGTATTTAAAAAAATATTTGTCCTGGGCTAATAGCCTATTCTTGTGTACCAAACAGAATTAGCGCCGAGATTATCATCCTATGAAAATAAACTACATCTGGCAGAAAGGCCTTTGATCGAGAAGTTTTGAGGAGCGTGGATGCACATCTTAATTGCGGGTGCTCTCATGTCCACCATGACCCGGAGTTCTAGTACCTGCTAGGGTCCCAACTGTAGGTAAATAGATAACCCCCAAACCGGTGTCAAAACACTATGAAAGTGCAGAAATACATTTTTTTATAGTGAAGGTTCCAGCAATACATTTTCATAGTAAAAAATATTACTAGTAATACATTTTTAAAAATAAATTACTAATGCTCTCAAGAAAATCAAATTTCTGTATTAAATGACCCATAAGGAGTTGATATGCCGTTAAAAAAACAAACACAAAAAAAACAAAAAAAATGTCGCAATTAAATTATTTCCTTCTACCCACCCCGACTTCCAAACATCCACCCAGTGCATATATGGCCAGGCACGGTCCCCGTTCTGGACACCTCGTGCTGGTGTAATGGATAAGCAATCTTGTTTCCCCAGAACAATTATGACCGAGTTGTGAGTTCGATCCTCAGTGGGTGCCCCGCTTGGAAAATAACTATATGGCCAGGCAAGCCTACGTCTTTTTTTTCCAAACAATTTTCTCGGCTGCACTATTCATTTGCTCCACCTTTATGAAACTTATAAAAAACATTCCCTGAGGAACGTTTATTTAATAATTTAAAAAAAATCCCTACCGGCATGACTATTCCTTGGTATAAAAAAAACTACTGCCGTTCATAATAAGACATGTGGCGATTCAAAAATAATAAAGATTGATAGATCCGGGTTTTTTTTACGCTTTATCAACCTTTAGTATGTTATTTAAAGCCGTGACATATTTTAAGTTTGTAAGAATAAATCTTTTGTTTTTGCGAGTGAATATTGCATTAAATATTTTTTTGGGGAGATTATAATAATTTAAGTGGAGGTGGTACGATAGAGTAATAGATAGCGGATTGGAGAATCGGAGAGCCGAGTTCGAATTCTAGTTGAATCTATCACTTTCACTTACGTGCTAATATCCTTTGGAAAGGTATGGATCGTCTTCTTCTACCTGCCATGTCTCTTTAGGACGCAGGCGATCATGGCTCACTATAATTTCTTGTCATTGGTAGCTCTTATTAAATTTTCTCTTATTTTATCTCTCCATTTTCTAGATCATGTAGAACTGTGGCATTGGTAATGGTGTCTGCAGTTATAGCATAGTCAATATATGTCAACTTTATTTCAGGATATCGACGTGAGAGACAAAAACGAATACCAGGAATCCATTCCTCCTCATTTTCTATATCCTATCCGTTTACTCGCTAAGTAAGTTTTGCGCTGTTTTCTTCTGTTCCTCTTGACTTCAAAGTGTCTTGTGAGTATTAGATTTTCCAAGCCCTCTGTCCTCGTTTACGTGCTCTAAAAATTTCATCTGTCTCTTTCTGTGTTCTTTTTTTTTTATTCTATTTTCACTTAATTTTTCTAGTTACTCATATTCTCAGCATCCTCCTGCAGAAAAGATTGTCCAGCATCCACTGCCACATATGAAACTGGTATTGATTCTTAAAAAAAAAAATGATAGAAGCTGTCTAAATTACCTGAACGAACAGCAACACAAACTTGAATTTCGAAGACTTTATCCCCGATTTTGATCACAAAACACAACACATTATTAGAAAACTGGAAAAGTACAACCCCCCCCCCCCCACCAAAAAAACAAAAAAAAGAAACAGACAGAATCTGTCGGTTTTTTATTATCAAACTTCTTTGGATCAATTCCTTGCTGCCTAAATACACCTTATATATATATATATATATATATATATATATATATATATATATATATATATATATATATATATATATATGAGTCAGTGTCAGAAAAAATATAGAAAAAGGTAGATAAAAGATAGATATTATTACGAATCACTTTTGTTTTGTTTTTTTGTTTTTTTTATCGTTTTCTTTTTTCGTACGTTTCGACTACTCTGCCTCCTTCATCCTCTTGCTATATAAATTTCGGAGTCATGGTGTTGTCCCTACGCAAAATGGAAGCTGTGAAAACAAGCGATAGAAATGAGATCAGAAAAATACTCATCAAATATTAAAAATGAATTGCAATTTTTCTTCGAAGAAATCAGAACACTATTCCATTTTCTATTCCCAGTGTCAAATGTAAACTTCCAAGATGGAAAGCGTACTGAAATTCGGAGAGGGAAGCGTACTGGTTGACCATCGAAGCCCAGCGATTAAGACATGGAATTAACGTGTTCGAAACTTGGCTAAGATTCATTTATTTTCGATTCAGATATCACAGATCGCAGACATAGGATTTTTTTTTTTACGAAGCGTTTGCCCAATAAAGGTTACTCGAGGTAAAGGGTGACTATTTATTATTTTATTTGTTTGTTTAGAGGCATATCGATTCCTTATGCGTTATTTATTGCCCTTGTCTTTTTTACAAATATTTTCATGGCAACTACTCTGACTGGTGCCCCGAATGCGTGAATTTAAACGTTCTGCTAGGTTGGCCTCTCGGTCCCACCCTTTCACTCTCGAAATAGTTAAATGTAGCCGCCTCTTCTACTTATTTCGCACCTGCCGACAGTGGAACTCCCTTTCTCTTACTTGCTTCCCTGATAACTATAATCTTCAAATATTCAAATGTAATGTCAATCGACATCTTCTGATGCCTTGATCCCAATCCCCGCCCTTCTCTTTATCCTGTCCTCAAAAAACTCTCTTTAATCTTGCTCTCAATCCTCTGTAACCCCTTGTGTGCTAGTGGCACTGCTGCCTTTCTTGGGGTGAAATGCTTAAAAAAAAAATTAATTTTCTTAGTAATTTCTTTTAAAAAATGTATTGCTGGTATTTTTTTTTCTTTTTGCTATGAAAATGTATTGCTGGTATTTTTACTATAAAAATGTCTAAAAATGTCTAAAAATGTCTATACTCTCATAGTGTTTTAACCCCAGTTTGGGGGTTAACTATTTTCACATAGCTGGGGTCCTCGCAAGTACTACAACCCCAGATCAGGGTGGACAAGGGAACACTAACAATTAAGAGGTGGTTCCCCGCTCCTTAAAACCTCCCGATCAGAAGCCGGATGTAGTTTATCGTCATACCCAGGAAAGTAGATGGTTACTAAATTGAACAAGGCAAGTTTTCTCGCCCAGATCTGTTGTAAACATTTATAAGTAACATTCGTCCATACATAGAATATTGCTGCCACATATGGTCCGGTGCTCCTGATATATATTTAGAGATCCTTGATAATATCAAAACCAAAATCGATAATGATCATTGATCCTGATCTGGCATCTTGGTTTCACTTTTCGACAGACGTAATGTAGCTTCCCTGTGCCTTTTCTATAAATATAATTTCATGGTAATTCTACTGCTGAACTCTCGTCTATGGTACGTAGACATTATTAATTTAAGCACTGTGCTAGATTGGCGGCAAATTCTCATCTATTCACGTTTAAATTGGCTAGCTCTAATCGCAAGTTTTCTGCAAATATTTCCTTTTCCCGCTTGTGGAACTCTCTTCCTATTCCATGCTTCCCAGCCAACTTGGTTGTTCTACAATTTAAATGCAATATCGATCTTTTATCTACTGTCTTCTTGATTTTTCTTCTACTGTTATCAATTGTAGAACTCTCTTCCGGCTTTTTGCATCCCAGTCAAATCTGATCTTCAAAAATTTAAACGCATTGTCAGTCGTTATCCTCTGTCTTCTTAATTTCTTTTCGTTTATTTGTTGAGGGGTCCTCCGCTTTTTACACAAATGGCTCACCCAGTATATACAAATACTACTGCTACATGAAGACCCGAGAAAAACCGAAGAGGGAGAGTGAAAGGTTGAAGGTAACAAACAGACAGACAAACAGACAGACAGAACGAACATAGCCAGCAAGAGTCACAGTGAGCAAGCACGTAGACTCAGTAAGAAGTCATACAGCGATACTTCAGTACCAAAGACTGTATATATCTATTTTGCTACTAACCCGTATTCCTGGAACTACTAACCTGCATTACCAGTTTGTATTATTACATTAATACATTATTTTCATATATTCATCCCTGGCGTTTGTGATTTATTGGTACCGGATTTCATCCCGGAATCCACAACATTTTTGTTCTCGTTCTTTAATGTAATCTTTTTTATTATTTTGTTTCACACACAGTAAGTTCTTGCGTCTTAGTGGCTTTATAGCCTTACTTGGGGGTGAAATGTGACGATGGTTGAGGAAAAAGAAATTACGGGAAGGAATCTAAGGTAAAAAACAAAAACAAAAAACAAACAAACAAAAATCCAACACTTTTACCATTCGAGCAGCTGTATTTTTCAATACTATTTTCAGGACGTAGGAGGTTATGGGTCTTCACAGCCTCCGTTTTTTTATTATCTTTTAATTGCCATGTTTCTTAGGAAATATATTGGAGCAGTTTCCTACGGCTAAGAATCCAGAGATTTCCTTCTCCTAGACTGCTTGCCAACCAATGTTCGCAATATCCGTTATTTAACCAATAGTTTGCTAGAAGAGACGGATTTTTAACCTTCTATCGAACATTTGTAGCGAAAAAAGATGAAACACACTAGACAGGAGTTCGAACACGGCTCGTCAATTCCATTTCTCGTGTCAATAACTGTTAAACTATCAGTAAAAATGTGTTGAGTTTATTTATTATACTTCAACATGGAACATTTAATCATATACTGCAGGGTTACATGGCGAGACCCTTTGCCTTGCCTATTGGGACTTAAACGCAATTAACACCTCAAGCGGAACTCGTAGATACGACCCATTGCTAAAGATCCTCAAAATATGGTTGGTTCCCTGTACCGCTCCAGTAAGTATATGACCCTTCCTGATATCCTCTAACTTTACAAGAGCCTGATCAGGTCGAAAATGGGGTACTGCTGCCGAATATGAGACAGGAGCTGCCCAGTTACATCTTTCAGTCTCGATAGAGTTCAGAAGCGTCTCCGTTTCCTCGTAGGGGATTTTCTACCCTACAACCCCTTTTCTCACAGTCGAAACGTCGCAATCCTCTCACTGTCCTGTCGCTATTTCCATGGAAAGTGTTCAGATAAAATACATTCTTTAGTTCCACGATTTCGCGCACTTGGCTACCTGTGCCGCGCCAGGGTATTTTTCTCCCCGGAATCGATCCTTCAGATCTACAAATCAACAATTCTCCCTTGCATGGAGTATTGGTGTCATATATGGCCTAGAGCCCCTTCTGTTTGCCTCGGGGTTCTTGATAAGCTCCAGAGGTGGATATGCAATATAATTTGCCCTGTTCTGGCATCTCGTCTACAGTCGCTCTCTCACAGACGCGCCGTCGCTTCTCTCTGTCTTTTTTACAAATACTTTCATGGTAATTGCTCCGAGGACCTGCATTCGCTGGTTCCCTGACTTCATGAATTCAAGCGCCTTGCGAGGCTGGCTTCCCGCTCTCACCCTTTCACTGTCGAAACTACTAAATGCAGCCGTCTCTTCTACTGCAATAGCTTCATATATCGCACCTCTCGCCTGTGGAACTCCGTTCCCTATTCCAGTTTCCTTGAGAGCTATAATCTCCAACTATTCAAATGTAATGTCGTCAATCGACATCTCCAGTTGCCTTGATCTATCCACTATCCTTCTCCTCGTCCTTTCCTCTATCACTCTTATCTGATCTTGCTCCAAATCTTCTGTAACCCCTTGCGTCCTAGAGGCTTTCTTGCTTCGGGTGAAATGCTTAAAAAAAAATCACTTCTTTGTGGAACCGATCACTACACTCTTGTTCAAGTTTAGGGTTAAGCGTTTTCTTCGCCAAACATCGTCACGAAAAGGTTTCTCTTACTCTGTAACTGCCTACTTTGTGTGACTCTTATCCAGGCTGAAGATCCTTGTAAAGTAATTGAAGATATTCAAAC
>OZ010599.1:27640199-27670199 GCA_963932145.1 Acanthosepion lycidas
AACATTATTGTTTCAAAAATGTGTAGCTGGCAACATTATTCTTTCAAAAACGCATACCTGGCAACATTAGTGTTTCAAAAACGTATAACTGGCAACATTATTTTTTCCAAAAAACGCATACCTGGCAACATTAGTGTTTCAAAAACGTATAACTGGCAACTTTATTTTTTCCAAAAAACGTATAACTGGCAACATTTTTTTTTGAAAACGTATAGCTGGCAACATTATTTTTCCGAAAACATTATCTGAAGCCTTGTTGTTGGACGTAGTTTATCGTCATACCCAGGACACGGATGTAGTTTATCATCATACTCAGGACGCTGTTTTTTTGTAAAGGACATAGTTGTGTGGTTGTAGGGTTTTTAAAGACTATGATGTCAATTGTTTTAAATTCTTTATAAACATTAGACTATATTTAATTCAATACGTTTTCACAACATCGCCCACGTACTGCCGACGTGATCATATTGAAACGAAACGCTGATCTTGAAAAAATTAATTTGTCTGTTTTGATTAGTCTTACTCTTATGTCCATCGTCTTTTCATGTTGAATTAAATATAGTCCAATGTTAATTATGTTTCATGAATATGTCCTGAAGATGGTCTACTAGACCGAAACGTCCGACGTTGATATTATATAAACATTAAAACAGCATAATTGTATATTAGGATTTTTGTTTGTTTTTTCCGTATATTTTTCTTCATACTGTCGGATCTATATCCATATATTTGCATATATATATATATATATATATATATATATATATATATATATATATATATATATATATATATATATATTGATTTATTGATTTGCTAAGTGTAACTATGATGTGGAAAATTATAAGTATTTTTCTTTTCTGGACATAAAGTGTGTAAAAATTGCCTGAATGTTTTGTATATCCGAGCACTTTCGTTTATTTTTTAGCCATTATCAAGGATGATATGTTTTAAATTTTAATTCTAACCGAATGTGTATATTATGTATCTAGACTAACGGGAATGTTATTTTCTTATTATTTTCCAAATACGGTCAAACACTAGATCATCTTCGGTGACCGGTTGCATGATACACAGGTAAATTTTGTGGAGAGGTTAAAGTTCATGAATCGCTGACCATAACTTACCTTGTAAGCTTATATTCTCCCCGTACCTGTGGCTAAAATTAACGGTACAGGTAAGCTCTTTTAGCCCGCCGCCCGTAGCCTAGATTCTTTCTTTCCGTTGCTTCATCAACAGCAGAACGTCATTCACCATGAGTGCGGCTTAAAATCCACAAATACCATATATAAATGAAGAATTAACAATGTTTTCCTTGCTCCAATTTGCGTTCATCTTCGTTCTTCACTGACTTAACCAGGTATTGAACTCAAATCAGTGACAGGACCCAAAGAATGTCAATACCCTGTTAAGGCAGTGGAGAACTTTCAAAGGGAAATTAACAGGAGATAACTGATAACTGACATCCATTAAACATAGCACGTGGAACTAGAACAGTCTACCCCAGTGAGCGAAATAAAGGGTTCAGTTCGACATTCCAACATTCCGAATAATGTAAATAATGTACATAATACCTCATCTCAGAAATATAGACAGGTTTATTTATTTATTTTTTGTCTACCGGCCTGAATATTTAAGAAATCATATTAAAGAATTTTAGCTCTCCGTTCGGATTCGAACCTGCGTCAGAAATTTTGGATCGGAAACGTTTTCAGCACAAAGTTGTATTCTAAATTTTTGTACGATTTAATCATTTCACCCCAAGCAAGGCGGGAATGCCGCTAGTAATCAGCGGTCTACAGAGAGTGAAAGTGAGAGAAAAGACTGAATATAGAGGGGATTGAGGAAAGGATAAAAGATGAACGGGACTCAGGACGGCAGAAGATGGCGACTGAGGTTGCATTTAAATTTTGAAGCGTTTAATTATCAGAGAAGCAAGTAAAAGGGAGTGAGATCCACTGTCGGGAAGTGCGGGAAAATAAATAGTTGGCGCAGAAGTGACGGTGGCATTTAATTATTTCAACAGGAAACTGGTGGGATCTAGATGCCAGCCTAGCAACACGCTTAAATTTATGAAGATAGGGCACCAAGGAAAAAAGCCCATCAGAGAAGTTGTCATGAAAATAGTTGTAGAAGAGACAGAGGGAAGCCACGTCATGTTGGTGAGAAAGTGACTGAAGTCGAGATGACAAGGCAGGATTTATTACATTGCAGAACATTCTTTTGATTTTGTCAAGAATCTCTAGACGAATAGGACGATCGGTAGACCAGGTATCGCACGTCCTGGGTAAGACGATAAACTACATCCACATCCTGGGTATGAAGATAAACTACATCCACGTCCGGGGTAAGACGACAAACTACATCCACGTCCTGGGCAAGACGATAAACTACATCCGCGTCCTGGGTAAGACGATAATCTACATCCACATCGTGAGTAAGACGATAAACTACATCCACGTCCCGGATAAAACGATAAACTAGATCCACGTCCTGGGTAAGACGATAAACAACATCCACGTCTTGGGTAAGACGATAAACTACATCCGCGTCCTGGGTAAGACGATAAACTACATCCGCGTCCTGGGTAAGACGACAAACTACATCCGCGTCCTGGGTAAGACGATAAACTTCATCCACGTCCTGGGTAAGACGATAAAGTACATTCACGTCCTGGATTTGACGATAAACTACGTCCACATCCTGGGTAAGACGATAAACTACATCCACATCCTGGGTATGGCAATAAAGTACATCCGACAGCAAGACCTTTGATCAAAAGGTTTGAGGATTGTAGAACCACTTCTTAATTGCTGGTGTTACCAGCTTCACCTGGCTCTGGGTTTTAGCAATTGTCAGGGTTCCAACTATAGGCAAATACTGAATCCCATAAAAGGGGTCAGAACAATATGAAAGTTTAAAAATAGATTTTATACCAGCAATACTTTTTGAGAAAATTTTTTACCAGTAATGCATTTTTGAAGAAAAAAATATTCCCTGTAATATATTATTATCAGCAGTACATTTTTGCAAAAAATATTAACAACAGTAAAAATCTTGTCGGCATTAAATAACCCGTTGAGGTTGACATGACACAAACCAAACCAAGCCAAACCAGATATGGCAACAGCATTCAATGCACGGCGCAATGGTAGATTTGTAAACGTGCAAGCTGGACTCTAACGGGAAAAACCTCTTTCGCCACAGAGTAGTAAAACAGTAAATCGACTTTGCTAACCCAACTCTCTTCTGTGGCGAAATCAGTATATATATATATATATATATATATATATATATATATGTGTGTGTGTGTGTGTGTGTGTGTGTGTCTGTGTGAGAGAGAAAGAGAGTGAGAGAGAATGTAAAGGTTTCTTCAAATAGTTTTGTTGAAAAATATCGTAAGAGTTACTATCGAAGATCAATATCTTCCACCATCCGAAACAAGACTGCCATCGATACATTATCACTGTCTAGCTCCCTTCAGTAATTAATCTAATGGAGCCGTGGGGAACAAAGCCATACATTCCCCCAGTAACCAGCTACCTTCACAGAACGTTGACTTTCCGACCTTGAGGCACGTGTCCCAATCTCCCCGCATTGTCAATTTTCATGATCGATACGACCATGAAACATTCTGAAAACTACACCACAAATTGAGACTGAAATTGGATAGACGGAACTCTTGTGATAGTCCTGATTGTCACAAGTCATCGTGACCGAGTGTTTGAGGGCACTGGCGTTATTCAAACTAATGCTGATCATGACAGATTATGATTTCTCTATTACAAACTGTTATTGAAGCGCACTCGTCATTGCTGCAGTAGAAACCACTGGTGGGTTTTGAACAAAGAGAAACCTACCTGAGAAGATGTCTGTGATAGGGTGTGGCTGGTGACCTCCAGCAGATAGGTGAGCTTGAAAATCGAAATTATATATATATATATATATATATATATATATACACTTTCCATTTTGAAAGCACACATACATGCATGTATATATATATATATATATATATATATATATATATATGCATATATATATATATATATATATATATATATATATATATATATATATATGTATATAGACACACACACACATACACATATATATATATATATATATATATATATATATATATATATATGTATATAGACACACACACACATACACACATATATATATATATATATATATATATATATATATATATATATATATATATATATATGTATATATGTATATATATATATATATAATTTATTTATTATAATAATTTATTTATTATAATAATTTATTTCACCAGAGCCCTTTTAAAAGACGCCGGATCATAAGATAGCACTTCCAAAAATGAAACGAAAAATGAAATGAAAATTGATGGGTAGTGTAAGTTTTTGTAATTTAACAGAGAGTGTAATAATGAGTAGTTAGAGAGACATGGTAGAGTTTAGGGAGGGTTTAATTTTATACATCTCTCAATCATATTTAGTATTGGAGGAGGAGGAGTGACCACACCTTGGCCTATTTAAACGGTTAACTTAACGGAAGTGATATATTGAATTGGGAGGGAAGAAGAGAGAAAAGAAAAAGGAAAAAGGAAAAAGAAAGAAGGTGAAAGTAAAGAGAAAGAGGCTGTAAATGGGGTTTACATATGAAGAGAGCGGTGGTAAGTTTTAGCAATTTATGTAAACAATAGATTTTAATGTTTGATAGTAATTTAGATGTCTAAAAAAAACATAAAGAAATTAACTTGCTAGCAATTTAAATATTTAACTTTCTTACAAATAATTTAGGGATTTAATATAACTTAAATACTGTATTTATTAACGCATTCATAGTAAACGTATTAAAAAGGTTTTAAACTATAACAGCTTGTTTACCGGATACATAGTACTCTTTTAATATTGTAAAAGACAGTTAACGTAACATCTTTATATATATATATATATATATATATATATGCATGCGCGTTTCTGTGTGGTTTCTATATTTTACAATGCGGCTCACCATGTACAAGGCCAAAGAGCCACTCGCGGTAGTGAGTGACACAATAAGTGGCGCCGGCCAACGCCATGTGATAATGCCCCCAAAACACAAGAGGGCACCGGAAGTGAAAGTGAAGAAAATATTTTAGAAGGAAGCAGAAATCCAATCCTAAACAGGAAACAAAGAATAAAGCTCCATATCAATGGAGGAATATATATTCGATTTTGATACCTTACACACAAACAAAAAGCAATACCTAAGGTATATATATATATATATATATATATATATATATATATATATATATATATATATATATATATATAAGTGAACATAGAAGTCAACACTTAAAGGCGAAGGTCTGTTTCATGCTAGATGCAATCGTCAGGCCTGACGATTGCATCTAGCATGAAACAGACTGTCGGGTCTTAGTGTTGACTTCTATGTTCACTTTTATATTTACACACGCTCTATCTCTGATATTGAGCACTTTATTCCATAAATATAGCACACCTTAAGACTATATTTCTTCATATATGTAATAAATATAATATAATACCTAAGGTTTATCTATCTATCTATCTATCTATCTATCTTTCTATGTTATTATATATATATATATATATATATATATATATATATATATATATATATATATATATATATATCAGGGTGGCCTGACGATTGCATATAGCATGAAACAGACTGTCGCCTCTAAGTGTTGACTTCTATGTTCACTTTTATATTTACACACGCTCTATCTCTAATATTGAGCACTTTATTCCATAAATATAGCACACCTTAAGACTATATTTCTTTATATATATATATATATATATATATATATATATATATATATATATATATATATATATATATATATATATATCAACACAGGAATATATATTCGATTTTTAAGTCACACATGCACATTACATGATGTGGATATAATTTCGTACACCGATATATAAATTGTAGAAATTCTGCATCACGACGCATATGTATAATCACATACACATACACGAGGTATAGACAAATTCTACACGCATATTATCATACAATGCATAAGAACTTAAAATCAAACGAATAACTCAGTGAGTGCGTGCGTGTGTGTTTCTGTGTGTGTATCTGTAAAAAAACGCGAATCTACACAGGTATACACTGCACACATGTTTTACACATCCTCACGGCGCCACACAAACACAAGCGAAACACCGTAAAAAAATATACGACACACAGCGAAACAGCTGAAGCAGACACGGTCACACTCACAAAACGACGGGAAGGCCTGATCGAACGTCCAACATTATCAGGAATCGCGATCAGCGGCGTCACGTGACGACTGTTGCCTTCTGGGAAATCATGCTGTCACTATTTTCCAACGAAGGGGTCTACACCAAGTGAGTTATCTACCATCAGACCAAATTTGCCACATTTTTACCCACCCGACCACTTTTTTTTTTTTTTTTTTTTTACCTACAATACTCTTTGCTCACACAGATCTGGAAGGCGCGAACGCACACTTCCCTTTCTTTCTACATCTCAAAAAGAAGTAATTAAACAACAGTGTATATATATATATATATATATGTATATATATATATATATATATATATATATATATATATATATATATATTCGGGATAGGGAGGCGAGTTATAAATAAAAATATGTTTCGGGAGTTGGACGCGAAGGTGGGCGAAAAAGCAACCAGGTAACTCGGGCCCACATCTAAAATAGAAAGAGAAACAAAAATCCCCTTCCAGTAATTGTAAAAGAGAAAATTAAATTAAATAAAAACATTGAGAGATTTTCTTTTTCATTATTATCATTATCGTTATTATTATTATTATTATTATTATTATTATTATTATTATTATTATTATTATCATTATCGTTATTATTATTATTATTATTATTATTATTTCTTGCCGTTGCATGTTCACATCATTCGTAGTTCCGGTGGTTATTACTGAAGATAAAGCGACAGCAAGTCGCCTCAACACGACAGCATTTCCTGGGCATCCTGGTTCTATTCAATAATGATGTCATCTTTATGATCCTAATTTTTTCCCTTGATTTGCCCTTCCTCCTTTCCTGATATCCATTGCTCTTATGGACCAATCCTAGTGCTCTGATAACGACTGGAATGATTGTCTCCTTCATGTGGCGCAACTTCATCAACTTCCCGACCAAAATTTAGAGTTTCTTTGCCGTCTTTACGACTACCGGAATGGGTGATCCTTTTGAATCTCAAAGTCGCGGAGCATTCTCTACAAGCGACAATGTTCTGTGCATATGCCATGGGTAAAATGCATTCACTTGCCATGTTCCAAGTTCCCCGCTCCCTTTTATGACTATTTTTCTATTGCATCTGTTTACACTTGCTCCATTACACTGAAGGACGATTTTACTTAACAGTCAGTTATGTGCCATGCGTGATACACGCTTAGGCTATCATGTATCTTTGATACATGACTGACGAGGCATATATTTTTCCCCGCAGTAGGTTGCCATTTCTTTCTGCGGTAGACCAGTTGCCATCCAAAGCTACACAACCAGATCTGTCCTACTATTTTCCCATAACTTTAAGAAGAGGATTCATACCTTTCCCAAGGGTATTAGAACGTAAGTAAATGCAATGGATTCGACTGGAATTCAAAAACAGGATATATTTGGCAGTATTTAACTTTCGGACCTTGTATGTCAAAGGGACGGGTATTCCCTTGACACCGCTATTTCTGTATAAACTTTTGTCTTCCTAGGCAATGTTTATTGTTTCTAAAAAGGTTTTTATTGAAATATTTAATAAAACTGGAACATATGAAAATAAACTTATCCATTTTCTTTATTCTTGAGAAATGAAAACAAAGATGTTAAAAACATTTGCTAGATTAAATAAAAAAAAATGCTTTCATAGTTATTTATAAAGTGGTAAATAAATATTACAATGTTTACATATTTTGATATTTTTTTTATAAATTCACTAGCAGCATGGCCCGGCGTTGCCCGTGCTTGATTCAAAAGTCGTACGACTCATACAGCAATCGCTATCACTTGACTTAAAATATTTTTGTCTTTCCTTGCCTTTAAAGGAGTGCCCTTTGCCGTGCTGATGTTGCTTCATGCCTTAATTCTTGCCTATCTCACACTGCGAATTTTTCTAAGCTCTATACTAAACATTAAATCTGTTACGAAAAAAGAACTAAACAAAATGAACACAAAACGATCAGCTTTAGAAAAGGACTCGTAACTGGAATAACCGAATGAAAAAGAATGTTAACAACAAATACTTTTTCACACCCAACCCAGTTCTGCGGAATCAGAATCAACGTTGAGTTTAAGCAAGCAAATGAGTCAATTGGAGTAAAGTGCCATGCAGATTTAAATTTTTTCCACTTGTGACGAATGCAGCTATCGATTTTTTTTGCATGCTAGCATGCTAGTTAACATTCGTGTCAGTCAGCTGTTGGCTCTCATGCTGGCCAATAGAATCTTCCTGCCTATTCGTGGCAGCCAGCTATTGGCTCTCACTCTGGTCAGTACAAAATGGCCGCAAACTACATGAAAACTGCCGTAGAAGCATGAAAAATCGATTATTTCCACTATCGATGGGAGTTGAGAAATGGAAAGTCGGTCTAGGCCTTTCTAATAACTTAGAGCATCTGCATGTAAATTTTTGTGCAAATCCGTCGAAAATTGCGCCCGTGCATTCGTTACACACACACACACACACATCCTGCCTTTTTAGATAGAGATTCAATAAAAAGATTTCTTTTCAAATTTATTTTTTCAAATTCAGTTCTTTTCAAATTTCTTTATAAAATAGTAAATAATAATGTTTTTATTTTTTATTTTTTTATAATACACCGGGTACATTAATTTGTCTGTCAAGTCACAACAAGAACCTTAGACAGATAACACTTTCCTCAAAATATGCCCAATGACCAAGAGAGCCGATTTTTGGATAACTCCAAATTGGTATGGTATCCGATCTGGTCAAGGGAGTCACACGGCTCTAATGGAATTGATCCCAGTGCATTAATCACGACTGCAAACACCTTGACATTCCCTTCTCGCATTACAAACAATCTTGCCATCTCTGCTTTTCAATCAGTGTAGTTTACAATGTTCTCAGTCACCTTGTTTGCTATATATGTGTCATTTGATAGGGCAACGTCAATAATACGATATTTTATTTATTTTATTTTGGTGTCTTCATCTAGCAAAATGATACCAGGGCATCGATGGTCTATCACTGTCTGAAAATCAGAGTCCCAGAATGGACTTTCCAACTTCTTCAAGTATTCTGCAAATCACGAGCTCGTAGAAATTTCTTGAAATACCATGCAACCTGATGCTATATAGTCAATTGTTTACTTTATGTGGATGCTAATGCCGTGCAACCTTATGCAAGATAATCAATTGTTTATATTCTGTGCATGATAAAACCGAGAAACCTGATGCAAGATAGTCAGTAGTTTTTATTATGTAGATGATAAGAACGTGAAACCGGAAGCAACATAGTTAATTGCTCATATTTTGTGGATGCTAATGCCAAGCAAACTTATGCTTGACAATTTTTTATATTCTGTGAATATCGTGCAACCTGATACACAATAATGAATTGTTTATGTTTTGTACGCGTTCATACCGTGCAACCCGATGCAGGATTGTCATTTGTTTATATTCTAAAGATGTTAATACCGTACAAACTGATGCAAGATATTTAATTGTTTATATACCATGGATGGTAATATCGTGAAACTTGATGCAAGATAATCAGTTGTTGATATACCGTAGATGGTAATACGGTGCAGCCTGATGAAGATAGTCGATAGTTTATATTATGTGGATCCTAATAAGGTAAAAGCTGATTCAACATAGGCAATAGTTTATATTCTGTGGATACTAATACCGTGCAACCTCTTGCACAATAAGGAATTGTTTATATTCTGTGCAGGCTAATACAGTGCAGCCTGATGAAATGTTATCAGTTGGTTATATTCTGTGAATGCTAATACAGTGCAGCCTGATGCAATATTATCAGTTGTTTATATTCTGTGAATGCTAATACAGTGCAGCCTGATGCAATATTATCAATTGTTTATATTATGTGAATGCTAATACAGTGCAGCCTGATGCAATATTATCAGTTGTTTATATTCTGTGAATGCTAATAAAGTGCAGTCTGATGCAATATTATCAATTGTTTATATTCTGTGAATGCTAATACAGTGCAGCCTGATGCAATATTATCAATTGTTTATATTATGTGAATGCTAATACAGTGCAGCCTGATGCAATATTATCAGTTGTTTATATTCTGTGAATGCTAATAAAGTGCAGTCTGATGCAATATCATCAATTTTTTATATACTGTGCGTGCTTCTTTCTCCCTGTTCGTATATTCGAATTACCATGACTTCATGGGAAAGATAGTGGAGTAGTTTTTGCGTTACCTCCTCCTCGTGCTGTTCTCCTTAGTCTGCTCCCATAGGGTGGTTCTCACGCAAGACCAGAAATCTCAGTCTATACTTCTGTTTAACGCATAGCCGGGGAATTGATAATAAGTAGATTCGTAAGTTACCTCGAAGAAATTTATTCGAAAGTGTCTAGGCGGGATTTGAACTTTTCTTGACGATTTCATTTTCTGCGATGACAAACGTTCATCTTCGGTTTCGATCCCTGTTCATAATTGAAAAAAAAAATGCTTTTATAGCTATTTTGTAGGAACTACTTACGTAGAAGGCCCAAAATAAAAATAGGGAAAACATTTTTATGGAATACTAATTGGAAATCAGTACACCTTAGATCTTACTTAAGACGCGACACTAATTAGAATAAAAAATATTGATTTCGGAGAGAAAAATAAAAGAAGAGGAATCAAGAAGACAGTAGATAACAACTGACATTGCATTTAAATTTTTGAACATCAGACTTGACTGGAAAGAAAGAAGCGGCAAGGGAGTTCCACAGGCGAGAAGTGCGATAGAAGAAACTGTTAGCATAAAACCCGCGGTTACATCTAACCGACTCAACTGTAAAATGATGAAACTAGCAAAGAAATCACGGTTGCATCTAGCCAAGTCAACTGTAAAATATTGAGACCTAACTGCCAAACTAGTACTGCACTTAAATTCTTAAAATCTAGGTACCATAAAGCAAAGTTCATCCGAACATTTATCGTGAAATTATTTATAGAAAAGCGACAAAGAAGCTACATTACGCCGGTAGGAAAGGGGTATCAGATTAGGACAAATAACATTGCAGATTCCTCTTTGGATTTTATCGAGTGTGTCTAAATATACAACTCCAGATCATGTGGGGTAGCAATTTTCAAAGCATGGACGAATGGTAGACTTATAAATATCTAAGATAGATTCTGGAAAGAGAATTTTTTCTAGCACGACACAGTAAACCAATTTTCTTAGCAAAAGACCTAGCGATTGATTTGATATAATCTTTCCATCTCATGTCAGCAGAGAACGTTAATCCAGGGAAGCGAAACCTTATCCTTTGCTTGGAGGTTAGCATCAGCCATGCATCAGGGAGGCAGAAAGGCGTCTTTCAGATGGATCTAGATAAATTGCTCGAAATCAATTGCTCGACAGTTATTTTTCTCGAAATCAATTGCTCTACAGTAAGTCATTTGTAGGGACACCGTTCAAATATTCTAGTCCTCTCATTATGAATAAGGAAACTTTTGTACATGAGCATTCTTTAGTTCATAATATCCATACTGTGCCAAATTGATCCACCCTTGACTTTTACAGAGTTATCTGAACTTATTTTTTATTTGCAAATATTATGCCTTGAAAGCGTGCTTACGTCATTGACATTTGCATATTTTTCTAATACTTTTGTTAACTCATGTAGAATTTTCTTCTTTAATTAAAAAAAAAAAAAAAAACCTGGCACGATTTTAAAAATGTATACATCTGTTTGTTTTTTTTAATGATCAAAATATTTTTTGTGAAAAAATCTTACAAAAAATCTGTTTCACCTTATAGATGTTTGTTTTGAATTATTTTCTTAAAATAATTAATTTTCTTAAAAATCTATGTTACTGTTTTTCATTTAAAAGCGATAATTTTGTAAAATAAAAAAATGTTCTTGCTTTGTGCTTTTTTTTTTGTGGGGGCGGGCACGCAGGTGTCAAAGATATGAACATGGTTTCAAACAGAACATTTACAAATTGATAAGTTCCGATAACTTCAGAAAAAGTCAGGGATCGATTTAACACTGTATTGTTATAAAAGAGTGGACTCCATTCTAAAATGATAACAATTTTGTCGGCTCCAAAACTGCTTTCTATTAATCATCTGAAAGCGTATCCTGTAAATTGCTCTAAATCAATTGCTCGACAGTAAATTGCTCGAAATCAATTGCTCGACAGTAAATTGCTCGAAATCAATTGCTTGACAATAAATTGCTCAAAATCAATTGCTCGACAGTAAATTGTTCAAAATCAATTGCTCGAGAGTAAATTACTGGAAATCAATTGCTCTATAGTAAATTACAAGAAATCAGTTGCTCGACAGTAAATTGCTCGAAATCAATTGCTCAACAGTGAATTACTCGAAATCAATTGCTCGACAGTAAATTGCTCTAAATCAATTGCTCAACAGTAAATTGCCCGAAATAAATTGCTCAACAGTAAATTGCTCGAAATCAATTGCTCAACAATAAATTACTCTAAATCAATTGCTCGACAGTAAATTGCTCGAAATCAATTGCTCAACAGTAAATTGCTCGAAATCAATTGCTTGACAGTAAATTGCTCGAAATCAATTGCTTGACAGTAAATTACTCTAAATCAATTGCTCGACAGTAAATTGCTCGAAATCAAGTTATTTTGCTCTTCATGTTTAGAGACTCGCGTATTTGGATTATTATCGAAAGGTTCTTGGAGAGGACAGGGTTGTTCACTTCTTCGAGGACAAGATTTTAATAGCTTTAACCGTTTCTAACTTGTTCGGATTATCATTTCTTTGCAGATAAGTTATAAAAACACCAAGCAAACTCAGCAAGCGAAACAGAACGCTGAAATAGTTGCCTTAACACTAGAACACTAGAACACTAACCATGAATTAAAGTTACACCGCTACAAACCATGGGGGTGTATCATACGTGATTTTGAAAATATTAACAAAAAAAAGTAAATAAATATAAAATTTTATTTGAAATATTTTAGATGCAGACAATTCAAATTTTGTACCTTGAATTAACATTAACAGGGACTGAAAAAGAAAATTTTAGTTAAGAAAATGAGGTACTGAAAATTGTAAAGATAGGAAAATTTTTCAAAATAATTTTCGAGGTAACTTACAAATCTACTTATTATCAATTCCCCGGCTATGCGTTAAACAGAAGTATAGACTGAGATTTCTGGTCTTGCGTGAGAACCACCCTATGGGAGCAGACTAAGGAGAACAGCACGAGGAGGAGGTAACGCAAAAACTACTCCACTATCTTTCCCATGAAGTCATGGTAATTCGAATATACGAACAGGGAGAAAGAAGCACGCACAGTATATAAAAAATTGATGATATTGCATCAGGCTGCACTGTATTAGCATTCACAGAATATAAACAATTCATATTATAAAAATTATTCTCTGATGACATCCAAACTCCTCATATGGCTTTCCAGGTCCGGTGAGCCACTGCTGAAGTGGGTACTGATCCCGAACTGCTGCGGCTTCTGTAGGGACGTGACGTAAAAATAGGCCCAATTTTATCTACCACAAAAATCACTTATTTAAACTAATAATTTTTTTAACTAAAATGACTGTAGCAACTGGCTATTTATTTATTATGTACAAGGAAATAAAGTCTCCAGGGGCATTTTTTACTTACCTCAGTCTCATATACAGTTGCTACACATGATGTAATAGTGTCTGGGACACATAGCTCGTTGACAGGACACACCAGAAGCGTGTTTTTTTTTTGTCTGCCTTCGACAGACAACACAGCACAGCATGGACTCTCTCATGTCCACTGTAAGTAGTCCAGAAACTCTTGAAGGTCCAGGGGAGTGGGCAGCTCAAAAACAGTGCATATATAATCCATGAGCTGACGCGTCAGAGTGTGACTTGAGAGACGATGCACTGCCCAGGGTTTCACCAGTTCCTCAGCCAATACCTGCATAAACTGCTTTCTCCATATCCGTCTGCCACCTGTCTTCTGCATATTTTCCCCATAGAGCGGTCACCTCTTTGTCTTCCTGCCACATGAATATTGACATACACATTCAGTCGAAAGTGTTCACTCCTCTTTTCGTCCTGTTGTAGTCCTCGACGATGGTTGGCTTTCCACTGCTGGCCAAGGTCTTATCTCCATGCATTGTAGACATGAGGAAGACAATTTTCTTGCTAGAAGGGGTGTTGGGCACATACGACACCAGTGTCATGTCCTTCGTGAACAGGAAGGCACTGAAACCTGGAGCCTGTGTGGTGTGGTACTTCATCTCTTCTCGTATCGACTAGTTTCTCCTGACGGTCATTTGTTATCGAACTTTGCAAAGAGCCGGAAGTCGCTGACCGAGATTCTACAGCAGGAGTCAAGCGTAAAATGATTGCTAAGTGTCCTAATACCATCACAACACCGGAATGTATACGGAAGAATCAGAAATTATCGTTAATAATACCAGAAAGTCAATTAACACCATTGCTAAAGAGCTCAAGGTTTCAAGGCACTCACTCGGAAGAATTGTGCATGAGTCTCTTCGATACAATTAATATGCGATGCGCAGAGGACGATTCATGCCAGTACAGACAGAAGATAACCGTTTGATCAATGCTTGTTGGGCAGGTTGAATCATCAAGTACCGTGGATGCATCAGTTTTCCTTTAATGAGAAAAATCTTTGATCAGAACCAAAAAGTCAGCCGTCTGAATGATAGATGATGATGCAGAAACCCTACGGACATTCCGATGAAAACTGTAATGATACTGGGAGTCGTGAGCAACGAGAGAGATGTCATGACTTACATTATTCGGACTATTGTACGCTCCGGCCTTCTTCAGGAAGTTGAAATGTCGAACTGAAGCGTTTATTTCTCTCCCTGGCGTAGACTGTTCTAGATCCACGTGCCATGGCTAATAGATGTCAGTTATCACCTCTTCAAGTTCTTCACTGCCTTAACCAGGTATTGAACTTACAGAAATATAGACAGATACTGAAAGGCCGAAAGGTTGTGATAAATATGGCGACATAGATGAGGAAAATAGTCCGAATAATGTAAATAGTGTACATAATACCTCATCTCAGAAATATAGACAGATACTAAAAGTCCGAAACATTGTAATAAATATGGTAACAAAGATGAGGACAATAGACCGAATAATGTAAATAATGTACATAATACCTCATCTCAGAAATATAGAGAGATACTGAAAGGCCGAAACGTTGTAATAAATATGGCAACACAGATGAGGACAATAGTCCGAATAATGTAAATAGTGTACATAATACCTCATTTCAGAAATATAAACAGATACTGAAAGGACGAAAGGTTGTGATAAATATGGCGACATAGATGAGGACAATAGTCCGAATAATGTAAATATTGTACATAATACCTCATCTCAGAAATATAGACAGATACTGAAAGGCCGAAAGGTTGTGATAAATATGGCGACATAGATGAGGACAATAGTCCGAATAATGTAAATAGTGTACATAATACCTCATCTCAGAAATATAGATAGATACTGAAAGGCCGAAACGTTGTAATAAATATGGTTACAAAGATGAGGACAATAGTCCGAATAATGTAAATAATGTACATAATACCTCATCTCAGAAATATAGAGAGATACTGAAAGGCCGAAACGTTGTAATAAATATGGCGACACAGATGAGGACAATAGTCCGAATAATGTAGATAGTGTACATAATACCTCATTTCAGAAATATAAACAGATACTGAAAGGACGAAAGGTTGTGATAAATATGGCGACATAGATGAGGACAATAGTCCGAATAATGTAAATATTGTACATAATACCTCATCTCAGAAATATAGACAGATACTGAAAGGCCGAAAGGTTGTGATAAATATGGCGACATAGATGAGGACAATAGTCCGAATAATGTAAATAGTGTACATAATACCTCATCTCAGAAATATAGATAGATACTGAAAGGCCGAAACGTTGTAATAAATATGGTTACAAAGATGAGGACAATAGTCCGAGCAAAATTTGACAAAATTGACAAAATTTAATGTATTAGTTTGAAATTAGCAATAAAATAAAAGCTTGACGAAAAGTTTTCCATTTAAAAAAAATCTTTCTAAATTTTAGGTCCCTTACCACATTATCTCGTATATGATACGACTTCATTATAATACGACCCCGTGTTTCTGAAGCTGAAACCGGGCAATAATTCATGTTAATTCCCCTCTCCAGGTTCTCCACTGCATTAACCAGGTATTGAACTCACAACTTTTTGGCTCATGTCACTGGATCTAACCAACGCTTTTATCCATTGTGCCACGTGTCCTTAAGGGTTCATTCCGACATTCCAACTACCTGTAGATGGCGTCCTGGGTAATACGGTAAACTACATCCGCGTCCTGGGTATGACGGTAAACTACATCCGCGTCCTGGGTATGGCGATAAACTGCATCCAACAGCAAGGTCTCAGATAATGTTTTCAGAAAAATAATGTTGCCAGCTCTAAGTTTTTGAAACAATAATGTTGCTAGCTCTATATTTTTGAAACAATAATGTTGCCAGCTCTAAGTTTTTTTTTGAAACAATGTTGCCAGCTATACATTTTTTATTCCATACAAAATAGGCATTTAAAATTCATATAAACTGGATTTGGCATTAAATAACCCACAGTGGTTGATATGTCATAAAACCCAAACAAACAAACAAAAACCTGTAGATGGCCGGTGCGTACATCGGCCGAAACGTTGTGATAAATTTGGCAACAAAGATGAGGACAATAACTCATCTAAGAAATATAGACAGATAATGTCATGACTTATTTACTCAGGGTTTAAGACTCAATGTTGCTGACTATAAGGAGAGGTTTGCATAGGGTTGAGATGCCTTGGAAATTACGATTGACGAAAAGACCGTATACCCACCAAGTCTGCGCTATCTCTTATGACGAAGACGACCCAATAATGGATGAGTTATAATCTTAACTCTTCAGGTCACTCCAAAACTTATGGTATATAAATTCTCCAAACCTGAATCTGTTGGGCTACCACGTGTGGAGAATAGTTGAGAGGGAAGTCAATCAACGTCCACAACTTACATATAAAGTACAGTGCATGTGTATGTGCGTGTGTGTCCAAGCAACCCCTCCGCTCCCACTGGTCCGATTTCAGTGATTCATAGCTCACTCAAAAGCCATAGAAAACTTAGGTGTAGGGGACGGTTTTCATTGGGCTCAGATTCAGGGTTGCCAGATTATCCGTGGTTAAAAACTATATATTAATACAATATACTTGCCATTATCGTTGGTTTCATAGTTCAAAGGTAGTAGGTCTTATTCTTCTTTTGTATCCAAAAGTTGCAGCTAGCTTAAAATCGGGCCTCATTTAAGCTAGCTCCTGTAGAGGACTCTTGGATTGACCACCATCACAATAGCTAAGGAGGAGTAGATTCGATTTGCATCAATAAACTACAAAAGAACTCAAAATTGATCGCTGCATTTAAGTACTGAATTAATGTTTAAGATTACTTTTTAAAAGTTCAGCAATAATACTTTATTTACGGACGATTTACGGGGATTTACATACGGTATTTACTTGACAACACATTGAGTCAGGTTGTGACACATGGTCGGTTTGTAACGTGGGGACTCGAGTGTCTTCACTCGAGCCGCTGGTCTTAGCTGGTCATAGTTTGTCCAAGCTGGTCATAGCTGTGATACTACCAACGCAGGAATGATCCCTGTGACAAGTAAGTAATTATTTACTTGAACACTGAGTCTGGTTGTGACATAAGGTCACATTTTAAAGTGAGGACTCGTGTGTTTTCATTCGTGCCGCTGGTCTTATCTTGTCCAAGCTGGTCTAAACTAGTCGTAGCTGGCCTCGGCTTGTCATAACTGGTCCAAGCTGGCCAGAGTCGGTCAAGCTAGTCGTAGCACAGGGAGGGATTGAAATGCCAGATAAGTATCATTATGTGTATATCCACCAAAGGATGGATTGATTTACTTGACTCCCCACTGAGTCAGGTTGTGACTCAAGGTCGGTTTTTAAGTCTGTTCTTCAAGAGATGAAATGCATGTTCTGTTTGGTTAATATCTGGTGATGGACTTGGCCAGTCTAAAACAATCCACTTCCCCACCCCCGGTGAAGTCCTTTGTTGCATTGGCAGTATGTTTTGGGCCCTTGTTCTGGTGCCTGATAAACTTCCTCCCGATTACTTTGGATGCATTTCTCTGTAAATTCGCAGAAGAAATGTTTCTGTAGACTTCTGAATTCATTCTGTTGTTACCATCATGAGTTACATTAACAATAAATATGAATGAGCCTGTTCAAGAGGCAGCCATGCAATCCCAAGCCAAGACACTGTCTCCACCATGCTTCACAGATAAATGCTTTGGATCATAAGCAGATCTTTTCTTTCTCCAGACTTTGGCATTTCCATCACTTTGGTAGAGATTAATCTTAGACTCATCTCTCCATAAAACTTTCTTCCACTTTCTCTGTACTTTTTTTTACAAATACCAATCTGGTCTTCCCATTCTTACTACTTTTGAGTGGTTTGTACCATTTGTGGTATGGCTTCTATGTTTCTGTTCTCGAAGTCTTCTTCAGTACACCTATAGTTTCTTCATTTTTCAGGACATTCCAAATTGTTGCTTTCACCGATTTTCCTTCTTTTTTCAGCTTCAAAATGGCTTGCTTTTCTCCTATAGACTGCTATCTAGTCATCATGTTTGGTTATCAATTTTAACAAGAAATGCAGTCTTTACAGGTGAAACCCAAAACTAATACCAAGTGTAGTCATTCAGATATATTTAATGTTTAAACAATCAATCTAAAGAGTACCACCTCAGCAACAAGAAACACCTGTCAGTCACGTGTTTCCAATAGATTTACTCACTTGAAAAAGGCTTGGGTTCAAACAAAAGATGGTATGTCGTAAGTTGTTTAACACATCTACATGTAATTATCAGGTAATAAAAGCAGAAATTCTGAACTCTTGTCTCACATTCATCTTTTGATCTTAAACCCAAATGTCTTCAGTGAACAACAAAAACAAAGAAATTGGATTTAGCATGCCGATACTTTTGGAGGGGACTATATAATTTATCTCTGTACTTCTTTGCAAATAACAATCTGGTCTGCCAATTCTTACTGGTTTTGAGTGGTTTGCACCTTTTCTGGTATGGCTTCTATGTTTCTGCTCTCGAAGTTTTCTTCAAAAGGTTGATTTTGAAACCTTCACCCTTGCACTGTGGAGATTGTTGGTGAGGTCACTGATTGTTGTTGCCTGACGATTGCATCTAGCATGAAACAGACTGTCGCCTCTAAGTGTTGACTTCTATGTTCACTTTTATATTTACACACGCTCTATCTCTGATATTGAGCACTTTATTCCATAAATATAGCACACCTTAAGACTATATTTCTTATATATATATATATATATATATATATATATATATATATATATATATATATATATATATATATACAGTTCCCTCCCAAAATCCTCGTGGCAGAACTAATTGATAAGTGCGACTTAAGACGAATGAATAAAATGCACGGATGGGAGTTTTCATCAGTAAGAGTTTCTGGGATTTCTTCCTTTCTGGAAAAAAAAAAGTAAAAACACACACACATGCACAGAAATTTATATACACACGTACACACACTGATGCATATATATATATATATATATATATATATATATATATATATATATATATATATATATATATATATATATTGTTATTATTATGGAAGTCTAAAAATGCTGATAAACCCATTCTGTGCTCCTCATTTGTGTATATTTACTTGACGATATGACATTGGATGAGGTTTTCTTGAAAAACAAAACCAAAGATGATGATATCTCCCGTAAAAATAATACTGCCCGTATTAAACCGGTAGAGGTCACTAACGTTCATATGTCCCCTTTGAGAATGCCTGCATTTTCTCTACGTATCTAGAAGATTTGATAATGTCCAAACAGGTATGTAAACTTATTTTGATTCGTTAATTTCCTCAACGGTAATTTATTTTCTCTTTTTTTTTTTCCTATCTTCAACGAAGTTTTGTTAGGCAACATTTGTTTGCCAATTTGACAAAATATGAAGGTAATCTTTCTTTCATTTTATTATTATTATTATTATTATTATTATTATTATTATGTTTCAGTTTTTTGGCTATGTGTTTCATCTTAAACAATATTCTGTTTTTCTTTAATCAAAGTTTTATATTGTTTCCTTCGTGATTTCCACTGCCTTTTACTTCTTCAATATCGTCGCTTTTGTTCGTTTTTTCATTTCTGACTTTTTTCGCAAATTTTCATTTTCGTTCTTTTTTCTATTCTGTTTTACACCATTTTTTTTTGGTTAGGCGTTCTGATATTGAGCTTTTCATATATATATATATATATATATATATATATATATATATATATATATATATATATATATATATATATATATACTGGACACTCCCATATATATATATATATATATATATATATATTTACTGGAATCTCTCCGTCGTTTTTATATTTCAAGCAACTCAGTTCCTCGGTAACTACAGCTAGACACTTGCACATATGATTTTTGATTATAGTGGTGAAGTCTTTGTGCAGAACCAACCAAACTTTTGGAATATATATATATATATATATATATATATATATATATATATATATATATATATACATATAGATAGATAGATAGATAGATAGACAGAGCAGAATATCTTCTTAAATATAATATAATAATTATATTTGCCTGAAAATAATCCTTAATAATCCTAAGTTTTTCTTTTAGCAATTTGCATTATTATTATTATTATTATTATTAATATTATTATTATTATTATTATTAGTATTATTAGTATTATATAGAAATATAGCGGAATATCATCCCATATATATATATATATATATATATATATATATATATATATATATATATATATATATATATATATATATATATATGGGCATATATTCCGATATTATTTTTTCCGTTTTTTTTTTAATTCTTTCTTTTTCTTTCATTCTGTCATTCGCTCATTCATTTTTAGGGGGAGCGAATTTCAAGGATTTGTTTTAAAGTTATGTACTTTTTACCTTTATTTTAACCATTTTTCTTTTTGCTCTCAGTTCCTTTTTTCGTTCTCGCTATTTTTTCTTCCTAAATTTTCTTTTTTTTCTTAATTTTTTCTTTTTCTTTCTTTTTTCTTATAATTTGTTCCAGATTTGTCGTTCTTTTATTCACATTTTCATTTTCATTCACCCTTTCCTTTTTTTTTTTTCTAATCAAGTTTTCCTGTCTTTAGTTTTTATTAAGAACCTTTTCTTTTTGTGTTTTTTTTTTTTCGCTTTACGAAGTCTTTTTTTCTTTCTTTTATACCCTTAGCCTTTTCCCTTTGGTTCCAATTCTTCCTTTTTTAAATTTTTGGCCTTTTTTTCTTTCTTTCGAATTCTTTCTTTCTTTCTTTCTTTCTTTCTTTCTTTCTTTCTTTCTTTCTTTCTTTCTTTCTTTTATGCCTTTGGCCTTTTCCCTTTGGTTCCAAGTCTTCTTTTTTTAATTTTTGGCCTTTTTTCTTTCTTTCAAATTCTTTCTTTCTTTCAAATTCTTTTTTTTTTTCTTTCTTTCTTTCTTTCTTTCTTTCTTTCGAATTTTTTCTTTCTTTTATGCCTTTGGCCTTTTCCCTTTGGTTCTAAGTCTTCTTTTTTCATTTTTGGGCCTTTTTTCTTTTTTTCGAATCCTTTCTTTCTTTCGAATTCTTTCTTTCTTTCGAATTCTTTTTTTCCTTCTTAATTCTTTCTTTCTTTTATGCCTTTGGCCTTTTCCCTTTGGTTCCAAGTCTTCTTTTTTTTTAATTTTTGGCCTTTTTTCTTTCTTTCGAATTGTTTCCTTCCTTCTTTCTTTCTTTCTTTCTTTCTTTTGAATTCTTTCTTTCTTTCGAATTCTTTCTTTCCTTCTTTTTTCTTTCTTTATTTTATGCCTTCGGCCTTTTCCCTTTGCTTCCAAGTCTTCTTTTTTTATTTTTGGAATTCGAAAGAAAGAAAAAAATTCTTTCTTTCGAATTCTTTCTTTCTTTTTTCTTTCTTTCTTTTATATCTTTGGCCTTTTCCCTTCCTTTGAATTCTTTTCTCTTTCTAGACTTATTTTTCCGTTTTGTTTGTTTTTCTTTAATTCTATATAACATAAATTCTGTTCTTTATTTATTTTATTCCTTTAACCTCTTACGTTTCGTTCAATTTCTTTCTTTCTTTACTTATTTTTTAATTTCATTTGCCTATACTTTCATTCTAAATTTCATTCATTCTTTTATTTTCTGCATTTATCGTTTATAATTTTTTTGTTATTTTCTTTCTGTCTCTTTATTCTTCCCTGTTTTTTTTTTTTTTTTTTTTTTTTTTGTTTTTTTACCGGGTCTTAATTTCCGAATTATGTCCACCTTCCATTTCTTTCATTCTTTATGTTTTTTTTTCTCAGTTTTCTCATCTTTTCTTGATATTTAATTCCTAAAAATCTTCTTGCTCATTTTTTTTACGCCAAAGTTATTTTTTTCCTGAAAATAATCCTTAGTTTTTTATAGGTTTTTCTTTTAGCAATTTGCATCATCATGATCCTTATTATTATTATTATTATAAATGATATTATTATTATTATTATTAATATTATTATTATTTTTTAATATCCTTCCTTTTCATTCACGACCGTTAATCAATTCCATTACCCTATCTATTCCAACACAATTATTTCGTCCAGGGAAAAAGACACGAAAAAAATATCAAGTCAAGCCTTTATATATATATATATATATATATATATATATATATATATATATATATAATGTTTATGTATCTGCAAAGATTTTATTTCGCTTCTGTTTTTTTTTCTATACTTCTAATCATATTTTTCGTATTTGATTGTTTCAGTCGATGCGAATGTTTTTTTTTTTTTTTTTTTTTTTTTTTTGTCAGAATGTGCGTCGGTGTGTTGAAATCAATGCGCATGCGTTTGTACGGGCATGCGCACGTGCGTTTTACTCAATCTGTTTGCTCCCATGATTGGTCGACGACCGTCTGTTGGTTGATACATTATTTTTCCTTGTCGGAAAGTTATATATCTATATATCTATATATCTATATTCATCTACCCTTCAACTACATATATATATATATATATATATATATATATATATATATATATATATATATATATATATATATATAGTATATATATATATATATGTATGTATATATATATATATATATATATATATATATATATATATATATATATATATATATATATATGTTCCTGCCTCTATTTTTGTAAGGCAACGTGTGGCCAATTTTGATATGCATCTTCGAAAAATATTCTACCTATCTTTCTAGCATCCGCTCACCATATTACCGTAAACAAACAAAGTGGCTGGATTCGAACGAGCATAACGTCGTCGGCCTAACTTGTAGATGAGATACCGGTATATTTCCCAAAGGGCCCTGTGTCCAGGCTAAGCTAAACTAAACACAGTGATTTTTAAGACATGCTCTTGATGATCGCAGCATCAGCTAGGCTATCGGCTGGTTTAAACTTTAAGTAAACTTCATTAATATGAACAGTAGTACATTTTATCCGAATTTTTTCTTACAGAGATTACAGTTAACCGCGGTCAACAGCGGAAATAAACAATTCATGACTTTTATTCAATAACTTTGTACGAAATGATATCCCATTATCCGCGGTTTAACGTAAGCCTTTTCAATTATCCGCGGTCAAAATCGGAAGTATAGCTTTTATGAGTTTTACTAATAAATTACTACAGAACGTGATGTTGGTATATCTATTAGGCCACGTAGAATATAAAAAAGAGCTTCTTTTAAGTAAAGCCCCAGCTATATATCGTGATTGATTTGTACATTTTTACGGCTTATCAATCCTTTAGATGTTATTTAAAGTCAGAAAATATTTTTAGATTGTAAGAATTTTTTTTTGAGATAATAATGGTTTAATGGTCTTACTAATTAACCCATAGTTGGGGGAGAGAGGAAGTGAATTCATATCTAATCGAAATTTGATAAACAAATAAGAAATTATAATATATAAAGTGGGGGATCAATTCTATATTACAATAAATATATAAACTGACCCCTTACTTTGTGGCCATGGAAGATTCTATACATTTATAATCCAGAGAATGTAAATAAATCTAAAAGACATGCCTGTGTAGCTAATCAGTATACGATTGATTTGTTTGTTTCATTAGAACCTGGACATCTAACTAATTAACCCATATCTGAGGAGCAAAGAAGTGAATTCATACGTTTCTCAGGGGTATTTGCCTGTAAGTGTATATAAAGAACGCAACTCCGTTCTCTGATTAATAATTCCAAGTCATTTTTTCTGGACGGTCTCCTATGCTGTCATAATCCTTGCCTTCTTTGGTGTTACAAGGAGTTATGTTGGTTTCGCCCTCAGTTGCGCCCCATACATTATAATTAAATGGGGTTGCAGTCTGGGGACCTAGCTGGTCACAATTAAGGGGCGATGTAGTCGCAGAAATTGTCTGACTCCTGTAGGCACTGCAATACTAGACCAACCCGTGGCAAAGGCGGAGCAAGCCCCTGACACTTCGCCCTGTTCCAAAAATCAGTTTAATATCGAAGTCCCACTTCGGGGACGTATCAGATATTAAGCTGATAAGAACAGATACTACACTTTGATCTTAGTCAAAAGGCCGAGAAGTATGCCTGCTTGTGTGGTACGGTGAAGAATCTTGTTGCTAGACATAGGGTTTTCCAGCAGCCACCCTCTTGACCCAGAGCAGCAATATCTCCTCAAGGCACTTGATGTAGGCCTCCGTGTTGAGTTTGAGGCCATGTGGAAAGGTGAATTGAGGCATACCGTCATTATCACTAGTGATCACTCCAAACACCTTCGTAATCTCCAGTAGTCTCATCCAACTCTTTCCGAATCCTCTGCACTGTCCTCAGATTGACATACAAACACGTGCGAATGCCAAGCAGTAAGGCATGCCGTTTCCAAATTTCTGGAAGAGTGAATTGTGTGACAGTGCCCAACTGACCCTACTATACTATGCAGTCGATAAAAATCAAAAACTAACAATGCGCATGCACAAGATTAAAAATATAAAATGGCAACAATTTACCCATCGCTCTCTTTCTCTCTCTCTCTCTCTCTCTATATATATATATATATATATATATATATATATATATATAGAGAGAGAGAGAGAGATAGATAGAGAGAGAGAGGAGGAAGAGGAGGAGGAGACACTCTCAGTAGTCAGAGACAGATTGGCCTCTGACTCATCCCTAGGAGAACGAGCCAGTATTCTAATAGATAAACTGAGATGTTGACTTTCTGTACACAAGCAACACACTTCGGAATGGGATCACACATATATCGTAATGATGAAGGCTTAGCAATGGGCTCCCCATTATTACCAGCAATGGGGAATATATACATGGAATAATTTGAAGAAATGGCATTAGAATCTATGGTTAAGATAGGTAGATGATACATTCAACACTATGGTTAACATACGTAGATGACACCTTCATACTCTGGCCACACCAGAAAGATGTCCAGGTTCTACTGGATCATGTGAACTCAATATCTTCGATACAGTTCCCATTTGAGAAAGAGTAAGAAAACATTCCCATTCCTGGATGTGCTAATATCTCGAACAGAGTATGCGTTCAAGTCATCCGTATGCCGCAAACTGACATTCACCGGACAGTAACTCAATTTCAACACCCACCATCAAAATAGCGTAAAGAAAGGGATCGTTCGCTGCTTACAACACCGAGCAAAAGTCATATATGGAGACCCAAAGAAATTAGATAAACAACTGGTCAGTATAAGCAGTACCCTACAACGTAACAACTACACTGTGTACATGGCAGAAGCCCCAATAAACTGAGATAGGCGGGTACAAGAGGAGGACAAGAAACACTCAGAAAACAGTCTGACTGCCTTATGTGAAAGAGGCTATCGGGGAAAATACAAAGGGTCTGCGGTCCATATAATATTAGGACGACACTTCGCATATACCTCTCCCGATTAAGATCACCCCAATAGAGGAGAACATGACTAAAAACTGTGTGTACGTCATCCCGTGCAGCTGCGGAAAGAAATATAAATGGGAAACAGGCAGCTTCCTTAAGGTAAGGCTTCAAGAACATCAAAAAGCTGTAACACGAGGGGAAGTGGAAAAATCAGGCGTGGCTGACCACATATGGAGAGAAAAGGGGGATCAGGTTGAAATCATAGACAAAGAACGTCATTGGAAAATTCGTAAACTTAAGGAATCAGCACATATGCTAGGCCACAAAAATCTCCTGAGCCAACCAAGCATAGAAATGAATACAATATGGGAACCGGTAATAAGGAAGGCCAGAGAAAAGCAATGATAACAGTAAAAATTGCAATATGAGCACTGGTAAAAATGGTTGCTGAAGACATTAAGCTTATAAGTCTCATAAATTCATAAGAATTACTTAAGGACAGATGGCACAGTGGCTAAAGGCGTTCGTTAGATCCAATGACAGGACGTAAATTGTGTGTGTTCGATACCCGGTTAAGGCAGTGGAGAACTTGGAGAGGGGAATTAACAATATATAACTGATAACTGGCATATATTAGACATAGCACGTAGAACTAGAACAGTCTACCCCAGCAAGCGAAAAAAGGGGTTCAGTTCGACATTCCAACCACTTGAAGAAGGCCGGAGCGTACAACTGCCGAAACGTTGTGATAAATACGGCAACAAAGATGAGGACAATAGTCTGAACGAATAATGTAAATAATATATATATATATATATATATATATATATATATATATATATATATATATATATATATATATATATAGATATCCTTTAAAAATCGAGTCAGTGGAATCCGCTTCAACTGCAAGGTTCAAACCAGTGTAGGCGACCCAACTGTCTTCCTGATTTTTAAAGTGATAAGCTCTACATGTTATTTTTACTTTTATTTTATTTTTTTCACACATGTATTGAACATTTTTAATGCTACTGGTCTGATTCAACTCAGTAACCTTTTAGATATATATATATATATATATATAGTCGCTTAGAATTGGCACAAGGCCGCATATATGGAGCAATCAGTGAGTATCGAACTCAATACTCAGTCCTAATTGATTTAGTAAGACAAGCTTTCTAAACATTATACTATGTCGAAGTGCCATAGTGACTTACTAAGCGGTTACTTACTAATGATTTACTAAGTTTTAATAATAATTTACTATCATTTACTAATAATTTACTAAGCGATGCTTAAATGTGACTCATGGAACACCTAGTGTGGATCGAACTCTCCACTCAGCCTTAATTGATATGACTAGAGAAGCTTACTAGCCACTATCTATTTATTTATTGCTTCCAATAAACTTTTGTCTCGCCAAACAACGACGAACACACACACACACATACACTATATATATATATATATATATATATATATATATATATATATATATACAATGCTGTTCGATAAAAGTGACTCACATATTCTCTTCTCCGATGAAACGAAAGTTGAGCTATATTTAAAGGATAAACGATCTAAAATCTTAAGAAACTTTGAAAGTTCTTTGAATTTATCAGTAAGTACTGTCAAGCATCCGTTCAGTATAATGGTCTAATAAATAAATTAAACTTACTTCGCATAAATATTCTTAAAGTAAATTAACTCTAACGCAGCGCGTTTCATGCGCATTTACAAAAAAATCACAACTATCAAATACATTAAATTTGTCTTAACAATTCATGACTACAGATGATCTTGGATGAGATTGAAAGGACTTGGGAAAATGAAAGAAATAACCAAAACTACGGCGTCTTTCTTACTCAGTTTTGTAACAGCACTAAGAAATTGATACGTGAATTTGTGAGGATTAATATGAAATAAATAGCCATAATATGTCTAGATTGTTCAAGAAAACATGTTTGAAAGAATACACTGAATATTTTGCTTTTATATATCTATGTGCGTGTGTATGTGGGCGTGTGAATTTTTCATTAAATATGGCAGACAAGGTAGACTTTTTATTTACTTTTCATAGTAGCTTTATGTTTTTACGGTTTTGAAGGAGTAAGGGAGTACAGGAAATTCCATAATTTTCATTTTCCCAAGCGATTTCGACCACTTCTCTTGACTTACTCGCTGACACCTACAAAACATGAAAAACGTTAGGATGCTGTAAAACTAAACAAAAAAGTAATTAAATCTTCCTTATATATATATATATATATATATATATATATATATATATAAGTATATAGATAGATAGATAGATAGATAGATAGATAGATAGATATCAATAGCAATGAAGTCGAATAAAAAAAATAATTTAGACAAGCTATTTTTTCTTCAAAATGATGTCATTACTTGTGAAAGATTTAATTGTTTTGCGATAAATATAAATCACTCAGATCGAAAATTATTCACTGAACATTATATGCTGAACATTTCGTATCAAAATTCAATTGAGATGGAGGACTTAGACTGAGGACTTATTTAGCCACTAATGTATAAATTTTTAACGATATTTTTATTTGTAGTTATATTACACACTATATATATATATATATATATATGTGTGTGTGTGTGTGTGTGCGTATGTGTGTGTTTATATATATATACATATATGGTGCATAAATAACTACAAATAAAAATATCGTTAAAAATTACACACACACACTCTCACACACACATACATATATATATATATATATATATATATATATATATATATGTACATATATATATATATATATATATATATATATATATATATATATATATATATATATATATATATATATATATCGTCTGTAATATAAATACAAATAAAATACCGTTAAAAGTTCATACATCGGTGCCTAAATAAGTCTGCAGTCCAAGGCTTCCATCTAAATTGAATTTTGATACGATATATATATATATATATATATATATATATATATATATATATATATATATATATATATGCGCGGGTGTGCCAAATCACTCAGTATAACAAACATAATATATGCGTTTGTTTTTTTTTAATATTTCACACTCTCACTCCCTCCATGTCTTCTCCTCCCTCTCTCTCTTAATATATATATATATATATATATATATATATATATATATATATGCTCTTTTCTCTTCCCCTTGTTTCTATCTGACCGTATATATATATATATATATATATATATATATATATATATATATGTAGTCCTCGAGTTGAAAACAAAAAGCGAGAAAGAGATAAACATCGCTTCAATTATGAATTTGACAGGATATCAGATGCTGGTTTCTTAAGCGACCAGATGCAAATCTGCTTTTGTAGACCTAATTAGATTTTCGGGACACACTTTCCCAAAGAAGAAAAAAAATATGAAAAAAAAAAAAAGATTGAAAAAAACAAAAAAAAACAAAACAGAAAAGATATAATTTTCAGTCACCCTTACTAAAAAAAAAATGTATATATATATCATATATTTATTTATTTGCGTGTCTTTTTATATAGAAGTCATACACACACACATATATGTATGCGTATGTGTGTGTGCGTGCGTGCGTATATAGACATTGTTGTAATTTGAACTTGGCTTGGTGATTTTAATTTTCTCACCGATAACCACTGCGATACCTACACCACGATCCATTTAAAAAAATATATATATATTAGGTGTGAGCCTGGTATGTTTCTGTATAACGCACACACACTTGCGCGCACACGCCAACGCACACACATATATATATATGCTTATAAGTGATATTTATAT
>OZ010599.1:27675199-27695199 GCA_963932145.1 Acanthosepion lycidas
GCTAAATATTACTCGAAATAAATCTAGCCAATTAACACTAGCACCGCCACTTGACGTTTTCAAAACTATGATTATATTTAAGTCTACATTTATTTATCTTATACTCTTAAGCAAACGAAATTCCGCGAGAAAATAAAAAAATACTCTAAATGTATGTACGCTCATGCCTCTAAATGTATGTACGCTCATATATATATATATATATATATATATATATATATATATATTATAATAAAAAAGAAACAACAGTAAGATATATAATCCGGTGTTCTTATTGATATTTTTATTTTTACAAGCAGTATATATATATATATATATATATATATATATATATATATATATATATATATATTATAATAAAAAAGAAACAACAGTAAGATATATAATCCGGTGTTCTTATTGATATTTTTATTTTTACAAGCATTATATATACATACATACATACATACATATATATATATATATATATATATATATATATATACAGATATGATTATTTATTTAAAAATATGATTCCAACACGCAAAATTAAATAAAATCATTAATAAATTAATTAAATTAAATAAATAATTATATTTATGCTCTACTTTTGTATCGAGCACTATTTTTTTTTAAATAATAACAAAAATACTAAAGAACTTTGGATTATTTACCTAACCCCAGTTCTTTCCTATTTTCTATATATTTTCATATATATATATATATATATATATATATATATATATATATATATATATATATATACTTTGTGTATTTGGAGAGTAATTCATCTTTTATACAAGTTTCATTAAAAACAACTAACAATGTACAGCATTTAAGCTTTTTTATTTAATTTTTCTTGTGTTTTTATAGGATTTTCTTATTTGGTCATAATGTGTGTAAAATTTGTCCGAATGTTCTGTATGTCACGGCGCTTTCGGCTATTATCAAGCCATAATCAAGGAATTTTTTTTTCATTTTTATTTTTAACTGAATGTGTGGATTTTTAGGTATGTATGTAGAGTTATGGGAATTCTTTTTTTTTTTTCCAAACACATTCAGAACATTGTGACCATAATTAGAGTTGATATTATTGAGTGTTGACATTTAATACCTTGTATTTGATTAATTAGTTATGCATTGGCATTTATAATTATATTTAAGCGTACCATTTCTATTTTTATGAACGAGAAGGTAACTTTCGAAATTGCAGGAAAAGCATTTCGAGTCGTAATGTTAGTGTTGTTTATCATTAACTATTGGTTCATTATCGTCGATTTCTTTCCATATCATTTATCATTCAAACATTTTTAACACCATTTGCCAATAATTGTGGTCTAGTATCCGTTTCTTATTTATTGATTGTAGCAACGTAACAATTTTTTTATGGACGAGGACTTATTTGTAGGAAATGTTTTTCGCGTAGTAACATTATTTCTTTTTGTTCAGTAGTGAAATTCTTCCTTTATTATTTATCTCAGAAGCGATTGTTTTTTCAGCAACAACAATAAGAAAACATTCTCATATATTTAATGATAATTTTATTAGTTGTATTCTTTTCTTATTTACTGATGCCTTTCTCTAATTATCATTAAAGTAATAAGTCATTGTGGTACTTTTGATAACAAACTGTTCACTCCGGCATCCAGTGTAAAATATTTATATGGTCCTTCCTTGTCAAGGTAGAGAGCTTACTTGTCACGGTGATCCAAAGAACGAATCTCGTCCTGGGTATGACGATAAACTATATCCGCGTCCAGGGTATGACGATGATTTACACCCGCCTCCTGGGTAAGATGATAAACTACGTCCAAAAGCAAGGCCTCTGATCAGGAGGTTTTGAGGAGTGTGGAACCACCTCTTAATTGCTGGTGTTCCCAGGTCCACCCTGACCCGGGGTGGTAGTACCTATTAGGGTCCCTGCTATGGGAAAATAGTTAACACCCAAAATTTTGTAAAAATAGGTTTTAATAACAGAAATACTTTGTAATAAAAATATTATTACCAGCAATAATTTTTGAAGGAAAAATTATTATCAGCAATACTTAAAAATATACCAGCAATACAAAAAGTTATACATTCTTTGGAAAAAAATATGACCAACTATAGATTTCTTCAAGGAAATTTATTCCCAGAAATAGATTTTTGAAGAAAAATATATTACCAGCAATAAAAATTTTGTCGGCATTAAATAACCCATTGAGGTTTATATGCTGTAAAACAAAAACCAAACCAAACCAAACCAAGCCAAACCAAAGAGCGAAGCCGTCTGGAGTTCCAACTCCTGTAGGGCCACCCATGAAGGTAAGGTCGAAGTGGAAGGACCAGACTGAACGCGACTAAACCATGAAGATAGGCAAAGATCTACACGAACTCAGCGACCAAACCGAAGGGCAGGCGTAACGAAAAAGAAAACTCAGTTGGTTTAGTGGTTTTTTAAATATTACCCATTTTGTGGGATGAATATTTGTCCCATGCTATTCCATGATTTAGAAAATTTTACTGTTACTCCCAGTCTTTAAAGTAATTAAAATATTTGCATGCAAAAATCGAAGGAAAGCAATATTTTCAAGTAATGATGAAAATATTTTCAGGACAGATTAGATTAAATTATCTGATTTAAAATTAAATAATAATAATAATTATAATAATTAATTATGATTAAATTATCTAATTTAATGTAATCTTTACTGAAATACACCAATAACTTCTACTTGTACTAGATTATGTTGTGATGTTATTTTAATTACCACATAATTGTATTCTGATTGGTCGTCATAGGTTACGTAAAAATTTTTGAGGAGGCTTGGTTGGCTTTTGAAATCATAAAATCGTATATTTTCCATTCAACATCACCACTTGTTAAGACACCAGCATTGTTGAAACAAAATTGCAACTTTGTAATGAACTTATAAAATGTACAAGTTATAAATATGATGAAATATTATTAGCTCTACTCGATATTGAGAAGAATTGTGTTTTTGGTTATTGGAATTTTATTCCATGTGTACCAAACCTTTACTTGTATGCATATATATATATATATATATATATATATATATATATATATATATATATATATATATATATTTATATATATATATATATATATATATATATATATATACAGAGAGAGAGAGAGAGAGAGAGAGTTTGTCCGACGATCGCAAGGGCGTGAAACCCAGAGTCACACAGTCACATCAGTACAACTAAAAATGTCAGCTCTATCACTGATATTGAGCACTTTCCAAAAGGTACCACGCATATAAAATATATTAATATATATAGAAATTACACACACAGACACAAGCCCACATGCGTACACACACGCAGACACACACACACACACACAAACACACACACACACATATATATATATATATATATATATATATATATATATATATATATATAGATACAATATTTAAATAAATGCTCTGTTTATAATAAACAGTATTAATAACATTTACCAGCCTGAATTTACTTAAATATTTGTATCAATTAAAATAATGTATAAACATAAAAAATGTCTTAAATAATTGTCGGACTTTGTCCATTTCATAATATATACATACATACATACATACATATATATATATATATACATACATATATATATATATATATATATATATATATATATATATATATATATATATATGTATGTATATATATATATATATATATATATATATATATATATATATATGTAGCAGTAGAGTGCCCAATATCTAAGATAAGGATAGAACATTAATCGAATTAATAATAAAATATATTTTCACTTAAGTCCTGTTTACTTTAAAGTTTCGTAGTTGCATAGATGAAATTCCTCGTCAGAACAAAGTTAGGCTGCTAATATTTCTCGGTTTTCTTGTATTGTGAATCTGTTGGTTTAATTTTCGTCTGTTGATTGATTGTTACTTTCATTTTCTCTTTCTTTTCCGTTTTTTCTCTTTTTTATTTTTATTTATTCTTTCATTCTTTCCTCATCTTCTCTGGTGAAATCCCCTTTATTGTTGTTGTGTTACGGAGATGCATGTTTATATGTGTGCCTATGTATACCCATCTATGAACATGTACGTACACCTTCACTTGCACGTGTGTAATTGTCTATGCTCAACGAATTGTGTGTTTGTGTTTGTGTTAGTTGTGTATGTCTCCGCTGGATTCGCGTTTTATTGTTTTAACAATTTATTTTTGTTAGTAATTGGATTTTCGTGTGTGTATGTGTTTTTGCGCAGGTGTGCGTGTATATGTCTTTGTTTTATATGTTGTTTTGTGTGTGTATGTGTTTTTGCGCAGGTATATGTTTATGTGTATATTTGTGCGTCTGTATGCATGTAAGTATACGTACATAAAAATATGCGCGCACTCGCTTGTGTATATCTGTGTGTTTGTGTATGCGCGTCTAATTAAGTATTTTTGCTTGTGTATATGTTTTTGTGAGTAAGTATATGTTCGCGCCCCTGTATACGTTCTCGTTTTTTGTGTCTTATAAAGAATGTAGTTGTGGAAAATTTTGTTGGGTGTTATTTGCTGAAATTGTGGTTAGTTTTTATCTTTCTGGATTGTATTTGACATTATTATCGATTCGATGTTACGTGTTTCGTGCGTGTATGCGTTAATGTCCCTACATACGATCTCCCTTTTTTGTGTATGTATTTGTGCTTTGTGGTAAAAGTGTGGTATTTGTTGTTGGAATTTTTGGGTATCCTGGTGTACTAGTGAGCCAGCCAAAATGAGCTGACTCATTTTATAGTTCACTTATAGAAGGGTTAACCAATCAGAATGCTCAAAATATTCAATGCGACGTGTATAAAGGCGGCCATGTTTTTTACCCCGAATATGCACTGCCAGCTTTTGATATCGAAGACTGAAGAATTACGGAACAGCTGCTGGTGGTATTGGCGATATAATCAGATTCAGTAGAGTGTCTGACTCGTGAGTGTTAATCTTTAACGCTGTTTCATTGAACATATTACGTACCGCGCTGTATTCTATATTCATAGACTATGGTGAACATAGTCAACATTTGTGTGGTTGTGTTAAATTGTGGTATTTGTGTGGTTATAGTAAAGTTTGTTGGTTATTGTTTCTTTTTATGGTGGATATTCTTTTCTGGTTTGGTTGTGTTTGAGATTGGTATGGGTTAGGTGTTAGGCATAGTGGTTTGTATTTGTGATTGTATTGAGATTTTGTGTTGTATTTCTTTCATTTTTTATGTTGGTATTTAGATAGCAAATTGGGTATTTGTTTCGATTTCAGCTTTTCCCCATTATTTCATTCTTTATGTTCAATAAGTTCTTTTGATTTTTAAATGTAATAATTGTCATTTTTCTTCCAGACACAATCTACAGTTTCTGCTATTGATGCTCTGTGGGGTTTCTTTTTATAATTTCCTATTTAATCTTCGTAGTGATATTACTTTGTTTCTGGCGCTATATTTATTTTGATAATGCTGTGCTGTTTCTGAATTTTTCTCTTAAGTGAGGTTTGGTGATTGTTGAATTTTTCTTTTTCTTTGTTTTTTTCTGTAGCTCCTGTATGAACTTTTTCTTCTGGATTTGTGTTCTTTGTTACGGTGGCTTTATATATTATGTTGTTGATTAAGCATTTGTTATTAAGTGGAAAAATTGTTTTTATTTCGATAATTGTATTTGTTGTTGTTGTTTTTCTGATTAATGATGTTGTGGTTATTATTGACTCTTTTGGGTATTTTTTTATTGTGTTTGTTTATGATTTTCTCCGTGTTATCCATGCGACTGTAACTGGTTTTTACTGTGATTTTATTGATGATTTTTGATAGTCTTTTTTGTGAGTGGGGAAATGTTTTTGATTATTTAGAGGTATATATAGTATTGACTTTCTTTTTAGATCTTCGTTTGAAATGTTTATGTGTTGTTTTGGCAGGTCTACTGAATAGTTTTAATGATGGATAATTAGAACTCTTTTATGTCTAGTTGTATGACAGAGCAGTTTTCTGTTGGTGATGTTAAATCAATTAATTGGTTCTTTTGCATTTTCCATTGTTTTATATTTAGTATACCCTTAACAATATTTTTTTTAAATTTGCTTACTTATTTTATACCGTTAATTGTGGCGTAGAAGTCGAGTTTACAAGCCCAAAAATATTTACAAAACTAAGGAACCGACTTACATGGCAGATATAAAACGCAAACCTTTGCCACCGAATTACAAACAAGTTGGACATCACAGCTGATAATATACGGTATTAATATTTTATAGTTGATGTTGATTTTAATGTTTATCAGTAGACCTGACAAATTTTAAATGTTCGTTAAGTTATAACGATACAGTATACGGTACCTAACGGTGTGTGTTTTAAGTTGTTTGCTATACAATCCATTTACAAAGATATTACGGTTAATGTCTCAATATACAGGTAAGTGGTGTGAGGTTATGTAGTTTTGGCACAGTTTAGCGTATACTGTAGCCTAACATTACTTACTGGTAGGCCTATATTTTGGGCCATTATTAGCCTACCGTAAGTTTGGGGTCGACCTATAGGGTACGTATAGGCCTAACTTAGAAATTTGATCCAAGAGATTTTGAGGTCGACTCATATTCTAAGTTGTACGCTCAGTCCATAATATCCTTACCCTCTTTCTGTAGAGCATCATATCTCTCGCCTCGAGTCTTTTCTTCATCTTTGAGGAGATTGTCCAGCATTCGTTGCCATACAGGAGGAAAGATATCACGTAATAGCTTAGTACTCTTTCCTTCGCTTCTAAAGTTTTTTTTCCGTCTGTTAATACTCTGCTTAGCTTTTGGAAGGCATCTTTGGCCATCACGACTTCGGATCTCAGTGTCGCACTTTCCGTCCTCCGGTAGAACACTTCCCTGCTATCATATATTGTAGCCTAACTTCATTTACCCGTAGGCCTATGTTTGAGGCCACTGGTAGCCTACCGTATGTCTGGAGGTCTACCTATACGGTAGGTACAGGCCTAGCTCAGAATTTTGAGCTAAAAATCTTGTATTCGACTTGTACTTGGCAATGTACGGTGTATATATTACATGATATTTTATACAAGGTGCGATGGATAAATTATCGTCTAATTTACGCCAGATTGAAAACAACACTGACATCTCATTTTACACGATATATTAATTTCAATTATAAATTACACAAAAATATCTTGAAATACTAAAGCGTAAATTTATGCAATAAAATCGACATTGGCTTCAAATATGGCCCCTAGAAGACTTCGGAATCTCCTGCTTCTCTTCTTGAATGTCTCCCTCTTTAAGTTAGGGAATGCTACCATAATTCTTTTCCTTACCTTACAAGGGTTTCTGTTGGTCTCTCGCCCAACTGCGCCCCACACATAATAATCAAGTCGGGTTGCAGTCTGGAGAGTTAGGTGGCCAAATGTAAAGAGTGATGTCGTCGTAGAAATTGTCTTACAGCCATGACTGGATTCTCTTGCTTGTGTGGCATGATGCAGTGTCCTGTTGCCAGACATAGTATCTTCTAGCAGCAACCCTCTTGACCCAGGGCAGAACTACCTTCTCAAGGCATTTGATGTAGTCCTACACGCTGAGTCTAAGACCTTGTAGGAAGATGAATGGCGCCATAACGTCGTCATCACTTGTGACCACACCAAACACCTTCGCAATAACCATTAAACTCATCCAACTCTTTCCGAATCCCCTACAGTGTTCTCAGATGGACACACAAACACTCTGAAATGTTTGTATTGGAGTTTCATGCGTGAATGCCAAGCAGTATAGCATGCTGTAGTGAATATTGTAACATATTTAATAATGTAACATTGCAATAAATATTGTAATTAATATTGAAAAATATTGTAATTAATATTGTAATTAACATTGTAACATTCTGCAATTATTATTGCAGTTAATATTCTAACATATTGTAATTAATGTTGTTATTAATATTGTAATATATTGTAATTAATTTGATATTCTAACTTATTGTAATTAATATTGTAGTTACTAGTGTAACATATTTCAATTAGTATTGTAAGATAATGCAATTAATATTGTAATTAATATTGGAAAACATTATAATTAATATTTTAATTAACCCTGTAACATATTTTAATTAATTAATACTATACTTAATATTTTAGCATATTGTACTTAATATTGTAATTAATACTGTAATTAATATTATAACATTTTTGTAATTAATATTGTAGTTAATATTGTAACATATTTTAATTAATATATTAATATTATAATAAATATTATAACATATTCTAGTTAATATTAGAATATATTTTAATTTATATTGTAGTTAATATTGGAATTACTATTGTAATTAATATTGTAACATCCTGCAATTGATATTTTAATTAATATTGTAACATACAATTAACATTGTTATGAATATTGTTACATATTGTAATTGATTATGTAATTAATATTAGAACATGTAAATAATATTGTAATTAATTTAGTAATTAATATTGTAACATGTACTTAATATTGTAGTTAATATTGCAACATATTGTAATTAATTTTTAAATTAATATCCTAATTAATATTATAACATATCGTAATTAATATTATAGCGTATTGTAACTAATATTTCATATTGTTGTTATTATTGTAAGATATTTAATTAATATTGTAATTAACATTGAAACGTATTTTAATTGATATTGTAATTTATATTGTAATTAATATGGTAAAATATTGTAAATAAAATGAGTAACTACCGACAGAGAGGTTCGAGCATGAAGCTCTGGACTTAGAAATACGCCCGGTGTATAAATTGCGGTGTCAGGCTACTGACTGAAATGATTATTGAGTGGCACTATCCAGTCGAATTAGTGTGAATTATTGGGCGTCGATGATTTGGGTTTTGATTTAGGATTTACCGGGTTTAAGACGAGCTGCGCTACTAACAATGTATTCACTGAAATGGTTAATTATCTTTGGTTGACTTTTCCTTTTTTGTTCTTGTTAAGTATTTATTTGCGTTTGTAATTAAATACTTCTTTATTTTAACACTGAAATCTTGAGTTATACTTAATTATTAAAGGCCTCCGTACGTCAGAAAAGTAACATGATATAATTAATATTGTAACATTTTGTAATCATTATTGTAGTTAATACTGTAACATATTGCAATTAATACTGTAATTAATATTATAACATTCTGTAATTAATATTTTAGTTAATATTGTAACATATAATTAATATTGTACTTAATATTGTAATGGATATTATAACATACCCTAATTAATATTAGAACGTATTATAATTAATATTACAGATAATATTGTAAGTTATTTTCAGCAATATTGTAATTGCTATTGTAACATATTGTAATTACAATTGCAATTAATATTGTAGCATATTCTAACTAATATATTGTAATTAATATTAGAATATATTGGAATTAATATTATAATTAATTTTGTAATTAATATTCTAACATGTGATCAATATTGTAAATAATATTGCTAATTATTGTTTTAATTAATACTGTAATGAATGTTATAACATATTGCAATTAATATTATAATGTATTGTAATTAATGTTGTAACTAATATTTAATATATTATAATTTATATTGTAATTAATATTGTGACGATGTAATTAATATTGTAGTTATTATTGTATGATATTGTAATTAATAATTAAATTTGTAATTAATATTGAAATATATTTAAATTGTTATTGTAATTTATATTGTAACACAGTATAATTTATATTGTAACATATTACAATTTATATAGTAATTAATCTTGTAACATTTATTTAATATTTAATTAATACTGAATCATATTGTAATTAATATTGTAATATTCGGCATGTATAAATACTAAAAAATGTAGAAATCCGTGGCAGAATTTATTGTTTTATAGCGACTGACGAGATAATCTGTATGGATTATTTTTATCCTGTTCTTCATACACTAGTCACATATCAGGTATCAATTTCGGACGATTTGTAGAATGTTATGCAAAAAGAGATAACAATAATTACCATTTAGCAATCCTGTCATTGTTCATTTGATTTCTTGTTCAGCCTCATTTCTTTCTTTCTTTCTTTTTTTTTTTTTTGTTATATGACAGGCCTATACAAGTACTTGGTGATCAATAATGACAGTTAATATGACATGCTCATGTTTATCTTGTCCGGTAATATGTCTTGTCCTGTCGAAAATCTCAACAGTTCCTTTTAGTGTAAAAACGAAGAAAATGGTGAAAAGATTCAATTATTTCCAACTTGTATGTTTTCGCAAAAGCTTCTCTTACTAGCGTCAGGGCCTTGCGTAATACTCTCGAACAACACACACACACCAGATTAGGGATCCCGGGCAGTAATTCGTTACCTTGCTATCTTATCAAGATTCGCTTTTTTCTACTGATATTTATATACAAATTATTAAACTATGCACAACTTAGTAATATACATACATATATATATATATATATATATATATATATATATATATATATATATATATATATTTGTAAATAGTGACTGGTACTGCTGATAATGCAAAGCTCTTCTATGAATTGAGCACTCTGAGTCACTGGCGTGTTAATTCGAAAATAAATACGTAAAAATTCACCTTCCTTTTTTGTCGGGAGCCGATAGCTTAGGGTAAAAATTTCCGACTGATGCTAAATCAGTTGGATTTAAATCATGGCTTGAGACAATCGGATGTCTAGTCACACTGATGAGCTGTGATACAGTGAAAGAGTCTGTCTGTGGATGAATATATATATATATATATATATATATATATATACAAATATAGATAACTTCTGCTGAAAAAAAAACGCACAGATGCAGGTCTGAGGCCCAAAGAAAAAAACCCGATACGAGTAAATAACTAACTAACAAAAGAGCTCAATACAACTGTAGAGCAGACCTAGATAAACCTAGTGAGCCAGACAAACATACCCAGGTTTCACCTAAACGGATCGTCAGGGAAAGAATGGGTATTCTTTCCCTGACGATCCGTTTAGGTGACACCTGGGTAGGTTTGTCTGGCTCACTAGGTTTATCTCTCTCTCTCTCTCTGTATATATATATATATATATATATATATATATATATATATATATATATATATATATTACAAAGAGTTAATCATACTTTGATTCAATTAGCAATATGATTAACTCTTAAAATAAATTTCGCTCGAGCATTTCAAGACATTTCATCCGAAGAGTTGTTTAATTAATTGTTTTTACACTGCGAAATTCCTTTAAATGTGCTATTATTTGTTACAGAAGGTACCTTAATATTTTCATTATAATATATCCAAAATAATATTTTTCTATATTGATTTCTGTAATATTTTCCTTATAATATTTCTCTATAAAATTCCTATATTTTCTCTATAATATTTTCAGTACTGTTTTCTATATATTTCCTATATATTAATTTCAATAATATTTCCCTATAATATTCCCTCGGTGTTATTTCTATAATATTTCCATATAATATTTTCACTATAATATTTTTGCTATCAAATTTTTTCCATATTATTTACTATAATATTTTCCTATAATATTATCTATAACATTTTCCCTATTATATTTTCTCTATAATATTTATCTATATTATTTCTATAATATTTCCTCTATATTCTTTTAAATAATATTTTCCCTATAATATTTTCTCTGTTTTATTTTTTTCCATATTTTCACAATGATATTTGCAGTATAATATTTTCTCAATATTATTTCTATAATATTTTCACTATAATATTTTGGCTATAAAATTTTCTCTATAATATTTTCCCTATTTGTTATTCATAACAACAATTATATTGATGATTAAATTTTACTTTGTGTTTTTCTTACTAAAATGTATTTAAAAAAAAAGTATGTTGAATTTTATTTTAGTTTACAGTTTAAAAACGTAGAATATACGCAAATGAAATATTTTAAACCACAAATTTAATGAATACACATTAAGAATATTGTTTCCAACGATATCATAATTAAATTCAATAAATTTAATCTTATAAGTTTAGATATTTTTATGTGTCATTTTTGCTTCTATTTTTCTACCTCTGTAATGATAAAAAATATATATATATATAACAAATACATAACAATACTTTATTTCTAAATAATAAAATCAAAAAGTTACATTCGAGTTTATTTGTTTCATGACATTTTTGTTCCAGAATTTACTGTGTTAAATTTATTTTTTGCCTTATTAAACATCTTTCAACGTGGATAATTAATTCATAGATTAAAATACATCTTATATATATATATAAATACATCTTATATATATATATATATATATATATATATATATATATATATATATATATATATATATATATATATATATATATATATAGACTATAGTGTATATGTGTGTGTCCAAGTAACTCTGCTCACACTGGTCCGATTTCAATGATCCATAACTCATTCAAAATCCCTAGAAACGTTAGGCGTAGGGAATGATTTTCGTTGAGTTCAGAAACAGTGTTGCCAGATTATGCTTGGTTAAAAATATATCTTAATATATTATACTAGCCGTTATCATTGCTTTCATAGTTCAAAGCGAGTAACACATATTTTCCTTTTGTATCCAAAACTGCAGCTAGCTCAAAATTTTAAGCTAGCTTAAATGCCGCCCGATAGAAGGACTCTTGGTTTGGCCATTGTCACAATAGCTAGGGAATAGTAGATGCGATAGGCATCAATAAACCACAGAAGAACTCAAAATTGATCGCTGCATTTAAGTATTGAATTAATGTTTAAGCTTACCTTTTAAAAGTTCAACGATAATTCTTCTGCTGCCACTTAATTTAAAGACGATTTGATGTATGTAGATCCATATTTTTTATTTCATGGATGACAGAATAGGGGACAATTTATGACATGAAATAATTACCGTGTAAAATTGGGAAAATAGAAATTAGAATTAGTTATACAGTCAACAATTGAAGAGTTAGAGAAACATAATAGCTAATTAATTAAAACCTATATTATGGAATCTATATGAATAAACGCGAAATTGGAGCTCAATTCTCCCACAAATTCTGAGATTAACAAGCCCAAGCTCTACTTTATAGTAATTTGTATATAGTCACCAAACACAAGGTCGATTTAATGTGGGAAGCCCGAGCGCATATACCCGGAATAGGAAAAAAAATTGCCTGAGACCCACAACCATCGGTTACGCTGCCCTCGGTGCGAGCACCGATCCATCTCTCTGGTGCAATGAGAAACTGTGGCCTGTGGCAGCTGTTCCTCCGAGCTGAGTACATCTCAGTGTAACTTTCCACAGTTGCAAATCTGTCCTTGACGGAGCCGCTCCTAAGGGCATTCTGCCCCAAGACACGAACGCAACTGAGAGATGATAAATAAACGTGTTACACTCTACTTTATAGTAATTTGTATTTACTCAACCCCTCCACCCCCACGAGGTCAGGTTTTGACACAAGGTCGGTTTAATATGGGGAGCCCGAGCGCATACATCAGGGCTAGGAACAAAAATTGCCCGCAGCCCCGGCAACCGTCTGTTGCTCTAGCCTCGGTGTGAGCACCGATCCCTCTCACTGATGCAATGAGAGGGCGCGTCCTCGGGCAGCACTTCCCCAAGGCTGGGCACCTCTCATTATAATTTTCCTCAGTTGCGACTCCTTTGACGGAGCCTCCCTTGAGCACGCTCTGCCCAAGGACAGAGACGTAACTGAGAGATTATAACTAATGTGTTATAAACCACTCGAGACAGAACAATTTTCACTGTATTTATTTGCCCCATTTTAAATTGCAGTTCCGAGTGTCTCCACTCGGGCCGCTGGTCTTAGCTTGTCTAAGCTGGTCAGAGCTGTTCTAAGCTAGTCGTAGCTGGTCAGAGCCGGTTCAAGCTAGTCATAGCTGTGATACTACCAGGTCAGTTTTTAACGTGGGAAACCGAGTATTTTAAATCGGGCCGCTGGTCCAAGCTGGTCTTAGCTGGTTATAACATGTCCAAGCTGGTCTAAGCTAGTCATAGCTGGTCTTGGCTTGTCATAGCTGGTTAGAGCTAGTCCAAGCTAATCGTAGCCGTGATACCACCAGCACAGGGACGGATCCCTACACCAGGTATGGAGATTAACTTCAACACCATCTCCACTGAGTTAGGTTGTGACACAAGGTTAGTTTTTAACGTGGGGACCAGAGTGTTTTCACTCTGGCCACTGGTCTAAGTTGGATTTAGCTGGTCAAGGCTTGTTCAAGCTGGTTTAAGTTAGTCATAGCTGGTTTTGGCTTGTCATAGCTGGTCCAAGCTGGTTAGAGCCCGTCCAAGCTAGTCGTAGCACAAGGACGGAGACCTGCGACAGTTTAATATCAGAATGTATATACCACTCGAGAGATTGAGCGATTCACATAATGAAAGCTCAATATCTGTATCATTTATTACCTACTTCTAGGTAACATCATCCTTCAGGTTTAATTAATTTGGATATTAATTAAAAAAAAAATAATCTTTATTTCATTATCCTTCATTACTGTTCTTTTATTAGAGGATTGTTTTGATGTTCATATCAAAAATATTTCTGTTTAGGAATATCCTCTTATATAGTGCAGAACCGTCTTTGGAATTTGAATTTTACTTGGCCTTCAACAAGTTAGCATCTATTTGTAAACTTTCCTTAACTATAACAAGCCAATTTATAAATGAAATATGCCTTCCTGGGTATGACGATAAACTACATCCAGCAGCAATGATCAGGAGGTTTTGAGGAGCATGGAACCACCTCTTAACTGCTGGTGTTTTCATGTCCACCCTGACCCGGGGTGGTAGCACCAGTTAGGTTCCCAGCTACGGGCAAATAGTTAAGACCCAAACTTGTGTAAAAATATGTTTTAATACAAGAAATACGTTGCAATAAAAAGAATTATTACCAGCAATAATTTTTGAAGGATAAATTATTATCAGCAACACTTAAAAAAATAGCAGGAATACAAACAGCTATACATTCTTTGGAAAAAAATATGACCAGCTATAGATTTCTTCAAGGAAAAATATTCCCAGAAATAGATTTTTGAAGAAAAACATTACCAGCAATAAAAAAATTGTTGACATTAAATAACCCATTGAGGTTGATATGCCGTAAAACAAAATAAACCAAACCAAACCAATTTATGAAAGAAATCTCCATTTAAAAGTTTTGTTTTTTTTACGAAAATTCGCGATTAATTATACGAGTCTATTTATAACCTATTATTACAAACGCCTTCATAGCATTCTACTTATGACCTATTAATACCCCCCCCCATATGTCTCTAAAGTTGACCTATTAATAGACACTCTCCCATATGTTTTTACAGATGACCTATTAATAGCCAACCATAAATATATTTCTACAGATGACCTATTAATAGACACTCTCCCTTATGTTTTTACAGATGACCTATTAATACCCACCAACCCATGTTTCTACAGATGACCTATTAATAGACACTCTCCCATATGTTTCTACCGATGACCTATTAATAACCACCGTCCCATATTTCACTGATTAACTACGAACACCTATTATTCTAAGTTACGGAAACATAGCTAGGTATTACATATGTGTGACACCAGCATCTTTAACTAGCACAGTAATGATGTAAGCACGATGAATAATTGCAACAATATCATCCGTAAAGTTAAATTTTAAACCGTGATGGCCTCACTAATAAATTATGTCGCCAATATTATTCCATAGTTAAGACTGGTCAATCGTGTTTCTATAAAAAAATGACCAGGTTCGTCATCACCGAGAAGACAGTAAATTGAATTGATTAAAAAAGAAATATTTTGAACAGATTTTCTCTCACTCGGCCAGCAACAACGAGCTAAAGTTAACGATGGCGCTTAAAATGCTGGAAAGCTGGGAAGTGGGGTTATCAATCGTTAGTATTGAAATTATAGTTAGGAAAAGGGAATACTGGAGATATGATCAGACTTGCTATCACTCGGTCGACAGTTTCGGGCTACGGTTATTAATAGTGCCCAAAATGCTGGGGAGTGCGGCTGACACTCATTATAATTAACAGTATACTTATAAAGAAAAAATGTTGGTGCACTATTTTCATTATTCTGACTATTGTCCTCATCTTTGTCGCCATATTTATTACAAATTATTTGTTTCGCCCTTTCAGTATCTGTCTATATTTCTGAGATGAGGTATTATGTACACTATTTACATTATTCGGACTATTGTCCTCATCTTTGTCGTCATATTTATCACAACGTTTCGGCGTTTCAGTATCTGTCTATATTTCTGAGATGAGTTATTATGTACACTATTTTCATTATTCAGACTATTTTCCTCATCTTTGTCGCCATATTTATTACAACGTTTCGCCCTTTCAGCATCTGTCTATATTTCTGAGAGGAAGTATTATGTACACTATTTACATTATTCCGACTATCTCCGGCCTTCTTCAGGTGGTTGGAATGTCGAACTGAACACTTTATTTCGCTCACTGGGGTAGACTGTTCCATGTCAGTTGTCAGTTATCTCCTGTTAATTCTCTCCAAGTTCTCCACTGCCTTAACCGGGTATTGAACTCACACTCTTTGGGTCGTGTCACTGGATCTAACCAACGCCTTTAGCCACTGTGCCATATGTCATTGATGTCATCTGTGTATGAACATCTCGGTATTATAAACATAATGTCTTCAGCAATCATTTTTACCAGTGCTCATATTGCAGTATTTGCTGTTATCAGTCCATGTTTTTACCAGAGCTCATATTGCAATTATTTTGTTATTATCACTTTTCTCTGGCACTCCTTATTACTGGTTCCCATATTGTCTTCATTTCTATGCTTTGTTGGCTCAGGAGATTTTTGTGGCCTAGCATATGTGCTGATTCCTTAAGTTTACGAATTTTCCAATGATGTTCTTTGTCTATGATTTCAACCTGATCCCAAGAAAGCCGGAGCGTACAATGGCCGAACCATTGTAATAAATCTGGTGATAAAGTTGAGGACGATAGCCCGAATAATGTAAATAGCGTACATAATACTTCATCTCAGAAATATAGCCAGAAAATGCTGGTGATCTGAGTATACTTGGTTTCACTCGTTCGCAACAACGGGATACAATTACTAATGGTGCCTAAAACGCTGGAAAACTGAGGAAAGCAGTAGGTACTCATTACTGTTGGCAGTATACTTAGGAATAGAAAATGCTGGATATTTGACCCGAATTGCTTTCACTCAGTGGACAACAAAGGGGCTACGGTTACCACTTGTACTCGTGACGCTGGGGAGATCGGCTGTGAATCATTACTATTAATATCTACATTCTCATATGTTTCTACCGATAACCTATTAATAACCACTGCCATATGTTTCTAACAATGACCTATTAATAATCACCCATATGTTTTTACCGATGACCTATTAATAACCACACCCCATACGTGTCTACCGATGACCTATTAATAACCGCACCCCATACGTTTCTACCGATGACCTATTAATAACCGCAACCCATACGTTTCTACCGATGACCTATTAATAACCGCACCCCATACGTTTCTACCGATGACCTATTAATAACCGCACCCCATACGTTTCTACCGATGACCTATTGATAACCACCCCTATATGTTTCTATCGATGACGTATTAATACCCCCCTATATGTTACCACTTTTACTCGTGACGCTGGGGAGATCGCCGGTGACTCATTACTATTAATATCTACACTCCCATATGTTTCTACCGATGACCTATTAATAACCACTCCCCATATATTTCTACCGATGAACTATTAATAACCATTCTCATATGTTTCTAACAATGACCTATTAATAATCACCCATATGTTTCTACCGATGAACCATTAATAACCACTCCCCATATGTTTCTACCGTTGACCTATTGATAACCACTCCTATATGTTTCTACCGATGACCTATTAATAACCACCCCCATATGTTTCTACCAATGACCTACTAATAACCACCACCATATGTTTCTACCGATGACCTATTAATAACCACCCCCATATGTTTCTACCAATGACCTACTAATAACCACCACCATATGTTTCTACCGATGACCTATTAATAACCACCACCATATGTTTTTACCGATGAACTATTAATAACCACCCACCATATGTTTCTACCGATGACCTATTAATAACACCCCATATGTTTCTACCGATGACCCATTAATAACCACTCCCCATATGTTTCTACCGATGACCTATTGATAACCACTCCTATATGTTTCTACCGATGACCTATTAATAACCACCCCTATATGTTTCTACCAATGACCTACTAATAACCACCACCATACGTTTCTACCGATGACCTATTAATAACCACCCCCATATGTTTTTACCGATGAACCTTTAATAACCACCCACCATATGTTTCTACCGATGACCTATTAATAACCCCCCATATGTTTCTACCGATGACCTATTAATATTCACAGTCTTAGGGAAAGAAAATGTTGGAGATCTGAGCAGACTTGTTGTCACTCTGTCGACAACATTGAATTACGGTTACCAATCGTGTCTAAAACGCTAGAAACCTTGAGAGAGCGGTAGTCACTCATTACAATTGGCAGCGTACTTAGGTAAATAAAAGGCTGTAGATCTGAGCAGACTTACTCTTCCTCGGTCGACCAGAACGGGATACGGTTGCCAATGAAGCCTAGAACGCTGGAGAACTAATGAAACATTTTAAAACTCGTTTGCCAACAACAGTCAGCAGATACTCTTGGCGCGATAGGCGCAAAAGAATAAAGGAAACTTATTGTCACATGATCGCCTTTGAGACCAAGCATGCATGCGCTGGGAAGAGTTAGATGCATGAATAATAAGCAGAAACCTATAATAAGACGACATTTTAGCAATATAACTTGCAAGCTGCCCTTTGGCATTTTCCCGCTTAATATAAAAAGACTATCTCCGTTTATAGAAGTTCAGAAATATACTCAATGCCCTAAATTTTGAACCGTGCTTTCAGCCAACGCCAGTAAATATACGCCAGAAAAAAAAGATAATAGTGGTAGATGTGGCCCCCAAAAGCGTGAAGGAAAAAAATCATTTATTTTGTTGACTTAGCGGAAAACAAGTTTCGTCCTTTTCAGCCATGATAATTTAATGGCGGTACTAGAGAGCGTCAGGGATGACGATATTTCTTTCGCTTTTCGTCTTCTGTTTTTTTTTCTTTCTTTTCCATGATCTTTGATGGCTTATATGTTTTCTTTGTTTTTTGAAAAGGTTTTCTTTTCTTTTTTTTTTCAGGCTATCCCAGATACGCTCTTAATCTGCTGCTCTAGGCAATCGCGGCTTTCTTCTCTTGCTTCTTCTTGGTTACGTTCTTATAGATTGATTGCCTGCTTGGTATTTTACCATACGTTCTGAGTTCATCCCACTTCTCCTCCTTCTTTCTCTTCTTTTCCTTCTACTTATTTCTTCTCATTATTATTTCACCTTCTCTTGCACTTTCTTTTTCTTCCTCTACGTTTTACTTTTAATTATTTCATTGTCTTCTTCTTCTACTTCTTCTACACATTTATTCTTTTTTTTTCTTCCAGCTTTCATCTTTTTCTATCTGCAGATTCTTCAAGTCATTTTAGCTTGCTTGTTGCACTATTTGCTGAGACTTTCTCTTACTCCTTTTTCTCTTTTCTCCTCCTACTTCTTTCCAATCCTCCTCTTCCTTCGCCTCATATTCTTCTTCTTCTTCAGCTTTCGTTGTTTCTTTTTTCTTCTTTCGTTGTTCTAATTCCATTCCTCCATTCTTCTTCTTCTTCTCCTTTTTTCTTCTTATTCCATTCATCCCCTCTTCTTCTTTTTCTTCTTCAATTCTTCTAATCCCATTCCTCCCTTCTTCTTCTTCTTCTTCTTCTTCTTCTTCTTCTTTTTCTTCTTTCCAACTCTCATTTTCTTTTCCACGCAGTTTTCTTCCTTCCTTTTCATGGTTTTACTACAAATTCTTTCAACAATCTTGTTCTTCTTTCTTTCTTTCTTTCTTTCTTTCTTTCTTTCTTTCTTCTTTTTCCAATCATCCCCTCGTCGTCGTCTTCTTT
>OZ010599.1:27700199-27742699 GCA_963932145.1 Acanthosepion lycidas
CATCCAATATTTCAGTCATTCTTCCGCCATATTTTCTATTACTTTCTGACTGGCTTATTTGCTCTTTAACTACACTCACCCGGAAACTCTTTCCACTGAAACAACTCGGTCGGGCAATTAAATATTAAATACGTCTTGCTATTGAATCAAGAATTATTATTTAATACCATATTTATGATGCTATTTGTTTTAATTACTTCATCTACGAGCTTCCCCATCCCATATCTTATATATATATATATATATATATATATATATATATATATATATATATATATATATATATATTATTAATATGCTTATTTATTGATTTCTTCTTCATTTTTTTTAGTTTTTGTCTTTCGCAGGCCGCGAGAAACATTTATTTTCCTTTCACAAATGAAACTGTGAAAGCGTGTATGGGGTTTCTGTAATGACGACTTGAAAAATGGCTACCCTCCTCCAAATAACAACTTCATTAATACAACTTCGGTTTGCCACTGTATTTTCTGAAGAAAAAAGAAAACGATAGATACATATATATATATATATATATATATATATATATATATATATATATATATATATATATATATATCAGGATGAAGTGATAAATTCGTAACCGGACTCAGGATCTGATTTCAGATATTTTCATTAATGGATATGCTTTTGCCTAAATGTGTTTTAAAAGAAGATTATGTTGAAAAATGAATATATATTGTGTAAAATTGCTGTGGAAATGAGGATGCATAAATCCGATCTCTGACATGTTAGTCTATATGTAAAGGAAGTGGTAGTATGACCAATATATGCTTTAGATAATATTGATTAGTTACTTTCACACCGCTTTAACGTAGTTTCCTTGTACCTTTTTCTATAAATATTGTCATGGTAATTGTTCTGATGAGCTTTCCTTTCACTTGTAATTGTAATCATTGTAAATATTCATTGGGGTTTCATTTTTAAATGTTATTATTTTTATCAACCTTCCCCCTGAACAGATAAATTGTAAATATGGGAACTAGTTAGGTCTTCATAGAGACTTGAGTTATTATGGTGACTGTAGTAAGAATGGTAAATAAGAATATGTTGTTTTAGTGTAAGGAATACCGTGGTATGTTTGGGTCAGTAATTGCGGCTAAGTTTAAGATAAGACAGATTAAAAATCATTCTTCTTTTATACCTCCTTTTAGCCTTGTACCACATTTTTGTATTTTCAAAATAAATATTTCTTTCCTTTTTTTTATCCAGATTTTATGATTTTAAGCGCAGTACTAGATTGGCGGCAAGGTCTCATCAGTGAAATGGCTAGATATAACCTTAAGATCTATGATAACAGCTTCTTCTCTCTCACTTCTCACTTGTGGATCTCTCTCCTGGCTTCTTGCTTTCCAGTCAATTTTGATCTTCAAAAATTCAAATGCAATGTCAATCTTTAATTTGTTTCTTCTTAGCCCCTGTTCTTTTATTGTCCTCTCTCCCAATAAAGAGTCTTTCTTATCTTCTCATATTCAGTATCCCCTTCATCATGAGAGACACTCGACTCATCAACGAATGCATACGTAGTTTTTGGAAGGAGCTGGACTACTGATGAGGCGTTTGTCGTATCACGGGCACATTGAACATTTGCGAAGCTTTGTAAAATCGGTCATAAAATCTACACCCAATTGAATATCTTGTTCGAATTTTGATAATTAAATACGTTATTGTTCAACATGATGCCTATTTAATTTCGTTTGCCTAGGACATGTAGTTAATCAGATGTTTACATTTTGAAGGATGTCAATTTTTGGGGACACCATACATATATATATATATATATATATATATATATATATATATATCTTACTTATTATAAAACTCAGATTGTGTGTGTGTGTGTGCGCGCGTGTGTTTGTGTGTGTGTTTGTCTGTACGTTTATATATTTGATCGGATTTCCTACATTTTTCAACCGATTTCAACAAAACTTCACTGGACTACGTAAAATTACCTTGCGGTGCTTCTAACAGCGCCAAAAATTGAAAAAACACAATTGTTTTTACACGAAATCAATTTGAAAGCACGGTTAAGTGTATCGCACCCGGCCGGAAGTTACTGCCGACTACTCAAACGTCCAAACGCCGTTAACTTCCGGTGACTCAGCGTTTTTTTCTCAGAGAACGATACACAAAAAGTAAACAAATGAAATCTAAACATACACAAGTCCTCCTAACTAAAAATAATAACCGGAAACTACTTTAAATACACATGGTGTCCAATTTTTTTTTTTTTTTTTTACTGTATTCAATAAGTAAAAATCATCAATTGTAAAAGATTACAGAAAGGCTACTAAATGAATAATATTTGTTAGATCATAATTAATATGTATATACATATATATATATATATATATATATATATATATATATATATATATATATATATATATATATATATATATATATATCTTACTTATTATAAAACGCAGATTGTGTGTGTCTGTACGTTTATATATTGGATCGGATTTCCTACATTTTTCAACCGATTACAACAAAACTTCACCTTTTTTTGGCAGGTAGTGTTTCTTATTGTCTTGCACACTTTTTCTTTATTTTTACATTCAGAATGCTCTAAAAAGTGCATTTACAAGACAATTGTTTATAATAAAATTCTATTCATCAATCGATAGACTCATAACGATTGTAAACAATGTTTTTGCTTGAGTTTGGGTTTAACCAATTCGTAAAAAAAAACAAAAACAAAAAACTAATTAAGACATGCGTGTCCGTCAACCTTAAACAATAATGTTTGTCAATTTTATTTTTCAGTCTTTATGATGGTCGATACTTGATCTATCTCATACTGTTATATCCCCGGGCAACGCCCGGCTCTACTGCTAGCATATATATATATATATATATATATATATATATATATATATATATATATATATATATATAAAACTTAAAAAATTAGATTAATTGAATACGCGACCTTGGTTTCAACCTCACGGTTTCATTAGGCGATTTCTATCAAATGACCAGCCAACGCTTTATTAAGAAAAAAAACAAAACAAAAAAAAAATAAAACAATAATAGCGTTACATTATTATTTTTCAAAAAATAAACCAACTCACAATGGTTATACGCATAACATTGAGTGCAATAGAAAGGAGGTGGGTATAGAGAAGGAAAAAGAAAGAAAAAAAGAACAAAGATGAAGAGAATAAGAGAAAAGAAGAGGCAAGCAAGTGTATTTTAAAAGTATGAAGAAAAGTAGAAAAGTAAAGTAAATGTAACGTAAGGAAGGGTGGGGAGGGAAAGCAAGCGTATTGTAAATATAACAGCGGGGTTTTAAAATTACATTTTTTATCCGGCCTCATATTCAGTTAATAAATTTTTTTTTATATGAAAGCATGGACATAAATTTTCGGATTTATTTCCGAAATCTTAACTTCTTGCCTTCATATCACTCAACATAATGCGTTTGACCGTCGTACGTTTTTTTATTTATTTTTCATAAATGATAATGTAGCATTCTTTATGTTTCCTTTTATTTAATAAAGCGTTGGGTGGTCAGTTGATAGAAATCGCCTGATAACGCCGTAAGGTCGAAACCAAGGTCGCGTATTCAACTAACCACCTAATTTTTAAGGGTAACAGTTCCACGTGTTACTTTTAATTTTATTTTATTTTCACACGTGTATTGAGCATTTTTTATACTAATGTTTCCTGGTCTGATTCAACTCTGACCATTAACCTTATACAGGGTGTCCATAAAGTTCTTGTGCACTTAAAAAAATTATAACTTTATTTGTATTTGTGATAGAAATAATTTGTAAAAAGGATTAGAAAGAAGTAAATCTATCTTTTTTATGGTTTTATTGAAATTTTATTTAAGTTTCCACGTGTCCTCCATCATTATCAATAAAAAGGGTAATACGATTTTGCAGTTCACGGAAAACATTTGCCAACTGATTTACAGTAATGCGTGAAATCACAGGAGTTATTTTAGCTATACTTAAAATTAGGTACATTAAACTTTATAACATTTTTTACAGATTATTTCTATCGAAAATACAAATAAAGTTACAATTTTTTTAAAGTGCACACGAATTTTATGGAGAGACTATATATATATATATATATATATATATATGTATGTATGTGTGTGTGTGTGTGTGAGTGTGTGTGTAAAAATATATAGAAAATAGGAAAGAACTCGTTAGGTAAGTAATCCAAAGTTCTTTAGTATTTTTGTTATTATTTTAAAAAAATAATGCTCGATACAAAAGTAGAGCATCAATATAATTATTTATTTAAAAATATGATTCCAATGCTACATAAGAGTTATCATGTTTCAAAACAAGAGCTGAAAACTTCAATATAATTATTTGAATTAAAGTACCAAGCTCTGTTCCATCTTCAACGAAATCTTTTTTTGGAATAACTTATTCCTGAAATTTACGCGTTTTATAAGCATATTCATTATTGAAATTAAAATTACTATGGTAACGGCTAGAGCAATTGTTTAAAGAAAAGGCAATCTTATTTTTAAATAAATAAATAAACCAAGTGTATCATAAAATTTTATTTTTTAATATTTTTTATTCTTCAAAACATATATATATATATATATATATATATATATATATATATATATATATATATATATATATATATAATGAAAAATATACAGAAAAAACAAACAAAAATCCTTATATGCAATTATGCTGTTTTAATGTTAATATAATGTCAACGTCGGACGTTTCGGTCTAATAAATCATCTTCAGGACATATTCATAAAATATAATTAACATTATCAATTCAACATGACAAAGACGATGGACATAAGAACAAGACTTATCCAAACAGATAACTGAAAGTTTTATAAGATCAGCTATAATACGCGTCTTCTATTAAATAAAACTAAATGCAAGATTATAAATATTCTCACAGACGACGAAGTCATAAAAGGAGAACATTTTGGCGGGACTCTGGGTTCTCCTATTTGTTTGACATAGCAGAGAGTCCTGTTGCCAGACGTAAGGTTTTCCCGGGGCCACCATCTTCACCCAAGGCAGCATTACCTATTGAAGGCACCCGATGTAAACCTCCGGGTTGAGTCTGACGCCCTGTGGGAAGATGAATGGAGGCCATCACTAGTGATCACTCCAAAAACCATGATGTTGACTGGATATATCATCTAAATCTTTCTGAATCCCCTGTACTTTCATCAGCTTGACACTCAGGAAATATTCGTATTGGAGCTGCCGGCGCCAATGCCAAGTATTACAGCATGTCTTTTCCAAATCTCTGGTTGAATGAATTACGTCATTGTGTTCTTTGTTCTCAGAGATAGTACCCAACTGACCCTACTATACTGTGCAGTCAACAAAATAAACAACGCGCATACGCGAAATTAAAAATATAAAATGGCAACAATTCACCCATATTACCGTATATATATATATATATATATATATATATATATATATATATATATATATATATATATACTATTAAATAAGTGATATAAACAAATTTATACTATGTTAATAAAAACCCGATTAAAAATAAATAAATAAAATAAGAAACAAAAAATAAAAAATAAATAAAAAATAAGCAAAATAATTTAACCCAAATAAATAAATAAATAAATAAACGACTTCTGGTAAAATAATAGCCTACCCACAATGCACCACTGACCTGTATATATATAAATAGCCGAGAAAAATAACAGCACACGTGGCCTAACGATTGCATATAGCATGAAACAGACTATAGCCTCTAAGTGTTGACTTCTATGTTCACTTTTATATATATATATATATATATATATATATATATATATATATATATATATAGAGAGAGAGAGAGAGAGAGAGAGATAGGCTAGTGCTTAATGAAATTTGAAGGATAAAAGAAACAACAACGACAAAAACAACAACATAATAATAATAATAATAATAATAATAATAATAATAATAGTAGAAAGATTTTAAATCAGGATTTTCTCACACGCCTGTGTCCTTTTTCACCAAAACGAGGGAGTGGGATTCTTTTTTCCGATTTATATCTCAAATTTCATTGATAGGTCTATTAAATCTGCATATTACAAGAAGCACACGAATATATATATATATATATATATATATACATACATATACATACATATACATACATATATATATATATATATATATATATATATATATATATATATATGGGTTAATTTTTAAGTTTGATATTGAATTTAATCTTTATGACTTGAGTCAAGTTCCGAAACATAGTAATTTCTGTATCACGATGGAATCATATTAAACACACACACACACACACATACACACACATATATATATATATATATATATATATATATATATATATATATATATATATATATATATATATATATACTGAAGATTGCGTGTTTGCTTGAAACTCCGAGTCGTGCTATCGACATAAAATATTATGTATATTCGCTCATATATACTTAATATTTATGTTATATAACATTGAGTACAGTTTAAAGAAACCTGAGAAAAATATATGTATGTGCAAATATATATGCGTATACATATATTCTTTTATCATACCCATATCTATCTATCTATCTATCTATCTATCTATCTATCTATCTATCTGTTATAAAATATTTTAATTAATATTTTTACATTTTTAGAATTTTTTGCATATTCTGAAGACGACTTGAAATATTACAGCAGAGTTCAGCAATACAGCGTGAAATACAGCAAAGAAAAAGAACTGTAGGTCATACTTTCCACATGAGGAGTCAACCTTATAGCTTTGTTAATCTCGTTCAAAATTTTGTTCAACGTCTTTGACCATTTGAATTGCATATTTAAATTTTGTTGTATGCTATTCCGAAATAGTTTCTACTGCCAATTTACAAAATAGATAAAAAAATATTAGTTTCAGTCATAAATAATTTTCGTTTTTGTTTACCAGATTTATTCTTCCTGAAATAACGTACGGTTATATTTTATCCAATTATAATGGGTGTTTCATTAAGTCGGATCAATGTCATCAGTAAATAAATCAGTGTTATTAGTGAAAATTTATTTATTTCTCTATTGGATCATGGCAGTTATTTCTGAAAAATAATATCGCCCAAATGCCCGCCAAGGATTCGGCGGCAAACATCCACTCGATGGTCAAAATTTTTTATGGCGTCTCTGCATAGTTGCTCCTCGATATCACCAATATGCCTTGTTATCTCATCCTTCAGCTGCGGAGTTGTTATTGGCTTGTTGGCATAGACCTTACTTTTTAGATGACCTCAAAGGAAGAAATCTAAAGGCGTCAAGTTGCACGATCGTGATGGCCGATTGACTTTGTTGTTTCGAGAGATGATGCGACCTGTGAACTTATTGCAATTCTGTTTGAACGTCCATATTCGTAATAGGTTTCGATAACTTTAACACGTTGTTTGATTGTTAATCTTTCTATAGTTTAAATTCCCAAAGACTTAAGTTGTTATGTCTGAAAGAAAAAGAAAAAAAAATCATTAAGATGCTTAATTCATATTTAAAATCGGTCCAAGTTATTGGAACATCCTTTAGTACTTGCTGAAAACATTGTTGCTACGCATGTGGCTAACAATCCAGACACCTCTATTCGTCTATCGCGCGCAGGAACCTCTCCCCAGCAACGTTACGTCGTTTCCAATTGCGCTCTCGGTTGGTCGATTATGTTGACCAAAATCTTCGCGGTGTGCGTGAAATGCATTTCTGTCTGAAAGTCCATTTTCGTGATAGGCTTCGATAACTTTAACACCTTAAAGTTGTTAAATCTGAAAGAAAAAGAAAAAAAAAAACATTAGCCGCTTAAATTAAATTAACATTTAAAATCGGTTCAAGTTATTGGAACGCCCTATATATTCAGGGTTTATTTTTTGTTTTTTGTTGTTTTTTTTGCGTTGACTTCTTGCTAAATTCCATGAAACTCTTTGACCGATGTAAAATTCCGTGAAAACCTTTTCGACGAACTCTTGAATATGGTTTCCATCAAACTAAAGTTTTGCCTCTCAAAACCTTTTGCAGGCTTCGAAGAAGGTAAAATTTGATAATCGGTTGGTACAAGGTCAGCTGAATATGTCAAATTCGATAGGATCGACAAAACTAATTTCAATTTTTTTTCTGAGTTATTTTTGCTCTGAGAGCAGCATTTATATTATTGACGAATGTAGGTTGCTTTATGGTTAAACCTCTAGGGAAATGTTCCAGCTGCTGGATTTATAAATGTGCATTTAGTGTTTCGCTGCGTTTTAAAGACTCTAAATGAATAATAGGCCGAAAATTCTACCACACACACAGCATTACCTTTCCTCCATAGAGCTCAAATTTTGGGAGGTTTTGGGCCACATCACGTTGAAACACTGCTTCGCGTACGATCTCCAAATTTAAGCACCATCGAGTCGGGACAGTGCCCGGATGTATGACCGCTTGAGAATGCTATGCACTGTAAGCTTGGATGTGCGGGTGGTGTAATGGATAATGACTCGGAATTGTTAGTCGGAGAGCCGGGTTCCAATTCCTGTTGGGTCCGTTTTATTCACTTAGTCGCAAACACATTTGAGAAAAGCATGAACCCACCACTTCTCCGCCAGCTATGGGTTAATTAGTAAGACTTGTAGCCCTAAAAACATTATTATAACCCCCACCCCGTTCCAAATATTTACACTCTAAAAATATCTTATGCCTTTAAATAACCTGCAAAAGGTTGATAACCGTAGAAAAATAATTCAATCTGCTTTTGCGTCGTTTGTAGAGATTTATTTTTGCCAATGCGATACCTTTTACGTTGAAAATTGTAGTACGTAACCCACCTTTCATTACCTGTTTTGATGTATTTAGGAACAGTTAGTTTGGATGATACATTCGTCATTACAATTTTCCACCCCACACAAAAAAAAAACAAAAAAAAAACGGAAATTATTTATAACTCAACCTAATAGGTATTATATTAAATGTAATCTTTTTCAGCGTTTCAAAGAAAGTTGATAATATAAAAATGCCTTATGTGTTCCGCGCGAGTGTGTGTGCGTCGTGTTCTTTTTACGTTTTGACAGTAACCCGCCACTCACACACATACACAAAAAAAGAAATATATGGCCAAATAGAAAGTTGTAGCAAGTCAAAATGGCGTGTCGATCGGCTCACACGATTCCCGATTGTTCCCGAGTTTCCTTTGTACTTTGTCCGCACTTGTCGGCCATCTTGGCGCGGTTTTAATTAGATTCGTGATTTCCCCTCCGAGTCGAGAACGCGCTGGCCGCAAGTGGAAACAGTCAGACGTCATTGATGGCGAAATGACTTCATAATTGAAAAAGCAGATCATCTGAAAGAAAATAAAAATGGAAATAAGAAAGAAATGTAAGAAGAAGGAGAAAAAATGATGAAGAAGAAATCGAGAAAGAGATAAAAAAAGATAACGGCTGAGAATTCGATGTCTGCTATTCAACGGAGGATAAAGGAAAAGTAATTTTAAGGTAGATACGAAGAAGAAAAGAAAAGGAAGTTAGAAAAGCAGAAAGCAGTTGAAAGTTAGCAGACGATAAAAACGTATAGAAAGAAAGGAAAAAAGAGAAAGAGGAAGATAAAAAAAAGAAAAGAAAGAAACATTAGTAGGTGCGATAAAAAACAAAGATCCTATTAATAAAAAAACAGTGTTATGCCGAAGAACGAGAGAGATAAAGTAAAATAAAAGAGAAAAAAAAACAGACTATCAAAATAAAAACTGAATGAAAGAAATAAGACAATGAAGGAAAAAAAATCAATGAAACAAACATGAAAAAGAATGAACGAAAGCAATAAGAAAAAGATTGAATAAAAAATAAAAAGAAGAATGAATTATGTGAATGAGAAAATAATGAATGAAAAGATAAGATTAATGAAATAAATTATTGAAAGAAAAAATAAAAAAAGGGTTGAAATGGAAAGTACTTTAGAAAGAGAACGAAGAGGTAATAAAAACGGAAGAAAAATTAAATGAAAATTGAGAAAATATGTATAATCATAATTAAATGAAAGAACGAATGAGAAAAATGAGTGAAAAAATGCATGAAAAACAAAAGAATGAATAAGAGGAATAAAGAAAATGATGAATGAAAGAATAAGACAATGAATGACTGAAAAAGAATAGAATGAAAAAAAGAATGAATAAAATGCTAAGAAAATAATCAAAGACATACATAATAAAAATAACGAATGAAAGAAATAAGACAATGAATGAATGAAAGGAATGAGAAAAAAGAATAAAGGAAGGAAATAAGAAAAAGGATGAATGAAAGAAATAAGACAATGAATGAAAGGAATGAGAAAAAAGAATAAAGGAAGGAAATAAGAAAAAGGATAAATGAAAGAAATAAGACAATGAATGAATGAAAGGAATGAGAAAAAAGAATAAAGGAAGGAAATAAGAAAAAGGATGAATGAAAGAAATAAGACAATGAATGAATGAAAGGAATGAGAAAAAAGAATAAAGGAAGGAAATAAGAAAAAGGATAAATGAAAGAAATAAGACAATGAATGAACGAAAGGAATGAGAAAAAAGAATGAAGGAAGGAAATAAGAAAATGGATGAATGAAAGAAATAAGATAATGGATGAATGAAAGGAATGAGAAAAAAGAATGAAGGAAGGAAATAAGAAATAGGATGAATGAAAGAAATAAGACAATGAATGAACGAAAGGAATGAGAAAAAAGAATGAAGGAAGGAAATAAGAAAAAGGATGAATGAAAGAAATAAGACAATGAATGAACGAAAGGAATGAGAAAAAAGAATGAAGGAAGGAAATAAGAAAATGGATGAATGAAAGAAATAAGACAATGAATGAATGAAAGGAATGAGAAAAAAGAATAAAGAAAGGAAATAAGAGAAAGGATGAATGAAAGATAAAAAAATGAATGAAAGAAAGAAGAAAAAAGAATGAAATATATATGAAAAAGATTAAGTGAAAGAATCAAAAAAAGTATGAATTAAAAAAAAAAGGTGAACAAAAACATAGCAGACTACAGAAGTTTTGAGAAGAAATGTGGCGAAAAAGGAAGGAAGATAACTCATTGAATGAAAGAGAAAAGAATGGAAAAGAGTTCTTTAGAAGAAAGGGAAAAGAAAGACAAATTCAAAAGAATGAAAACCAGAAAGAATTAAAAAAAAAAGAAGAGAAAGGAATAAAAGTAAAACGGAAGTAAGAAAGACAGAAAACGATTTAAAAAAGGAAAAAAAAAACAACTCAGGAAATTATGAAAAAGAAAGAAAAAAATGAAAGAAGGAAAGGAGAAAAAAGTAAAGAAAGAAAAAAATAAAAGAAAGAAAAGAAATCTAAAAGATCGGCAGAAGAAAAAAAACGAATGAATTTAGAAGGAAAAAGAGAAGGAAAAATAAGTAAAACAAGAAGGAAAGAAAGATAAAAAAAGGAAATAATTACAGAAAATATAAACAAGACGACAAAAAGAAGGAAAAAGAGAAAAAAAAAAGGAAGAAAAATAAGGAAGCCAGAAGGAACAAAACGGACGAACACGAAGGAATAAAAAGAGCAAAAACGGATTTAAACATTGAAAAAGAAAAGCGAAGAAGAAAGGAAGAAAAAAAGGAGGAAATGAAAGAATACACGGGATAAGATTGAGGAATAAAATTAGAAAAAGCAAAAGAAAGATGTAAACTTAGTAAGAAGAAAATGAAAGAGGAGAATATGAAAGAAAATACGAGAAAAGGGACTGAATGAAAGGAAAGAAAATGAAAGAAAACATAAAATAGAAAGAGAAAAATAACAAAAGAGAAAAAAATTAAAGAAAAGAGTGAACAGGAATCGTAAATTAGAAGGAAAATTGAGGAGAAAGTAATAAGAAAATAAAGAAAAATGAATTGAAAATTGAGTAAATGTCTGTAATCATGATTAAATGTCATGGTTTTTGCCTTCTGGGTGAGTTTGTGTGAGACGTGAATAAAATAAGCTGAAAAACGTTTATTTTTCTTCCTTCATCGGTTCATATCAATCTTTCTCAGCTTGTATGCATCTATCTTTCTCAGGTTTTTCGTCGATCTATCTATCTATGTATCTACCTAATTCGGTTAAAACCTATCTATCCAATTATGTCTAAAACTATGTATCCAATTCTGATTCTTTCTATCTATCTATCTATCTATCTATCTATCTATCTATCTATCTCAGTCTATTTAAACCTTTCTACCTATTTATCTCTGGTTTACATCTCTCTCTGTCTCTCTGTCTCTCTATCTATCTATTCAATTCTGTTAAAACCTATCTATCCAATTATGTTTAAACTTACGTATCCAATTCTGATTACACATATCTATCTATCTATCTATCTATCTATCTATCTATCTATCTATCTATCTATCTATCTATCTATCTATCTAATTCGGTTAAAACCTATCTATCCAATTATGTCTAAAACTATGTATCCGATTCTGATTATCTATCTATCTATCTATCTATCTATCTATCTATCTATCTATCTATCTATCTATCTATCTATCTATCTATCTATCTCAGTCTATTTAAACCTTTCTACCTATTTATCTCTAGTTCACATCTCTCTCTCTCTGTCTCTCTCTGTCTCTCTCTCTCTATCTATCTATCCAATTCAGTTAAAACCTATCTATCCAATTATGTTTAAACCTTCGTATCCAATTCTGATTACACATATCTATCTATCTATCTAGCTAGCTAGCTAGCTGAAATTTATTTAAATCTATCTATCTATTTATCCGAATGTGAGTATCAGAATTCCTTTCTTCTTACGTGTCGCAGAAATTTCAGCTGCATCTTCCTGATGTTAAGTATAAGTTTCCTCTTTGTTTGCATCTTCTCCAAAACCTCATCGTTGCTCACATTTTCGGTCCATGGTATCCTTAGCATCCTTCTGTAGAATCGTATCTCCGTCGCTTCGAGTCTCTTCTTCATCTTTAATGAGATCGTCCAACATTCGTTGCCGTAAAGGAGAACAGATGTCATGTAAGAGTTCACTAATTTTGTTACCAACTAAATCCTCCTGTCTCGTAATACTCTGTTTAGCTTTTGGAATGTCTCTTTGGCCAACCCAATACATCTTCGGATTTCAGCGTCGCACTGACGGTCCTCTGTCAGAACATTTTCCAGATCGTTCCCTCATCCCTCATCGTTGCTCACACGCTCGGTCCATGATATCCTCAGCATCCTTCTGTAGAACCATACCTCCGTTGCCTCGCGTCTCTTCTTCATCTTTGAGGAGACCGTCCAACATTCACTTGCCGTAAAGGAGGACAGATGTCACGTAGCAGCTACGTACTCTTTTCTTTGTTACCAAAGAAATCCTCCCGTCTTGTAATACTCTGCCTAGCTTTTGAAATGCGTCTTTTAGCCATCCCAATACGTCTTCGGATCTCAACGTCGCACTGACGGTCCTCTGTCAGAACACTTCCTCTACAATCTTCAAAAATGTAACGTCAATCGGCATCTCCTGCCTTCACGATACTGAGAATTCAATGGACTGTGAGCGCTAATGAAGTTTTTGATAAAATGAAAGAAAAAATGACACTTATATTTAACAGCAGAATGAAAGTTAAAATTTATGAGACACTTAATGAGAAAAGAGTGCTTCGAAAACTTGATACTCAGAGGGCATATTGAATGGCAATAGAGACGGAGTAAACAACGCTTAACCTTCTTAGTAAGTTTGTGTAAATTGAAGACCTAAAAGGGTCTAGGAGAGCTGAAAGAAAGACATTTTATTCAGGGCTACAAAGAACAGGAAATTGCGGAGAGCCATAATCGCCAACGCCGTGAAGTGGCACGGGATATAGAAGAAAAAGAACGGAAGAGCTACAAACTCTGGAAAGAAAGACGCGGACGCTGCACGAAAAGTTTTATATATATATATATATATATATATATATATATATATATAGATAGATAGATAGATAGATAGATAGATAGATAGATAGATAGATAGATAATGATAATAAGAAAACAGAGACTTTAAGTATCCATTTCGATTATAATTTATTTCGTGAATACCGTGGAGTTCAACTCTTCATATCGGAATCTCCTCCGTTTTTTACGGAGGATATTTCCGTCGGTGTTTACGAAATAAATTATAATCGAAATGGATAATTAAAGTTTCTGTCTTTTTATTATCAATTTAATGTCATTATAATGCTCTGTAATCTACATTGAGCTCTCTCCAGATTTATATCGTACATAAATAATACGCTGATGTCTCCTTCTGAGCAGGCTTCGGGTAAATACCGAAGTCGAACAGGACTTCTTGTCGGCCTCGCTTGCCTTCGAGCAGGGAGGATCCCAGACGAGGCTATGCCAAAGGACAGGATCTCGTCCCAGAATTTTTGCCTGAGGGTACGCATTCGGAAAGCCCCACTTTAAAAATCGGCCTTGTGCCACATCCGGCTTTGTGGCGAGGCTTGGAGTATAAACATTATATACATTATGACTACGTGTTTTAGAAGCCCCCAAAAAGCCCAAAAAAGAAAACGGTTTATAAAACGTTAGGTAAACAAAACAAGACAAATTATGAAATAGCACACAAATAAGACGCAGACGGAATAGAATAAAAGGGGGAGAATGCTTCAAGAGAATATAAAAGCAAGAGAGGTAAAACCGCTACATGTTCATGTTTTTAAACTCATCCATTAAAATATGAGTGAGAATAATTGTCAACGAGAAAAGTAATAGTTAAAACCTCAGCACACACGACCATAAGGCCCTATCATTGGACCTACTTTGTTCCTAACATCAATGACCTTCGGATGGCATCATTCTCACCTCAGTATCTATGCTTTTACTCCTGTCTCAGTTGTTAGTCGGATCGGTTCGATAGGATCAAATTGGCAGCTGATCTCAGAAATCACCTGCAATCTGTTGTTAACTGGTGCAAAGAAGATCTTGAAAAAGCTATCAAAATACAAGTACCTTGAAATCGTAATCTTAAAAGTGAGGCACATGGGAGCATCAACAATCTCTTTTGTAGTTGGAGCCCTCGGATTTATTGGAAAATATTCCAATAGACTCAATGAAGGGGTTCCTGGTAGCCGATGCCTTAAAGGAGATACAATTTTTTTTTCTCACGAGTACAGTCCACGCCTTACGAAGAGCTTTACTATATAAAATATGATTTTTTTCAAAAAGTTTTTTTAATTGCTCAGTGGAAAATATCATGATGCCATTTTTAATATTAGATCTCTGGGAGGGACTCGGAATGAAATGTGTTTACACTAGAAATCAAAGGAAGTAATAATAATAATAATAATAATGATAATAATAATAATAATAATAATAATAATAATAAGAAGAAGAAGAAGAAGAAGAAGAAGAAGAGGAAAAAGAAATATAGGGAGGATAAGGATGCTAAAGAAAGGTGACAGAACAATAATAATAATAATAATAATAATAATAATAATAATAATAATAATAATAATAATAATAATAAAAAGCAGACTGTAATGTATCTTTAAAGATTTTAAAAAGTATCAAAATACAAATATTTTGAAGTGCAAATCTCAAAAGAGTGGCACATAAAGAAATCATTAATTCCAATTGTGGTTGGGTGATATTAGAAACCGTATATATTTTTGTATTTTCTTTCGCCATCTCTGCCTTGTTGCATTTTCTCTAAAATCATTTCAGTGTTGGCGAATTCCATTCGCTATTTAGTCAGTTCGATTTTTTTTTCTATTCGACATTTTGTCCGTTCGACACTTTGTCCATTCGTCATTTTGTCCGTTCGACACTTTGTCCATTCGTCATTTTGTCCGTTCGTCACTTTGTCCATTCGTCATTTTGTCCGTTCGACACTTTGTCCATTCGTCATTTTTTCCGTTCGTCACTTTGTCCATTCGTCATTTTGTCCGTTCAACACTTTGTCCATTCGTCATTTTGTCCTTTCGACACTTTGTCCATTCGTCATTTTTTTCCGTTCGTCACTTTGTCCATTCGTCATTTTGTCCGTTCGACACTTTGTCCATTCGTCATTTTGTCCGTTCGTCACTTTGTCCATTCGTCATTTTGTCCGTTCAACACTTTGTCCATTCGTCATTTTGTCCGTTCGACACTTTGTCCATTCGTCATTTTTTCCGTTCGTCACTTTGTCCATTCGTCATTTTGTCCGTTCGACACTTTGTCCATTCGTCATTTTGTCCGTTCGACATTTTATTTGTTTGATACTTTGTCCGTTCGACACTTAGTCTGTTCGACATTTTGTCCAAATGTCATTTTCTCTTTCGACACTTTTTGCTTCGGCCTTGACCTACTACCGGTGGATTATACGACATATCTACCTTATTATTATTATTATTATTATTATTATTATTATTGCTTGTGTGTTATGTTTTCTGCTTTGTATCCTGTAGAACCTGGTCCTTAGGACCTATAGGAGAAATGCCATTTAATTGATAGCACTTTTCTTAGTAAGTAGGATGTTCCTAGTAGTTTTATTGGTGTTGATGTTACCTTGGACACTGTTAGTAGAATTGTCCATTCCTTTTCCCACGAGGCCCAGAACTCCGATTACAATTGGTACAGAGTCTCTGTCTTCATTCCTGACTTCCTGATAATCTCGATCTCCAGGTGCTTCTATTTGGACAATTTCTTGATAATTTTCATGGTGTTTCACTCAGATGGTACTGCTAGTCAATAAGCACATACTTCCTGAATTTCTTGTTTTTTATATCAGACTTGTTGGCTTTTATTTCCTTGTTAGTTTGAATTGGGATGTCCCAGAGGATAGTTACATCGTTATTTTGGGTAACTGTGTCTGGTTGATGGTCATAACATCTCTCAGTGGTTTCGATTTTGTGCTTCATGCATATTTTTCAGTACACATATGTAAATACCTTGTTATGGCTCTGGGTATATTTATCTTTTGCCAGTTCCGTACATCCTGATATAAAATGGTCGAGAGTTTCATCATATTTTCCGCAGATCATGTATTTTCGGGTTAGTTCCATCCTTGATTATGTGACACTGATAGGATCTGGTTGCGAGGCTTTGGTCCTGAGCTGCAATAATTAGGCCTTCTGTCTCAGCTTTCAACCCAGTGCTTCTCAAGTACTGCTGTGTTTTCTGTTGGCCACATCTACTTTTTTCGTTCTTTTTAGATATTTACCATGCAACGACCTGTCCTCCAGTTTTGTTGTAATTTCATTTGGCCAAGATGTTTTGCTTTCTTTTTCCTGCTTTGGCGTAAATGGTATTCGCTTTGGGTTTTTTTTGTTTTTTTTTTGTAGGGTTTATTATTATTATTATTATTATTATTATTATTATTATTATTATTATTATTATTAACATTATCGCTAAGAATGCGCCAGGTTTTATACTTGATTCTGTCGGTAAATATTAGTCGAGTTTATACCTTAATTTATAGTTGAACATTGACCAATTCCTTTTTCTCTCTTTTTTTCTCTTTTTATTTTTCACTGGATAATTTTCATTTGTGTATTTCTTTCATTTACTTATTACTTTATGCTTTCTTTTCTCTAATCGATTTTTCTTTCTTTTTTACCTGTTTCTTTTAATTCTTTCAATATCTGTGTTAGTCATTCTTATCCTTTCTACATTTCATCTTTTCTTTATTGAATTTGTATGTTTGTTCTTTTCTTCTAGTTTCTTTTCTTCTATTCTCTTTTCTTTTCTTTGCTTCTCTTTTCTTTTCTTTTCTTCTCTTCTCTTTTCTTTTCTTTTCTTTTCTTTTCTTCTCTTCTTTTTTCTATTCTTCTCTTTTCTTTTCTTCTCTTTTCTTTTCTTCTCTTCTCTTTTCTTCTCTTCTCTTCTCTTTTCTTTTCTTTTCTTCTATTTTCTTTTCTTTTCTTCTCTTCTCTTTTCTTTTCTTTTCTTTTCTTCTCTTCTCTTTTCTTCTCTTTTCTTTTCTTCTCTTTTCTTTTCTTTTCTTCTCTTCTCTTTTTTCTTTTCTTCTCTCTTCTTTTCTTTTCTTCTCTTCTCTTTTCTTTTCTTTTCTTCTCTTCTCTTCTCTTTTCTTCTCTTCTCTTTTCTTTTCTTCTCTTCGCTTCTCTTCTCTTTTCTTTTCTTTTCTTTTCTTTTCTTCTCTTCTTTTTTCTATTCTTCTCTTTTCTTTTCTAACACTTACTAGTTTTTCCTTTCAGTCATTTTTTCTTTCATTCTTTCTTGGACGGATTGTATTTATATAAACGTATTGCGTTTATTGTTTTTTTTTCTTTTCTTCACATTTTTTTATTCCTTTAATTTTCTTTCTTTTAATTTTTGTTGACACATTTCTTCATTCGTTCATTTTTTTTTATTTCATCCCTTTTTCATTTTTTCAGCATTTTGTCTTCATTCATATCTTTCTTTCTATTCGTTTTCGTTTTTTTTATGGGTTGTCTTTCTTTCCGCTTTCATCTATTCCTTTTTCTCTCTTTCTTTCTCTCTTTCTTTCTTTCTTTCTTTCTTTCTATATTCTTACATAAATTTATTTTTTTCCTTCATCGATTCCTTTGGTTTTCTTAGTTTCTTTGTTTGTTTGTTTCTTTCTTCTTACATATATTCCCCTTTCTTTCTTTCGTCTATTCCTTTGTTTTTCTTCCTGTCTTTCTTTTTATTTTATTTTTTTGTTTCTATCTTCTTACATCTATTATTTTCCTTTCTTTCTTTTTTCCGCTTTTGTCTATTCAGTTTTCTTTCTTTCTTTCTCTCTTTCTTTCTTTCTTTCTTTCTTTCATCTATTCCTGTTTATCTTTCTGTCTTTGCTTCTATCTTTCTTCTGACAAATGTTCTCTTCATTCTTTTTTTCTCTCTTTCTTTCTTTCTTTCTTTCTTTCGTTCTTTCTTTCATCTATTCCTGTTTCCTCTATTTCAATTTCTTTCTTTCTTTCTTTCTGGTATTCCTTTTCTTTTTCGCCTCTTTCTTTGATTCTTTTTTCTTTCTTCTTATATTTATTTTCCTTTCTTTCCTTGTTTCTTTATTTTTCCAGTTTTGTTTGTTTCTTTCTTTCTTTTCGCTTTCGTCTATTTTCTTTTTTTTTCTATCATTCTTCTTAAATATAAATATATTCCTTTTACTTCTTTCTTTCTTACTTTCTTTCTTTCTTTCTTTCATTTATTCCCTTTTTTCTTTCTTTCTTTCTTTCTTTCATTTATTCCCTTTTCTTTCTTTCTTTCTTTCTTTCATTTATTCCCTTTTCTTTCTTTCTTTTATTCCCTTTTCTTTCTTTCTTTCTTTCTTTCTTTCATTTATTCCCTTTGCTTTCTTTCTTTCTTTCTTTCTTTCTTTCTTTCTTTCTTTCTTTCATTTATTCCCTTTGCTTTCTTTCTTTCTTTTCGCTTTCGCCTATTCCCTTTTCTTTCTATTATTCTTCTTACATATATTCATTTTACTTCTTTCTTTCTTCTTACATCTATTAGGTTGGTGCAAAAATAATTTCGTTTTTTAACATATGTTGCTATGTGAGAAAACGAAATTATTTTTGCACCAACCTAATATTTTCTATTCTTTTCTTTTCTTTTCTTTTCCTTTCTTTCTTTCTTTCTTTCTTACAACCATTTTCTCACTCATACAAATGTAGCTACAAATCAACGATCGATCACAAACCAACCCATTCTCTCGCCCCCTGCACTTTAACACTGGTCAAACCTTTTCCCCGTATCACTCCTCTACTCTCTTTTGATTCCCATTGCCAATTTAAGTCCCGAGAAAATCACCCCCGTGCCGAGTCAAGCTGGAGTTGTTCAATTACGCGTCTCCCTAATTATCTTGATCATTAGTTTGTACGACACGGCCGCAAGTTCCAATCAAGCATTTTGGTGATTATTGAAGCCTCTGCTGTGTAACCATCATAGGACGCTTACTCTGCCCAGTTCTGTTTTCAGCTTCACTATCGTCTTCCCTGATTCATCTTCAGTGACCTTACAGCTGCTACTTTGTGTTAAGGCGTTGGAACGTTCGCGTTTGGAAACAGGAGTCGGTACGATTAATGACTGTGTGGTTTCTTTTACCGGGATTTTCACGTACGATTCTCCAGGGTACGGCTTTTGGGGGCCGGGGATGGAGAAAGGCTAAATATTACTAATGCATAAGAATAATAATGTTAATTAGAAGATGACAGATACCACGGGTGGAATTACTAACAACCTTGTGTAAAATGCAACATGATGAGGATGTAGATTGTACCCATCATTACAAGAATGCTTGGAAGAGTACAATGCAATTAAGGATCATCAAATCGAAACACTGATTTGAAAAACACATTCAGGTCGCACGGCACAGGACAATGAGGTGATATTTTACTTACTTCGTATAAACGCTGTGAATTATTAAAAAAAAATATGGAGACATAAACCGCTAAGATGATTGTGTGCCTGGCGATGTAACATAAAAAGGTTTAACTTCGTTGTCTGGCGATGTCAAGTAAAAACAAATGTTTAATTTGGGTGCCTGGCCATGTAAGGTAAAAACGTTGAATTTGGGTGTCTGGCAATGTAACGTTAAAAAGTTTAATTTGGGTGAAAAAAAAGTTAAATTATGGAGTCTGACGATGTAACACAAAAAATAATTCATTTGGGTAACGTAAATAAATAAGTTTAATTTCGGTGCCAAACTATAAAAACGGAAAAAAAAAATTATGCCTGGCGATGTAACATAAAAATAAGTTTAATTTAGTTGGCGATGTAAATTAAAAAAAAAAGAAAATATTGTAACCGTATATCTACCTGCGATTCTTTGCTGAATTCCCCCCCCACCCCCAAAAAACAAAAAACAAAACAAAAACATTTATTTTTGAAAAGAACGATCACGAACGATGAAAAATGGATTCTTTACAACAATGTGAAGCGAAAGAATATTTTGGGAAAACGAAATGAGCTACCGTTAAAAGCTCGAATAGCCGCGAGGCAATCCAGTGGAATTGGAAGGGGACTGCTTATTACTAGTTCCTTCCCCAAAATCACGCGTTGAATTCCCTCAATCAACAGGCAGCCATCAAAAGAAACACCAGTAATTCGCCATTCGGAAGGGTGTGTCATCCTCAGAGCTCACGTTTCTTTACACGCCCAGCATAAATTGGTAGTGCTTGCGTGGGATGTCCTACCACTCCAGCTGCAGTCTCACCTGACTTAGCATAATCGGATTACCCAGAAAGATGGCCATGTTCTGGGAGGATGGAGTAATGAAGCTGGGGAAAGTTAGTGGAACAAAATGGCATATATAGGGGTGAATACATTTATAGACAAATATCTAAATACTGTCTTTGAAATTTACTTAAAAAACGCTACCAAATTTTGTTCCGATCAGTTCATCACCCAAAAGGATGTTATGGATGTTGGAATGATGAAGCTGTCTCAAAGATTTGGAAAACAAAATGGTACATTTGTGGTTGAATAAATCTATATTGTCTTTGAATTTTAGTTAAAGAAACTCCGAACTTTTGTTCCGATCCTATCTACCGTATATACTCGAGTATAGGATGAGTTTTTATGTTCTATTTCTTACGCAAAAAATAGGGCGTCGCTCTATACACAGGTAATTTTATTTTAGAGGTTAAAAATCATGCATTTTCGGTATCCGGTAGCACTACACACAGGTAAATAATAATATTCATCAATTTAGATTAGCCAACACCAGATGACCACGCGCAATAACAACAGCAGCAGCAGAGAGCCACTCAAAAATTAGTGATGTAAACGCTTGCGAAAACAAAGATGAATACACATTTGAGGTAGGAAAAATTCTATTAATTCTTCATTTTTAAAAAAATATTTGTTGATTTTCAGTGCCGAAACAACTCCCAACAGAATAACTACAGATAACTACAATCTTCACTTATTCAAGGCTAGGGTTAATCGTTATCTCCCTCACCTATACACACAAATATCCTCCGAACATAACTCTCTACCTCGAGTGGCCCTCGTGCCTTTAAAGAGTGAATCTCACTGTATATAAAGAAATAAAAATCTAGCCAGCTCAACTGCAAATTGATGAGATCTCAACGCTAGTCTAGTACTGCGGTTAAATTCAAAAAGTACATGTGTCATAGCGAAGAGACCATCCAAACAATTACCATGAAAGTATTTATAGAAAAGGCACAGAGAGGCAATCTTATGGCAGTGGGAAAGTGGCTGAAGCCGAGTCGCCAGATCATGACCATTAATATTGCTGATTCTTCTTTAGATCTTATCAAACAGCTCAAGGTAAATTGCAATAAAATTCAATCGGGGAGAAGTAGGTCCCAATCGAGCAGCTTCTTCCCACTATACAGAGGTAAATTTTAAATGTAAATAAGATTCATCATTATAAGTTAACCAACATCTGCTGGGCAGCCAGAGACGCAGCGGAGAACCATTTTCTCACACACACCGGAGATCATATTTAAATCAATCTCACTTTTCAGCAAAATGAAGCAAAAAACAACCAATATATATATATATATATATATATATATATATATATATATATATATATATATATATATATATATTACTTAGAATAACTTAAATTATCATAAACCATAAGTATGTAGATCAACTCGTGGAACACCCTGCATTATGTACCGGTAACCCTGACAAATAAATTGCCATTGGAAAGGGAATACATCAGTAATGTAAACATTTATGAAATGAAGATGAATGCACATTTGAGGTAAGAAAAAAAATCTATTAATTCTTCATTTATATAAAGTATCTTTTTGTGCCGAATCGACTCCCAACAGGATTTCCCCCCCGATCACTAGAATCTTAGCCTATGTAAGGCTAGGGTTAATCGTTATCTCCCTCACCTGTGCACACAAATATCCTCCAACATAACCCTCTACTCGAGAGGCCCTCGGACCTTGTAAAAGTTGATTATCACTGTAAAATATTAAAAAAAGCGCATGATGAATGTGGCTTTGGTCTTTAAATAGGAACAATAGGTTAGAAACGTGTGACGTCCCCCGGGTGTCGTTACGCGAAGTGTGACGTCCGCCTAGCCCCGTCCGTCGTGCTATCCTGTCCTGTGACGACCAACTGGCTTGGTATTGGTCGCGGCACCAAATGTGACGTTCTAACCTTTTGGTGATTCGAATGAGAATCTGGTTAGATTCGGTATCAGCCTTGTCGTTCCCAGCTCGCTTCCAACGTCTGATTACTGTTTTGATTTCCTGTCCAACCGACTCACGTTGTGAATTGATCTTAGGCAGACGAAATCAATCAGTCGCTGGGCCGTAATGCAAGTCGAGTTCGAACAAGGGTGATATCGCACAAGTAGATGTAAAAGAAAATAAAATAATAACTCGAAAAGTTCAAATGTGTTAAAAAAGGATAACAATATTTTATATCTGGTTGCTGGATACAGGACTGCGTCTACTTCCCAACCCGCTATATGGATTCGTGACACTTTGTTCTTGTTAGGCGAGTCTTAACATCTTAAGTTGTTTGTTCTTTTAAGAAAGTGGTTTTTGGTGTGTCTTCAGGTGATATTCGTAAAACTTGTATTGGTGGTGTGAGTCTAAGTCGTTCTTCAAAAATAAATTGTTCTTGATTAGAAGATGAGTTCGGAATTGCGTGAATTTTAGTCAGCTTCTGTGAGGCGGGTGCAACTTCAACTGCGAACTTCGAACTTAACTCAACTGCCTCCCAACTGGAACTCGAACTGAACTGAACTGAACTGATTTTCGCTCGCTGCGACTTTGCTTATATGGACGCCGACCAAAACCGGGGTGGGCTTGTCGGGGTTTGAAGTTCCTTGATAATTCTCAACCCACAATACACTTATTTGGTTTCGGTCAGGAAAATTTTATTATTTTCCATTTTTGGAAGTCTTCTCGTCCTCCCATCTTCTTCTGTTCTCGTATTGGTATCTCACCATACCCTCAGAGGGTGTCAACGGATTTCCCCTCTCTCTCACAGTGGCATCTCACACCTATCCCCTCAAAGGGTGCCAGCAGGCCTCCCCTCCTGATTCACCTGATTACCTCCGCCTGGCTCTCGTTATCATTCAGCCAATGGGCGCACAGTAGCGTGGGTGTGGCCAGACTAGCCTCGATTAAAAAATCTTGCTCAAAAAAAAAAAAAAATTAATCTTTTTTTTTTCTTTTTTTTCACTTTTCCTTTTCCTTCTTCTCTTCGAGGAGACCTCACACCCTATACTCCTTATCTTTAACCGTATTACCTGGAATTCGTCAATTAGCTTTTCGCCAGCATCAAGTGGGTAGCCATTTAGACGTATTTGCATTCTTGGTGCCAATTTCTGATCCGATAAAATAATTTCAATGGAAATAAAAAATCTTACCACTTTTCCTTGTCAGAAAAATAACACCGCTTAGTGTCCTTTTCGTGATGGCTTCTTATCACCTAAATTTAATTCTCGTCTTTCCTTTTTTTTTTCTTTTCTTCTTTCTCCCTTTTAGCAAGCCAAATAGTGTCACAACGTAGGATACGTAGGATGAACTCCCAGGTTAAAGAAGCTACTGTAGTCAGACATGAACGAAAAGAAAAGTACTGTATGTAAATCTTCTTCTCAGATATTTTACGATGAGACAAAGAAAACTTATACTTAACACCGGAAAGAGACAGTTGACATTGCTAGGGTATATAATAAGGAAAGACGGCTTAGGAAATCTGATACTCACAGGACAGATTGAAGGCATCACACCAAAGCACACATTTAAACAACCTCACTTCCTAGCAAAATGAAGCAAAAAACAACCTCTGTATAAAATACATGTTATGACTTGAAATATAACTAATAAGTATGGACATCAACTCGTGGAACACCCTGCATTATGTAAAGGTAACCCTGACAAAAGTAGTGACATTGGAGAGTTAATATATCTGTGATGTAAACACGAAACGAAAAATGAATGCAAATTTGAGATAGGAAAATCTATTAATTCTTCGTTTATATAGGGTGACCCAAATAACGGGAATTTTTGAAGTGCGTATTGCCAGACATGAGCAAGTGGCAACACTGCGAGACAGTGACCTTGAGCAAGTAAACTTTTTGCTATTTAAGTAGCCATGGATCAGTGGAATGGAGAACAGCATGCGTTAGCAGCAGTCAATGAGGAATCTCAACAGCAGATTTATAGAATGCATTCGTACAGGAGGACGCAATCTACAGGACGTAATTTTAAAAAAAAATGAAAATTCCATCATTGTTTCTTAAATGGCATGTTTTAAGATTTCAATTACTATGAATAAATATTTTTCTTCCATCACTCTTAGTGTTATTTGATTGTTAAACATTTCCCGTTTACCCTGTATAAGGTAATTGTGGCATATATAGTGGATGGGGTTTGGCTTTTCATGTAGAGACAAAAGAGAAAAAGCTTAGGCTGCGTAGAAGGGAGATCCTAGGTAAAGGAGCGACTGTAGTCAGACATGAACGAAAACAGAAGTACTGTATCTAAATCTTCGATTCAGATATTTTACGGTGAGTGATCTTTCTCAGCATTTTGGGGTAGCTTTGTACTTTGTACAGAAAAAAATATGAATACTATAAAATATGTCCAGGATGACGCCCAGTATTGCAATATTTGACTACAATAGGCTTACTAGTATCGCTCAGAAGCTGGGGTCGTATTATACACGAGCTATATGGAAGCAATCAGGTTTTTCAAAAATAAATTCAGGGGTTGCATTATATACAGTGTACGATGGGTAAATTGTCGCCGTTTTATATTATGCATTTTAGGTGACCGGTTTCACTTTAAACAGGTAATTATTTTCTGGAAGGGTTAAAATTCATACATTTTAGGTGACCGTAGCCTAACTGGTCAGCCATGAACAAAAACAAAAGTACGGTATCTAAACCTTTGTAGGCCCACTAGTAATGATCAGGAGCTGGGGTCACATTATACATGAGCTATATGGAAACATTCAGGTTTTTCAAAAAAAAAAAATTCAGGGGTTGCATTATACATGAGTATATTCAGTATACACAGAACACTTTCTTTTAATAAGATTTCTCGAATGAGCCAATAGACATAATGCAAACTGTTATTGAATAAAAATGAGGCGTCTATTTCAAATACGAAGTGTCCAGTATAATAACGACAGAAAGTAAAACTCAGGGTTACAAACTCATATCCATACAACTGAATATATATATCCACAAAATTGACAAAAAGAGCTCAATGTATTTATTATTACAGAGTAAATAGTTAATACACAATAAAATCCAAAATCACCTCATATGGGGTACAAGCTTACTTCGATCGACGATATTCGGAAGACTGACGAATTTCGTCCGTTAAAATAAGCTTATTCTCCATATGAGGTGATTTTGGATTTTATTTTGTATTAATCATATATATATATATATATATATATATATATATATATAATTATTTATTTAAAAAAAAATTATAGCATAAATATGTTATAAAATCACTACAAAAATAGCCATTTTGTTTCAACACCCTCGGTGTCTTATCAAGTGATGATGTTGAATGTAAAATAAATTGTTTTAAAAGTTTCAAATTAATTAACAATCCTTCGCAAGGGGAAAACGTTGTTACAAAAGCTAGATGGACCAATCAAAATACAAGTATAGGAAAATTCAAAAAAGCTTGACAACGAACTTATGTTATAATATCTATTCAGATGTTTAAAATATGGGTGGTATTAAAAAAGAATTTATTTAAACCAATAATTACTAAATTATATGATAAAATTTAATATTAAAATTAAAAACTGCTAATTTCAAAATCAAAATTTAATCGCTATTGAGTTTACAACTATAAAATTACTGAGGAGAAAAGAAAAAAAATATATGTTATTCAATTTATTTCTTCATTTACTTTAGCTAATTTTATATCTGGTCCTTGTACAATGTATACATTTTAATCCTAAGAGTGTGTGAATGGGGTCCTAAACGCACGCGTAAAACAAACGCAATCAGATTATAATATATAAGCACCCAGACATATTTATATATATATACACACACACAAAAAGAGACGAGACAGAGAACATCTCCCCGGTCGTTCATAAAAAATAAAAAAAAATAAAAAAAGGAAGTGGCGGGGAGAGGAAAACCAACACAAACGTACATACATACACAATTAAAAGTGAATGCACTTTCCATACACATAGATACCTATAAATACATGCACACACATCCACAGACATTGAACCAGACAATCGGATACCACAACCAATAAATATTTAAGACTGAAAGTGTCATTACACAAATGCTAACCACTTATTGAAATATAACTTAAGCGAGCAAATATGCAAAGATAAAAATGATTAAAAATAATATTATTTAATATATTAAAATAGTGTATGTAAATATAAAATCGGACATCAGTCAACACCAATAGGTAACTTCGATGTCCACCTCATATATATATATATAGATACACATACACACACACACACACATACATATATATATAATAATAATTTTTCTTTACACACACATATATATATATATATATATATATATACACACACACATATACATATATATACATACATACATACACACAGAAATACATACACATAAATACATAAACATATACATACGTATATATCTCCATGATAACAAGTATACATACACATACATACATATATACACATATATACCCACAAATATACACACATATATGTACACATATTCACATATAAATACATATATACACACAGCAATACACAAATATAAACATATATACACACATATACTAACTCATGTGGCCGTAATGACATACTCAAGTTTCCATACCTACACGTACACACAATCTCATATACAATAGTTGTCAACATACACATATACAACCGCAAACATACACACACACACACACACACACACACACATATATATATATATATATATACATATATATATATATATATATATATATACATATATATATATATATATATATATATACACATAAATGTATACATAAAAATACCTATCTATAATAAGTATACATATATACGTACATACACATAAATACAACGACATTCAACCAAATACATATATAAACGTACATACATACACACACATAGACATACATCCATATACATGCAAACACAAAAATACATGTATCCTAACATACATATATAAACACATTCATACAAACAGAAATATACGTAAATATAAATTTAGGTACACAACATAACAGTACACACACACACACACACACACATATATATATATATATATATATATTTTGTCCAAAAACATAGTATACGAAGCTACGATTTTCCCCAAAGAAAATACTGAACATAAGAAGATCTACATAGGTATTTCTGCAGGAAGTTGGAAACAACGATTTTACAACCATCGTCAATCCTTTTATAATGAATCAAAAAAACACCAAACTGCACTTTCAAAGAACTATTGGGAGTTATTGGAAAACAAATTAACCCCACAAATAGAATGGAAAATCATCTCAAAAGCCAAAACTCCGATTAATTTCAGAGACCGATGCAATTTGTGCATTATGGAAAAAATACTAATTATAAAACATAAGGATCCGGACATACTATTGAACAGACATAATGAGTTGATTTGTAAATGTAGGCATAAAAATCACCTCAGTTTAAAAAAGTATGTGTAGATATATAAATAGAAAATATAAATTGTTTTAAATGAATATACGAAAATACTGACACTGTGCTCTTTGATAAATGTGTTGGAACTTACAATTTTTTTTTTTTTTTTTTTTGTGAACTTATTTAGATATATATATATATGAACATTATAGATAAGGGTAACTATGTATTTATATTGTGGACACATATGTATGGTAGTATGGATATATATGTATAAATAGATATACACGTGTGTGAGTATAGATATACTAATATGAAGCATGTTTGAATACTGAATATTTTTTATATTTTTTTAACGTGTATGCTGCATGGGTGTGGATGTATATGTATAAAGGTTTTAATGTTTGTTTTGTATGTATATGTATATTATATATGTATGTACAAGTATATGTGTGTGTACATGTACTTAAACATGTGTGTTTTTATGGTTTTAAACTACTTGTAATCTATATATGTAAACGTAATTACCTTAGAATTTATATTTGGTAAGTGTACATATGTATATGTATGTATATATATATATATATATATATGTATATATGTGCTCTTTTTATATTTTGTTTTGTATGTAGGGTTTTGTGCTTATATATAAATGTATATCTATTTAAGGGTGTGTATGTGTATATGAGTATGTCTCTCTCTCTATATATATATATATATACGGATGATTAAATGGTTAGATTAATTTTTTGATATATAGATTTGTATATGGATATATGAATTGTATATGTATGTATATGTGTATATATGTGTGGATGTATATATGTATGTGTGGATGTATATATGTATATATATATGTATATGTGTGTGTGTGTATGTATATATGTGCGTACGTACATAAATTGATTTTAAATGAAATATTGGGTCTTTCTAATGACATTTTAAATTTATTTTCTTAATTTTGTAATGTCCTTCTTTTGTAATATTCTATAGTTTAAATTTTGTTTTCTTCTGAAGGGAGTTTCATTTCTAAATTTAAAATTTAAATTTAAATATACCATTCTTTGACTATTAATAATAGTAATAATATTAGCTAAATTCCTTTAAAATGAAACACTTCCGAAATAACATTGATAAAATGATATTTTAACTGTGAAATCTATATATATTTCAAATATTAAAATATAGATAAAGATTGCAAAATGTATATATAGTTTATGTGCGAGGGTAAATGAATTTTTGTGTAAATTATCTAAAGTGTTTCTATGGTTTTATATTTTTTTTTTTTTTTTTTTTTTACTTGTTAATGATCGTATGTATATGTGTATATATATGTGTGTGTGTGTGTATGTATATATGTATATATATATGTGTGTGTGTGTATGTATATATGTGCGTACGTGCATGAATTGATTTTAAATGAAATATTGGGTCTTTCTAATGACATATTAATTTATTTTCTTTATTTGTAATGTCCTTCTTTTGTAATATTCTATAGTTTAAATTTTGTTTTCTTCTGAAGGGAGTTTCATTTCTAAATTGATAATTTAAATTTAAATATACCATTCTTTGACTATTAATAATAGTAATAATATTAGCTAAATTCCTTTAAAATGAAACACTTCCGAAATCACACTGATAAAATTAAATTTTAACTGTGAAATCTATATATATTTTGAAATATAGATAAAGATTGTAAAATGTATATATAGTTTATGTACGAGGATAAATGAATTTTTGGGTAAATTATCTCAAAGGTTTTTTTTTTTTTTTTTTTTTTTTTTTTGCTAATGATCGTATGTATGTAGGGATTCACATCAATGCATTTGTGAGGCATATATGAATAAATGAAAATTAATATTACCCTCAAATTCTATTAAATAATGAAACCTAATCTTTAATTTAGTTTACCGATGTAATAAATAAATTGCATTCATGAATTAATTTTAAATATTAAAATAGATGTTATATATATATATATATATATATATATATATATATATATATATATATATATATATATATATATATATTTCTTTTTTTTTTTTTTTTGTGGAAATACAATTAGTCGTGTGAATAAACTATTAAGATTTTAAATATTTCTTTATGTCCTAGATAAATATGTTTATTACAATAATAGTTATATTTAGTCCTGAAACTACTTACTTAAAAAATTAAATATTTAAGTTAATAACAAAATTTTTTTCAGACATCGAATTTTCTATCAAACATTGTAAACTATCTTTTACATAATTTTGTTAAAACAAAATTATAACAACTCCATCTCTCTTTCCCCCTCCCCCTATCCCTCTCTTTACCGTAAGACTCACTTGTATACATTTTCTACAATTCATTTCCGTTTTATTAACCATCTAAAGAGGTCAAGTTTTCTGTCACTCCTCCTACTCCAATATAAAACATACTTAAGAGAGATATAAAATTAACCCCTCCCTATACTTTATATTGTCTGGTTAACTACCACTCTCGACCCCCTCTATTAAATTACAAAAATTACACTACCCACCAATTTCTAATCCCATTTTTTTTCTCATTTCGTTGTTGGAAGATTTACCTGATGATCCTGAATCCTTAAAAAAGGATTTAGGTGAAATAAATTATCGTAATGGTACATTAAAGTGATTTGTTTTTCATTACATATTTATATATATATATGTATATATATATATATATATATATATATATATATATACACAGATACACATACATACATAAACACACATACACATACATATATATATACATACATGCATATATATACATCTACACATACATACACACACATGCATACATATATACACACATAAATACATATATACATACACATACATACATATATATATACACACATACCCACATACACAAATACACATACATACACATATACATCAAAATTTTTAACCTCTTTTCTTCTCCTCCTTTTTACCTTCTTACTTATATATATATATATATATATATATATATATATATATATATATATATATATATATATACACATATACATATATATATACACATATACACACACATATATATATACATACACACACATATATATATATATATACATACATATACACACACATACACACATACATATATACATATACAAAACCTAGCAACATATTAATACACTAATATACAAACATACACATTCCACAGTGCAAACACACATAACTACACACAAATATATACACACACATACAGAAAAATGAATAACACTATGTAGTTATACAATACACATTCATATCGTCAGATTGACCATCAGGCAATAAAAGTTATAATCTTTTAAACTTACAGCGACATATCATTATCATTTAAAGTATACGACCCCTATAATAAGTTAAATTTATAACGGTGTTTACAATTAACCGTTAGTTCATATCTTTGATTTAAGAGATCAGCCTTGTTTTTAAATCTAATAATTTCAAATTTTTCATTAAGACATAGGTAACATGGGGAATATAGGGAGTTACATGTCCGGGCTTTCTTAATCAATGTCCATTTAACCGTAGGTGTTTTGTTCTTTTCTTTTAGATTCCAAAGTACTTGGATAATGAAGTCATGTACCTATAGTCACTGTTATTAAAAGATTGCATATGCCCCCGCCAGCGTTCTTTGAATGTTTTCATTGTGCTACTAATGTAAAATTTCTTTATATTTGGATTCTCAATAGTTGAGATTGTACTAAGATAGACTACAGAACTAATCCCAATAGTTATTTTGTAGTGGACAATTATTAGGATACCTACAATTACATAAGTTGTTATTCGTGTTATTATATTTAGTATCACTGTTAGTAACCTTTTGAGTAATCAAGCTTTTTGAGTCCCTATACTTGTTAAAGACTATGTTGTTATATTTTTTAATTATTTTCTCTAGGTTATCTGCACAACTATAGCTTAATTTAAGGGTATTAGGATTAAATATTTTACTAAGTGGGTTAGTTTCAGGGTTAGGGAAATGTTTCTTGATGATGTTTAGAAACATACGTCCTAATTTAGATTTAACCATTATATTGAAAGGGGGAGTGAACCAGATGATCTTTCTAGATCTTCTTTTCTTACTATGGTTGTAATCGACAGGGTTTTTATATTGAATAGTGATATCTTTGTATCCACTATCTTTGTGTGCAGAATTGTAAAAATCACGATGTTTATTAAAAACATCTTTGTTAGAAGAGTTAGTGCTAATTCTAAATCCAATGGAAGAGGTTATATAACTGAAGGGGGGTGGTTGGAATTTGGATGTACGTATATCGGGTTGGAATTAACGTTCACATATGGTTGGAAAGAGTTGCTAGCAAGGTCTGGGGTGACATCTAGAAAATCCACTTGTTTAATTAACATTAGTAGTGGCTATTGTCCTAAGACCTAAATCCTTAAATACCCTATGGATCATTTTACTAATACGGTCTACCTTAATTTTAGTGGAGTTTTTAACAACTAATAAGCCATCATCTCTATACAATCCTATACTATCGGAATCTAGACTTAAGTGTCTTTGAGTGTCTAGATTTTCTCTTATATCCGGGTTTGGTCTAATTTATATACATTAACACAGGCTCTAATTTGTGAGCAGAGAAAATCTATCTCATATCCGGGTCTCTCTTATATCCGGGTCTCTTATATCCTGGTCTCTTATATCCGGGTTGCACTGTATCTATAAAAAGAATGTATAAACATAAAATGTCTTAATATATATATATATATATATATATATATATATAAAAAGAATGTATAATCATAAAAATGTGTATATATATATGTGTGTGTGTGTGTGTGTGTGTCATTTAGCTACTTAGGATACGTGTGGTTAGCAAGGTTGAATTACTGTTTTTACACTACAAATTTCCCATTATTTCTCTCGGACGCTCATATCTGCTCGAACTGTAATTTAACGTAAACAAATAACATTATATATTATGAAATATAATAAGTCCGACAATTATTTTAATATATTTTCTATTATATAAACTATAAACAAAAAATATATTCAAATAATTGTCCATTTCATGATATATGTTGTTATTTGTGATGCGTTTTTTTTTTAAATATGTATTATACTTTATTTTCCATATTAGCTGAAGAATTGATAGAAGAATATTTTTTATGTTAGCAGATTAGCGGAAGAACTTTTTCGCCACAAATCCAAGAAAAATTTAATGGTAAAACATCGGAAAACACAAGGAAAATTAATTTTTTTTGTCGGATGAAGGTCGCCAGAACGGAAACCCGTGTAGCAAAAATATGTAATATATATATATATATATATATATATATATATATATATATATATTGCATGCGCGGTCGTATCAGTATCAGTGATATATCTAACATACTTATTGTATTGTTATGAGTTTGTGACCCTGGGTTTCACGACACTGCACGAATCCTCTCGTCAAGTGCTTGAGCTCCAGGTCCCAAGAAAAAGACCCACAACGAGTAAAAGACTAAACGTAAAGTGCTCAATACACTAAGTAGAGCAAAAACTAAAATAATCCTAAGGAGCCAGTTAAAACTACCTCGGTTTCACTAAACGGATCTCCAGGATAAAACTGGCCAGTTTTACCCTGAAGACCCGTTTAGGCGAAAACTATGTAGGTTTACCTGGCTCCTTAGGATTATTTTGATATATATATATATATATATATATATATATATATATATATATATATATATATATATATATATATGTATGTATGTATTTCAATTCATCCCAAGAAAAGCGATAATGATACTATTGGGAGTGAATGAGAACACACGGTTTTTAGAACGAACCAGAAACCCAATCCTAAACAACAGATAAATTTCTACTCCTTTTCAAAAGACCGGGAAGGAGTGTGAACCGGGCGATAGGCGGAACTATGTACTCCTGTTATATATATAATGCATGATTGTAAATTCCTAAATTAAACATTTCCAGATCGTTGCATTGGAAGGGTCGACCCAATTCCCTGGTCACTTCGTTCACCAGATATCACCCCCCCCCACTGGACTTCTTTTGATGTTAAAGATATCGTGTATCGAACAACAGTACAGGACATCACTGTTCTAAAGCAAAACACTGATGCCATTGCCACCATTGGGGAGGCTATGCTCCAGTGAACGTGGCAAGAAATCGAGTACCGTCTTGATGTGCATCGTGCAACTAATGGTACCCTTATAGAGGTGTAACGAATTCGTTAAAAAAAAACAGAAAAAAAAAAAAACTTCAGTATCTATTCTCCATTTTGTAGCAATTTCTATGAGGTTGGTGCAAAAATAAAGTCGTTTTCTCACATATGTTACTATGTGAGAAAACGACATTATTTTTGCACCAACCTAATACAAAATTGTCTGTTCATTTGATTTTGTAATATTATTTTTTAAATTGCAAAGAGACTTTATAAAGAGCACACATGTATGCATGCACACACACGCACAGTAGGCACACACACACATATATATATATATATTAATAAATATACATATACCTACGTTTGTTGTAAGGCTTAAGTTTCATTGTTTAACCAACTAGTCGGGCGCAAGATATAGCTTATTGTTTATATCAGCACGCGCGTATACGGTTATGAATATCTGTTTATTTCATTTACCTCACCCTATACACACACACACACACATATATACATACACACACAGACACACACATATATATATACATACACACAGACATATATATATATATATACACACATTTTTATGATTATACATTCTTTTTATAGATACAAGTATTTAAGTAAATGCTCTGTTTATAATAAACAGTATTAAACAACATTTACAGGCCTGAATATTTAATGTAGAAACATAAAATGTCTTAAAATAATTGTCGGACTTTGTCTATTTCATAATATATATATATATATATATATATATATATATATATATATATATATATTAAGACATTTTATGTTTATACATTCTTTTTATAGATACAGTGTAACCCGGATATAAGAAACCCGGATATAAGAGAGATTTTCTCTGGTCCCAAATAAAAAGCCTGTGTTAATGTATATAAATTATACCAAACACGGATATAAGAGAAACCCGGATATAAGAGACTTCGTCTCCGGTCGCGACAATTCTCTTATATCCGGGTTACACTGTACAAGTATTTAAGTAAATGCTCTGTTTATAATAAACAGTATTAAACAACATTTGCCAGCCTGAATGTCCGAGAAATTTTCATAGAAAATATTAGTCCTCCGTGAAAATTTCTCGGACATTCAGGCTGGCAAATGTTGTTTAATACTGTTTATTATAAACAGAGCATTTACTTAAATATTTGTATCTATAAAAAGAATGTATAATCATAAAAATGTCTTAAACTAATTGTCGGACTTTGCCCATTTCAATATATATATATATATATATATATATATATATTATATATATATATATATATCATAAAGAAAAACTAACCTGAAGATCGCTTGTTTTTTTTTATTTTATTTTGTGTTTTTGTTGTTTACCTAAAGATATATTTATCAACTCGTGTTCATTTTGGTCAATTCATAGTCTAGGTGTGCGCAGTCAAATAGATGCACGGTGGAGTAATCGATAGTTGCTCGGATTGAGGAATCGGAGAGCCGAATTCGAATTCCATTACATTCACTTACGAGCTAATATCCTGGGGGAGTTTTGAGAATCTTCTCCTTCCAGCTATGGGTAAATATAGCAAGACAGACAGGGTTCTACAACCTTGGATAAACCGTCATGGAGAGACTTCTTGCCCAAAGAAACACCACTTTGGCTGCAGTACGCGTGCCCCCCCCCCCTACGAATCACGGGATAAAAAAAAAATTTAAAAAAACAAAAAAAAAAAAATGCCTGTATAATTTTTTTTATCATAATACAGACATAAATCCTAATCCGATTTTTATTTCCATCTTTTTTTTCCAAATTAACAAACTTTCGTAGGTACCATCTTTAGACAAGATTGCAAGTCGAATATATATATATATATATATATATATATATATATATATATATATATATATATATATATATAATAAAAAGGCTTAAACACTAATATTCCATGGTCATAATTTATTCCATTGGAATCGTAAATACGATCCAATTAATCAGATCTACAAATTCAAAAAGAAAACCGAAAAGAACAACTCCGGAAATAAAAATAGAATTTAGAGAGAGTGTAAGTATGAGAGTTTGGGACGAATGTTAGTGCTAAAGAGAGGGGTAACATACGAGAGAAGGTGGGAAATTCAAACTTAACAGAGAGGGTTTTTTTTTAACTAGAGGTGAGTGGAAGGGGGAAATATGAATGTTGTCGGATGTCTAATACATTAAGGATACATTTCGTGGTGACATACACACACCATAGACGATCTAATGTTAAAGATCAGAATAATTATGACCATGGAATATTAGTGTTTAAGCCTTTTTATTTTATCCTTACTCTGTCCTGGACATTGAGTTCTACCTGGATTCTATCCTCTCGGAAATTTTTATTAAAAAAATATACATATATGTGTATGCACCTATGTATATATATATTTATTTATTTTGCATATGTATGTGTATATTTACCACTAATATTATATATATATATATATATATATATATATATATATATATATATATATATATATATATATACACACAAATTTTATTAAACTATTCGCATCTACAAATATATACAGCACATACATCCACATAAGTAGATACAAATAAACATCTCACTGAAGTTAAGCAACGTCGAGCATGGCCAATATTTACATGGGTTACCGCTTGGGAATAACAGGTGTTGTAATTGATAATATTTCGGAATTGTTAATCGGCAACCCGAGTTGTATACACTTACGAACAAATACCCTTGGGAAAAGTATGGACTATTATTTTCTATCCACAGCTATAGGCTAATGAGTAAGGCTTGCATTGCTAAATCATTATTATCTGAAAAAAAAAGTCTAAAAAAGTATTTGGCGGCATTTTTTCAGCTATCCTTTTTTCCAAATTAACAAATTTTTCGATATTTGGGTTTATTTCGTAATTTGACTTGTTTTCCAATGTTTGCTTTTTATCTCATTTTTATTTATTTAAAAACAAAAATGTCTTTTTTTTTTGAGAGCTTCTAAAACACGTAATGTTTCTAATGTTTATGTAAATACTTTATACTCTGTACAGTACGACTGGAAATACAGAGTTATCTTTCTCCCTTCAGATCGTAAGGAATCATGGGTCTCCACAGCTTCTTTTTTTCGTTGCTGAAAAGTATTTTGTACTTTATATGTGAATTGACATGACATCTTGTGAAAGATAATGGTGTAATTCCCCTTTGCATTCTCCATGGCTTCAGAAAAAAAAAACGTTATCTACTTCAAAATATAAATTGTAATGGCTCTCCACAGCTTCGTTTTCTTCATTATTTGTGAATTATCATAACTTCTTAGGAAAGGTAGTGGGTTGGTTGACCCGTGGCCTTCTCTACGTTTTGAAATTTGATGTATCATTTTCCCCTTCAGAACGTAAGTAATCATGACTCTCCACAGCTTCCTTTTTCGTATTATCTGTGAACTGATATGTCTTCTTGGGAAAGATAGTGGAGTGATTACCCTTTGCATTCTCCACGTTTTTTGAAATCAGAACATATATTTCTCCCTTCAGAATATTATATATAGCTCTCAACAGCTTCCTTTTCTTCATTATCTGTGAATTGACATAACTTCGTAGGAAATATAGTGGAGTGATTTTCCTTTTCCACGGTTTTTTTTCTGGACTTCCACTCAAGGCTAGAGGGACTGGTCTGCTTTGCTGTGTAGGCCATAGCTGGCGGGAATAGAGTTGAAATGCCTGCCTTTCGCAAGGGTATTAGCGTGAAAGTCAACGCAAAAGATTCGGCTGGAATTTGAACTTGGTTCGCCGATAACATTTTCTGCTGATATCAGCCCCTTTTTTTCTCACTTTTTAATTGCGTTCGTGTTTTCTTTGTTTCTTTTTTTTCTTCTTATTTATCAACCAGCTTAATGCAATTAAGTAGCAAAGGTTAAATTATTTGAACCCGAATGACGCTGGGTTACCCTGCTAGTAAATAAACAAATTACTAATTATCAACCCCACCCCACCCCTTAAAAAAGAATATAACCCAAGAAAACGCCGTTTATTTGATCAACTAAGACAAACAGATAATATAACAAGAACAAAAGAAGAGGAATAATAAAAACAGGTTTCACAGAAGCTGCGTGCAACTTCATCAGGCTCATCCCGGTCGAAACGCCTTTTTTTGTTTTGTTTCCTTATCTCGTTTAATTAACGTCAGCAGACGACATGTTCTCGCCTGGCAGACATCTTAGCTCCCTCCTTCCTGGCATTCAACTGCAAAGTCGCAGATGCACCAAGGCACATCTCATGGCTTGTCAGGGTATTCTTTGAGAATAAAGGTCCGCTTGCAAAAGGGCCGCTTATCAAATGTATTATTCCTTTGCGCTTTTGTTTTTTTTTTTTTTTCTCTTTATTCGTTTTTTTTTTCTTTTTTGGTAAATTTATTAATATTTATTTATATTTACTTATTGGTTGTCATTAAACGTTACATTTTTTTTCTTTTTAATCAATTTCAATAATTTGTATTTGTTAGTTACAATTTCTACTTCTAGTTTCTTCCTTCCTTTCTTTCTTTTTTCTTTTAGACAATTTTCTAAACATTTTTGTCTTTTTTCTTTCTTTTTTTTTCTTTATTCTCTTTTTATTATTTTTCTCTACTTCTTTTTTCTTTCTTTTTTTTTCTTTATTCTCTTTTTATTATTTTTCTCTACTTCTTTTTTCTTTCTTTTTTTTTTCTTTATTCTCTTTTTATTATTTTTCTCTACTTCTTTTTTCTTTCTTTTTTTTTCTTTATTCTCTTTTTATTATTTTTCTCTACTTCTTTTTTCTTTCTTTTTTTTTTCTTTATTCTCTTTTTATTATTTTTCTCTACTTCTTTTTTCTTTCTTTTTTTTTCTTTCTTCTCTTTTTATTATTTTTCTCTACTTCTTTTTTCTTTCTTTTTTTTTCTTTATTCTCTTTTTATTATTTTTCTCTACTTCTTTTTTCTTTCTTTTTTTTCTTTCTTCTCTTTTTATTATTTTTCTTTACTTCTTTTTTCTTTCTTTTTCCGACTTTCTTTCTCTCTTTATTCATTTAATTTAATCCAATTTCCTAGTTTATTTCTTATATGTCTTTTCCTATCTTTTTTATAATTTTTTCTAAAGATTTTTCTTTCTTTCTTTCTTTCTTTCTTTCTTTCTTTCTTTCTTTCTTTTATATTGCCTTTTTATATAATCGCAACCTATCCTTCCTCTCTTTAAAAGAATTTTCATTTTATCTCTTCCTTTCCACTTATCTATTTTCCTTCCTTCCTTCCTTCCTTCCTTCCTTTTTTTGTTTTGGATTTTTCTTTTAGACAATTTTCTAAACTCAACTTCTACTCAACCTATTACCTTTCTTTCTTTCTTTCTTTCTTTTATTTCATTATTTAATTTACTAAATACATTTCTTATCTGTCGATTTCTTTCTTTTAATAATTTTTCTGAAGATTTTTCTTCTTAAACGATACTTCTTTCTTACATCTATTCCCTTTTCTTTCTTTCTTTCTTTTCGCTGTCGTTTATTCTCTTTTCTTTCTATCATTCTTCTTACATATAATCCCTTTACTTTTTTCTTTCTTTCATCTTACATCTATTCCATTTTCTTTCTTTATTCTTTCTTTCTTTCTTTCTTTCGTTCTTTCTTACATATATTCCCTTTCTTTCCTTCATCGATTCCTTTGATTTTCTTTCTTTCTTTCTTTCTTTCTTTCTTTCTTTCTTTCTTTATTCTAACATATATTCCCTTTTCTTTCCTTCATCGATTCCTTTGATTTTCTTTCTTTCTTTCTTTCTTTCTTTCTTTTCTAACTTACTTTCTTTTTTCTTCTATTACTTTTCTTTCTTTCTTTCATCTATTACTTTTCTTTCTTTCTTTCTTTCTTTTCTAACTCACTTTCTTTTTTCTTCTATTAATTTTCTTTCTTTCTTTCATCTATTACTTTTCTATCTTTCTTTCTTTCTTTCTTTCTTTCTTCTAACATATATTCCCTTTTCTTTCCTTCATCGATTCCTTTGATTTTCTTTCTTTCTTTCTTTCTTTCTTTCTTTCTTTCTTTCTTTCTTTCTTTCTCTTCTATTACTTTTCTTTCCTTCTTTCTTTCATTCTCGTATACCTTTTCTCCTTTCCCTCTCTGTTTCTTTTTTCTTTCTTCCCACTCGTTTCTTTCTTTCTAATCTTTTTTCTAAAATCATTTCTTCTTAAAATATATTTTCCTTCTTTTTATTTATTTTCGTCTTTTTTTAATCATTTCTCTTCTCTTTCTTTCTTTCTTTCTTTCTTTCTTTCTTTCTTTTAATCTTTTTTTTTCTAAGCATCCGATTTCATTCAACCAATTTCATTCTTTCTTTCTTGATTTGTTTCTCCTTTTCTTGATTACTTTTCTTTTTCGACATTTTCTTTAATGGTATCAGTTTACATCAGTATTTCTCGTTTATTTCTTACTTACTATTGGTAAACTCTCATGGCATGTGTAGTATTCTGTTAACCGAGAAGTGTTTCGTTTAACAATGGTAGGATATTCATATCGTGAGCAGGCAGATATGATTTTTACATAGCGCCGCACGAATAGTAATGGACGAGAGGCTGCACGGATGTATCAGTTTGCGTTTCCAGACTAAAGGCAGCCGAATCATCCAAGCTTGGCTGCTGTTTATCGTCGCGTTGCTGAGACAAGATCTGTCGCACTACAAAATGGATCGAGGAAGACCGATATCCGCTCGGGCGCCTGACCATAAAGAACACATTCTACAGTCTGTCGTGGACGATTCATATATCATCACACGTCAAGTGGCCCTAACATGTCGTACATAGTACCGGATAAAGTGTACTTCAAGAGCTGCTCCTCTGTCCGTATCATTTGTAAATTGTGCAGGTTCTTTCGTCCTCTGATCACTCACAACAGGAAAACTTTTGCCAATGGTTTATTACACAAAATGCCGATCCTTTGTTTGTCTTTTCATCTTGTTTACAGACGAAGCAACATTTGGAAGAGAGGGAATAACAAATTTGCACAACTAGCATTTAACGACGGATCGGAGCCCCCATTGTATAATACAGGCTAAACACGAATATCAGTATACGATTGATATGCGGTCTGGAATTGTCGATGACTGTCTGATAGGTTCATATATTCTCCCAGCACGTCATACTGGAGCAGTCTACATGGACTTTATTCCGAATTCCCTTTCAGACCTGCTAAAGGATGTACCTCTGCTAATACGAAGACGTATTAGGTTGGTGCAAAAATAATGTCGTTTTTTGACGATTTTTTTTTTATTATCGTTCACCCATTTATCAAACTTTTTTGACTTCCCTACTTGCTTTAAATGGCAAACGACTGTTGAGTGGTCGACCTCCAGTTCAACAGCAACTTCTCGTGTGGTTTTACGAGGATCGGCTTCAATTAAGGCTTTCAAATGTTCGTTATCAACCGCAGTCGGCTGGCCGCGACCGTCTTCATCTTCGAGGCTCTCGTCACCATTGCGAAATTTCTTGAACCACCGTTGTGCCACACGTTCGTTAGTGGTTCCTGGGCCAAACGCATCATTGATATCACGAGCTGTCTCGGCAGCTTTTCGGCCTAGTTTGAACTGGAACAAGAAAATCGTGCGGATTTGAATTTTGTCCATGCTGTCGAAAAGCCTACAAAAAAAAATGAATGAAGAGATTGAGAACGGTAACGAATAACACGATACGATAGAGCGAAAAACGCGCTTCAAAATGATATATAACGTGGCTATATATATCAATGAATTAATTAGAGAAATCATATATAAAAGTAACATATGTGCGAAAACGACATTATTTTTGCACCAAACTAATACCTATTTCATGCACGATGGGGCTCCAGCAGATTTTGTTTAAATTGTTCACGATGCACAGGCTGATATCTAAAATGAAAGATGGATAGGTAGGGGCAAACGGGTTCCATTGTCTGCACGCTCCCCCAACTTCAATCCTTTGGA
>OZ010599.1:27747699-27762699 GCA_963932145.1 Acanthosepion lycidas
TTTTATCTACACAGACACTGTAAATATTTTAGCTATACGCTTTCTGATTTTGTCATTATATAACATTAGGAGCGTTTAGTTTATTCCAAATGATCGCTTTTATTTAAATTGTGACACCTGTCATGACAGTGAACGGTTATCATTCTAAAGATTAATAGGGAACGTGGAACGATTGAATAAAATGTGAGGAAGATGGTAAAAGCAAAAGAACGATAATCAAATATGGCGGATATGTAACTTGGATAGATTTATAGAAAAGTGTAGGAAGAGAGGAAGAAATTGATTGGAAAGCAGTAATTTTGAAAAAATAACGCGTGCAGAAAAAATAACGGACAGAAAGAAAAAGGAGATAGCAACGAAGTAAAGAAAATAGAAATGATTATTCTGACGGCATTATTTTCTATACGTACTTCTCTTATTATCTACAAAATGTATATATTTCAGCTATACCAAAAAAAAAATGCTCTTTCTGGTTTTGTCATTATATAGCATTAGGTGAGTTTAGCTCATTCAAAAAGATCGCTTTCATTTGAATTGTGACACCTGTCAAAACTGTAAACCGTTATCGTTGAAATCCCTACTAAGGAGCGTGTAATCATTGGTGTAAAATGAAAGGACAATGGGGGATCGTTTTATACCGAAAAAGATACCGAGAATCTAAAATGGCGGATAGGAATTTTGGTTTGGTTTGGTTTGGTTTGTAGCATATTAATCTCAATGGGTTATTTAATGCCGACAAGATTTTTATCGCTTGTAATATTTTTTTCAAATATGTATGGCTGGTAATATTTTTTCCTTCAAAAATTCATTGTTGCTAATATTTTTACAAACATGTATTGCTGGTATTAAAACCTATTTTTCCGCTTTCATAGTGTTTTGATTCCAGTTTAGAGGTTAAATTTTTCCCCATAGCTGGGACCTTAACAAGTGCTACCACCCCGGGTCAACCCCAGCAATTAAAAGGTGGTTTCACCCTCCTCAAAACCTCTTGATCAGAGGCGTTGCTGTCGGATGTAGTTTATCGTCTTACCCAGGACGAGGATTTTTGTGTGAAAATATATGAACAAAGAAAAGTAGGAGGAGAGGAAGAAATTAATCGGAAGAAAGGAAGAATACCGAGGACAAAAGAAAAAAGTAACGAAAAGGAAGAAAAAAGAGACAGTAAAATAAATTAGAAGTGAATATTTACATGTTTGTTTTAGGAGTATTTTCTATATAAATTTCGATTTTGATGTATTTAATCAATTTATGTCTCTTAACTTTGTTCGAAAATATCCAATTTTAGAATCATTTCTTGAATTAATGCCTTTAAAGTAGGAAGCCAGAACATCTATCCATGTCTAGGTTGAAAATACGAAAGAGAAAGAGGAAGTTTATGCTCGTCCTTTGATAGTCCTTAATCAGCGCCACTTAACAATCCTCAAAAACCACATCTCTAATGCCATATTATCGGAGATTAGATATTAACACTCATTATTTTTAATGTGGTTGCTTTGAAAGTCATAAGAAATATCTTAGTTTTCTCCCAGACATCAAGACCTATATTTGCCACCCCTTAAATCAATCGAAACAAGAACCATCATCTTCGATTTACAGGGTTAGTTATGCGTTTCTGATAAAACTCTAATGGTCTGGACATCGATAATATCTTTGAATGTGGTTTCTGAATCTTCTTTGAAACGGAATGGCTTTTGTCTTAAAAAAAATTGTCAGGATGCACCAAAATGTCGTAATCAGTAATTGGGAGATCTGCAGTGTAATCCTAGCAATGTTACCGAGCGTTGTCAGAGAGTAGGGTTAGACCTCGATGCATTGCATTTTGCTTAACTGAATGTGCATTTCTTCCAGTAAATATCGTCAGAGATGCTCTTGCTAGATTTCAGAAACTGCTGTAATGGATAATGTCAAAAGCAGACGACCAGAAAGTGACCATAATCTGTTGGTAAAATTTCAGATTTTGGAATTATTTTTGGTTGCTTCATCATGATAAATCCAGTGAGTCCATTGTGCATGCTTATCAAAAAGGATCCATTTCTCATCCTAATTCACTATTCAATCAAAAATGGATTCTTCGAATATTGCAGATTCAATATGGAATACACTTCAAAACGTCGAATTCTTTGACTTTCATGTGGAACCCGTTAATCAATTTCGTCATCTTTCCATTTGTCTTGAAACGTTGCCAAAATGCTGATACCTATTATCAGAGATATTTCTCTTACACTTTGACGTAGGTTTTGTTCCACTAGTGTTTTGGAATGTAGAATGCAAATTCCAGATGGACGTCCTCTACCACCTTGAACTTCAAGACGCGTATCCCCGGTGCAGAACTTTAGAATCCAGCGGCGCAATGTCCGATTAAAAGTAAATCACTGACCCCATTCTCTGTTAATGTAGGCAGCAGTTTGAAAAAGGATTATGACCAGACTTGAACCCATGAAAAAAGTAAACGCATCTCTTCTTTTTTCATGTTCAAGATGAGGGATATATTCCGTTATAAGTTCTGAAAGAAACCGATTTAAATTTAACAAAGAGGACATTTTAGTCCTTAGAAATGTGTAATATATTTTTCTGCACATATTATGATAATATATTTTCGCTACCGAGTTTCCTCTACACTCTCCGAAGTGCCCATGCTACCTCGAACAGGATTTCTTAAATGTGATAGATATCACAGATGTGCGGAGCTAATTTGCAACGTCAATTTCGACGAGACAGGCTGGAGGCAGGCAACGCTCTCTTTGAGTTTCGGAGGCCTGGGCCTTCGATCAGCGGTAGATTTGGTCCTTGCAGCATGTCTTTCTTCACTTTCGTCCAGTCACGAAATAATTGATGAGATAATCAGTGGATTATCTCACTGTTTCTCCAGTAGTTCTTTCGAACAAACTTGCAACGCCTGGACCCCAAAATTACTTTCTCTCCGACTAGACACATCAAAACAAAAAAAGCTCGGATAAAATAAAATGCGAGGCCAATTTCATTAATTTGAGGCTCTTTCTGGATCAGCATCGCCTCGCCTGTCTATTATCTGCTTCACAACCGAGTAGTGGCGCCTGGCTCAACGCAGTGCCCACTTCATCTACTGGTACCCTTCTAGATGATGAATACACTCGAATCGGAGTCGGGATCCGTCTTGGACTCAAATTATGTGAGCGTCACAGATGCAGATGTGGAGCCTCCATCGATGAGTTTGGTTTGCATCCTCTCTCCTGTCGTCGTAGTGCCGGCCGCTTTCCACGGCATGCAACCATTAACGACATCATGAAAAGAGGTTTGGATGCAGCTGGGTTCCTTTCCCAAATGGAACCCGTAGGCCTGGACAGCGGTGATGGAAAGCGGCCGGATGGTATTACCATTTTTCCTTTTAAAATGGGAAAGTCGTTGATTTGGGATGCGACCTGTGCGGATACATTTTCGGCCGGTAATTTGATCAGGTCCGCGGTTGAGCCGGGGTCCGTCGCCCGGGACGCAGAGATGAAAAAAATAGTTAAATATTCTTCTTTTGCTGATAGATTTTGATTTACTCCTGTGGCAGTGGCGACTTCTGGGGTTATTGGCCCTCGTTCAATGGAGTTCCTTCGGAGGATTGGCGATATTGCGTCTCGATTAAGGGAAGAGCCTCGGGAAATGGAGTGGTTCTTGCAGCGTGCCTCACTTGCCAGGGTTCGAGGTAATGCTTTCTCCATCATTGCGGCTGGCAGAGTATAGAAATAAAATTGTTTATAGTTACGCTGTTCTGGAATTGTCATCAATGGTCAACTAACTTGTTTTGTTTCAATAAATTTTGACTTCTTTTGTAAATAAAGTTCATAGTTACAAAATTTAAAAAAATATATTAGGATCCAAAAGGTTTATTCTAAAACGGATATTATTTTCTATATAACCGAATAGTTTTTTCATTATATAGGATTAAGGGCCTGCAGCTAATTCAAAATGATCGCTTTTATTTGTATTGTGACGTCTGTAACAACAGTGTAACTTTATCGTCATAAAAACAAATAACAATACGAAATCTGTCATAATTTTTTAAACAAATGATTTATTTAGTATACCGGGTGTAACAGCCAAATTGTTAATTGCATAACAATATGGGATAATTGCCATCTCATAGAATGTTTAATATCCACTAAAATAAGTGAGTTAATTTTTCAATGTTTTCAGTTAGGACGTTTAGCCATCTTGACACCATTTGTGGTAATAATCACCGAAAAATACCTTTGAGTTATTCAGCTAGAAAGGGAACATCTGAAAATCATTTTGGGTCATCCCTACTATATCTTACCAACTGAGCAATGGTGAGAGGAAAAAATCATTCAAGATTTCAGTAATGGCAGCAACATTCATACTCTGGCTTCCATCTTCAAAGTCCATTCAAGAACCATCGAGAGAATAAGTTTAAAAAAGAGGGAACAGTAGAAAGGAAAACTGGATCAGGAGGTCACAGCAGCAAGAAGGATCATCATTTCAGCTTAGAGCTAAATACATTCTTATTGTTCAAAGTAGAGACCAATTGTGTTATAAAAACCTCGGAGAATTCCAGTAAGATATCTTTAATCATTTCTAAGATACAACGATTCAAAGCTTAATATATTAAAAAAAAACAAAAAAAAAACGGACAATTTTTTGTTATACGATTTGGACATATTTTCTGTTACAACCGGTACTAATTTTTACCCAGTACAAGGCCCAAGAGTTACGCAAGGCAGAGGGTTAATGTATGGTCTTGTATGAGCGTGCAGTTTATGTGGTTATGTTCAAGGGCTAAACCTCTACTCCTGTTGAGGAAAAATAAATAGATAATAAATAAAATGTCAGAATTATAGAGTTTAAAACTTCAGAAAGAATTCAATGAAATAGTTTGGATTTAGTGAGTAGGAAAAAAAAGTTTTAGAGTTTAATAATTTATTATTGATCTTTGATGGTAGGTAATAAAAAGAAACCTGACAAAATGATGCCTTTAATATGGATTATTTTTCATGCTACTTATTTCTCTTTATAATCATTTTATACAAATTTGGCCATTTCAGTTTGCTCTCAACAGATGTTCATTGGATAAAGCCTGATCTTGAAAGAAAATTTGATTTTCATGTAAGAAATGTATGGATTTTACTTCACCCTAATAACCATCTAACAAAACTAAAATGTTCAAATATAAATGAAAATAGCAAGAGACATTTGGAAAAAAAAAAAAAACACAAAGAGAGTAAGAAATTAATCTTATTCTTTTTCCAACTCCCTAAAATTATCAATGGCATCCAGTACAAATGCTATTGAATATATAGAGATCTTGAAAATATATTTTTCTAAACCATTCCTTAAATTATAACTATTTACATTGCTCGGATATCATCCTTATCTTTTTTGCTATATTTATCACAATGTTTTGGCCGTTGTACGCTCCAGCCTTCTAGACAGATACTAGTATTGAAATTAGTTTTCTTTTTAATACTGTTATATAAGAAAAATAACCTTTACCCATTTTTCATGGAGCTTTATCATAGTAAGTTTATCATCCAACGTTATAGCATTGAGCTTAACAGTTGCACTAAGAATTTTCTTAGGAGTCACTGGGACAAAATCTAAAGACACAAAGGAATGAGTATGAGAGTGTAGGTGATAAGCAAACGCATACCGTGTGTATGCCTAAACTAAACTGGGTTTCGATTTCGCGGGAATCATGAGTGGCGCTGAGAACGACGCCAAACGGTAGATATTTGAACTACCGTGGAAGGCGCCAATATTGAGCTCTTAAAGGTCGCTAAAAAGACAACACAAAGTCACCTATATTTTCGCATTTCCTTCTCTAGGATTTATGATGATTATATTAACATTTACTGTAAATGTATGTATTTTAATATTATTTTATATACTTTTATTCTTATTTATTGTACAGTAACATGATTTTATGTGCTTTTAACACGTTTTTTAGTGATATTACTACTTCAATATTTATGGCGGACAGACGTAAAGTCGAATAAAATGACTTAAAATTGATTTTTATTTTTCCATATATTGTTTTGACAAACGGCATATAATCTAGAACGACCTAACTCGAAACGACGTAACCTCGGGTATACCAGTATTAAGCTAATTTTTCAGGAACATAGTTTCCTCAAGTCCAATAACTGTTATCGCTCTGTCTAGTATTGATGAGGGTTTCCTTCCTAACCTTTTGTTCGAAGTAGTGTGGAATGTCAACATCTTGATTATGTCATTATTCGCGTTGCATGCGCTATGTGTGTACATAATATTCCGCCTTCATTCGTCGATCAACGATGTTCGTTTCACTTGCCCTGAAAGATGAATTAACCTCTAAGTTTGCATTTTTCATGCTGTAAAATGCAAAGTCATGTCTAAATTCCCAAATGAGGATTGACATTATAAGGAACAAAGAAGTACGGATTACTGATAAAAACAAACAGCTTGAGTTTTTAAATTCAAGAATTTCTTTCGTTTTATTTGGTTTGGTTTGTTTTGTTTTATGGACTATCAACCTCAATGGGTTATTTAATGCCGACAACTATTTTTTCCTGGTAGTATTTTTTTGTCAAAAATCTATTTCTGGCAATATTTTTTCCTCAAAAATGTATAGCTGGTAATATTATTTTCAAAAACGTATTGCTGGTAATATTCTGTTCAAAAATATATTGCTGGTAATAGTTTTTTTCCTTCAAAAATTTCTTTCTGGTAATAATTTTTTACAAAATATTTCTAGTATTAAAACCTATTTTTACAGTTTTATAATGCTTTTTACCTCAGTTTCGGGGTTAACTATTTGCCCATAGCTGGGACCGTAACAGGTGCTACCACACCGGATCTGGATGGACCTGGGAACACCAGCAATTAAGAGGTGGTTCCACGCTCCTCAAAATCTCGTTATCAGATGCCTTGCTGTTGGGTGTAGTTTATCGTCTTACCCAGGACGCGGATGTAGTTTATCGTCATAAACAGGACGACTTTTATTGTGTGTTTGCATGTGTGTGTGTGTGTGTGTGTGTGTTTGTGCGTGCGCGCGCGCACGCTCACGCGTTGGAGCGAAGGTCAAGGGCCAGTGGGTCGAAAGACCTCAGAGAAAATAAGAGTGAAAATCTGATTAACTGAAATTCAGTCTACTCAATGAAAATTACAAATATTTGTGGCGGACAGACGTAAAGTCGAATAAAATGACGTAACCCGAGCTTACTGGAGCAATTCTATTAACCGATCATCATCTTTAACAACAGATCGGATATATGAGTGTCCTATTAGAAGTCTGAGCCGGGCTGGGGGTGAGGGATTGAGCTCTAAGAGACATTCAAGGGAATGAGATCCCTTGATTGATTAATTGTTTGATTTGTTTGTTTAATATTTTCTGTGCCATTTAATGCCGAAATTTAATTTTCGTGTGAGATATGAAGTAATTAAAATATATGTTATTCTGCTTTCACAATTGAATACATGGTAGATGATACTCAGCTTTAGTGCATAAATATATTTGTCTGAACATAATTACTAGAGGCGGTGATATGTGTGTGTTTTACGTTGTAGTTTTCTTGTGGTTATATCATGGAATACAGTTTGATTTCTTTAAGAAATTGATATTGTATAGATTATCGTTATAAAAGTTTTCTTTTATGTTCGTTGGCTGTGTGGGTGATTTTGTTTAGCGGCATATGAAACTATAGACTATTTAATATGGATAATATTTTTTTTATATAAAAAGTCTATTTTTATTTTATATTTTATCTATATTTTTATTTTATTTTATTTATATAAATTTATTTATTTATATACATTAATTTATATTTTATTTTATTTATATTTTATATTCAGAGTGTCATATCTTTGTTTGTTGGGAGTTCGCTATTTGCCCATAGCTAGGAACCTGACAAGTGCTACATCCCCGGTGAATATTTTTCCAAAGAATGTTGACTTTTTTGACCAAGATCATTCTTATCCTATACATACCTATGTTGTCAGCGCAGACTCTCTCATCGTCAGTACAAAGATGAATAAAAAAGTAATGCAATTTTTTTATTATAAAAAAAATAAGGAACATAATCAAACATATCGTGCATCAAGATATAGCTATACATCACAGGTTCACCTCCCTACTTATCAACATAGTCACCACCTCTTTCAGTGGCAGTGTTTCAACTAACGAATAAGGGCATACATCCCAGCTTCGTAAAACTCATCTGTCTGCTGATGTAGCCAATTCCTTACAGCAGTTTTCATCTCTTCATCACCACTATAACTTTTGCCCCTCGGTGCCTCTTTCATCGGACCAAAGAGATGGATGACGTTTGTGAATGTTTACAAGAGTTTTTTTTTCAGTAACAAAGACCTGGGAACAACAGTAATTAAATGTGGTTCCACGCTTTTCAAAAATAACCCGATCAGCGGCCGTAGTTTATCGTCGTACCCAGAACTAGAGCCTCTTTGAAAGAGCACCCGTTCATATTGATAGGTTAAAGATCAGTACCTTCTCGGTGACAGTAGATCGTTACTAGTTTGGTCTTGGACGTAAAAAAAAAATGTTTATTCAATTCTTCATTTCTTTTCTCACGGGGATATGAGGGAGTGTCTGTATTTTCCCTCTCGAAAGGGACGCTTAATTAACTTCCCATTGTCCGGTTGTCCCACATGTCTCCATCCTACACTTAGCTTGGTCCACCATTATTTTACATGAAGGGGAGGGGCATCATCTGATATCATTTAAAGTTTCTGCACTTACACCTTCTAAATCGACTTTAATACACGTGCATCATTTGATGCATTAGTGGGAAACTAATTGTAAAAAAATAATTTGTGATAAAACTTTCATTTACTGCATCTTTTATCCGAAATTCGCAAATCCGTGAACTTCCAAAATACGAAAGTTTTTCAGGTGATGACAAGACTTGCCCCAAAAGAAATTTTTTACAAAGCCCAGCTACGTAGCCTATATTGGCGTCAGTTTTTTTTTTTTTTTTGGTACCGATCGTCACAGCAGCATCTTCGTTGGTGGATTACTTACCAGGTGTTTCGTACCCAGTAAACATATTTTTCAAAATCTCAAAAAGTCCTGCATTTATATATTATTTGTAGGTAGTGATCAGGGTTTTTTTTTGGTACACGTACAGAAATTGCAAAAATATTTTTTTTCGTAAAAACATAATTTCACCACGTTAAAATCTATGAGAGCATTACAAAACTATCGTCATTACTTGTATCCTTATGTATATAAATTTTACCAAATCTCTATCTATAAAAGGCAGGATGTGTATGCGTGTGTGTGTGTGTGTGTGTGTGTGTAACGAATGCACGGCCGCAATTTTCGACGGATTTGCACCAAAATTTACATGCACATGCTCCAAGTTAGCGGAAAGGCCAAGAACGGCTTTGCATTTCCCAACCCCCATCGATAGTGGAAATAATCGATGTCTTCCTGCTTCTACGGCAGTTTTCATGTAGTTTCCGGCCATTTTGTACTGACAAGAGTGAGAGCCTATAGCTGGCTGTCACGAATAGGCAGGAAGATTCTATTGGCCAGCGTGAGAGCCAACAGCTGACTGACACGAATGTTAACTAGCATGCTAGCATGCAAAAAACATCGATAGCTGCATTCGTCGCAAGTGGAAAAAATTTAAATCTGCATGGCACTTTACTCCAATTGGCTCATTCGCTTGCTTAAACTCAACGTTGATTCTGATTCCGCAGAACTGGGTTCGGTGTGAAAAAGTATTTGTTGTTAACATTCTTTTTTCATTCGGTTTTTCCAGTTACGAGTCCTTTTTGAAAGCTGATCGTTTTGTGTTCATTTTGTTTAGTTCTTTTTTTCGTAAAAGATTTAATGTTTAGTATAGAGCATAGAAAAAAATTCGCAGTGTGAGATAGGCAAGAAGTAAGGCATGTAGCAACATCAGCACGGCAAAGGGCACTCCTTTAAAGGCAAGGAAGGGCAAAAATATTTAAGTCAAGTGATAGCGATTGCTGTATGAGTCGTACGATTTTTGAATCAAGCACGGGCAACGCCAGGCCGTGTTGCTAGTTTTATATAAAGCTGCTTTTAGGCTATGTAAAATGTAAAGGGATATCATGTTTATGGTTGGGTATCTATTCCCAAGCTGCAACATTTTAGAGATGCTATAAACAAATTCAATAGCCTTCATTCAAAAATCCGAAAAATCTGAAAACCGAAACACTTCTGGTGCCGAGAACTTCGTATAAAGGATTCTCCACCTGCAGTTTTTAACCGGTGAAGAGATTGCCTAGTAATGGGTCTTAATTGTTAATTTAATGATCGAATAAGGTCTTGACGAGTTCTACGACAAGAAAATATCCGTAGAAATGATCCTCTCAACTCGTTAAATATTTGAGCTGAAAAAATTTAACAAAATACTGCAATAACAATGAATATGAATTGCGGTCGTTATTTTAAGAAGTAAGGGGGTACAAATGAAAACAATTTCAAATTGACAATAGTTTCCATTTCACTCACACAGTCGTTAAACACTTTTATCTTCCCATCGTTCATTTTTTTTTCATTAAAAGCAAAGTAGCGTCTCTGATATGTCTTTCGTCTTTCAACGCGATCAAAACAAAATAGTCCATTATGTTTTAGTTATTGGCAGGACGTAATCGTCGTGCGAACCTAGTAGCTAACGTAAGGAGGGGCAAGCACAATTATTATATGATTCATATAATAAAACAACTCACCAATCAGTTTATCTCTCTCGTATGCTCGTCGGTTTCTATGTTTAATCGTCTTTGGGGACTAACGGTCATTTCAAGTTGAAACAGCTTCTTATAGATTCACCGAAGTTAAGCAACGTCGAAACTGTCAGCACCTTTATGGGTGACCGCTTGGGAATACCAGGTGACGTAAGTTTGAATTTGCGGCTGGAGCAATGGATAACGTCTTGGAATTCCAAATAGGAGAACCGTGTTCCAATTCCAGTTGGGTTCGTTATATTCACTTACGCGCAAATATTCTTGGGGGACATATGAATCCACGTCTTCTTCTCCTCCTCCTGATTAGTAGAAATTCTATCAATGAATCAATATTATCCCCCAAAACTTCATACAAGCTAAAAATATTTTCTGGCTTTAAATAACACGCAGAAGGTTGATAACTTGTAAAAAAAAAAAAAAAAAAAAAAAAATGAGGAGTTGGTTACAAAGTCCGGATATGAGGAGCTAAAATTAAAATCAGGTTTAACATTCATTTTCTATGTTTTATAGCAAACAAAACAAGCTAATGGAGAGTGAAATAAAGCGGGCTTGATTTTAAAGAAAAAATAAATTATGTAATTATTTACATTATTCGGACTATTGTCCTCATCTATGTCGCCATGTTTATTACAACGTTTCGGTCGTTGTTCGCTCCGGACTTCTTCAGGTGGTTGGAATGTCGAACTGAAGCCTTTATTTCGCTCACTGGGGTAGACTGTTCTAGTTCCACGTGCCATGTTTAATGGATGTCAGTTATCAGTTATCTCCTGTTAATTCCCCTCTCCAAGTTCTCCACTATCATCCTACACTATTTACATTATTCGGACTATTGTCCTCATCTTTGTCGCCATATTTATTACAACGTTTCGGCCTTTCAGTGTCTGTCTATATTTCTGAGATGAGGTATTATGTACAATATTTACATTATTCGGACTATTGTCCTCATCTTTGCCGCCATATTTATTACAACGTTTCGGCCATTGTACGCTCCGGCTTTCTTCAGATAGTTGGAATGTCGAACTGAACCCTTTATTTCGCTCACTGGGGTAGCCTGTTCTAGTTCCACGTGCCATATTTAATGGATGTTAGTTATCAGTTATCTCCTGTTAATTCCCCTCTGAATGTTCTTCACTGCCTTAACCGGGTATTATGTAATGTTAATGAAAATTCATTAAGTTAAGTATGCTGCGTATGCAAAACAAATAATGTAACGAGGATTTTTTAATCGCTGTTGGATGATGATGATTCTTTCTCTTCTAATGTTTCGCATTTCGTTTTGCTTTTGTTCTTGAATTTTTTTTTAAACAGGAGACAGTTTTAACTCTGCGTGCGTTATTGCAGTCGTCATAGCTGAATGCTGGCTTTCTTTCCATAAAACTAACAATTTCAATAGCTTTCTCAATTTCAGCCCCAGTTTCATCACAATCATGCATCCCGTCGCTATCTTGTTGCAGATGTGTCTCTTGTCATCCTTTCCTCTTATTCCCATCATCTTTTGCACCAACTACAAGTGATTAGGGTGAAATAAACATAAGCAATTATCCAAAGTAAATTTCCTAAAAAACAGAAATTTCAAATCATTTACGTATCACCCAAATAGTTCAAATATACACATCAAAATTATATCCGGATATGCGGGATTCCAGATATGAGGGATTCCGGATATGAGGTATTCCGGATATGAAGGATTCCGGATATGAGGTATTCTACTGTAATACGATAATAATATGTGAATATTATATATTATTATTATTATTTAATACAGTTACGTAAAACATCAGTTTTATCAAAATCATAATTATTTTAAGTAGAGCTGTATTTTTTGACTACAACAAATGAATATATATTTTGGTCGACGGCGTAGTCAGTGTCAGCGGTGCATACGCTAATTTTATATCTCATGTATGATGCGACCCCCTTAAAATTAGCTTCAAAATTAGGTCTTTAAAAGTCACATGATACATGAGTATATACGCTAATTAACATTATCTATAATTGTACAGCTTCAGTTTTGATCCCATAGTTGTCCTTCTCCTAGACTCATTACCGACCACTGAAGTCTCAGTTTTCTGCTATTTAACCCATAGTTGGATTGGAGAGATGAGTTCGCTTCATACATTTCCGAAAGGATTTTGAACGAATTTTTTTATCACCGTTAACCATGTCTCTACCAGTAAACGTGAAAAAAAATAAATAGAATTTTCAGTGCATTCTTTATTTTAAGAAGTTTAAAAAACAAAACTCAAAAAAAAAAAAAAATCAAAACATGTGTCAAATACAACTGTTAAGATGTTTTTGATCCATTTATAATGCTTTCCTCTTTTATGTAAGGTATACTTTCAGGACCTGGGCAGAAATGGCTCTCCACAACTTTTTTTGTAGAGCTAAGTAATGTTTGTCAACTTAATATCTATCTTATTTCATGTTTGACATCCATTTGCACAAGCCCGTTAGATAGGTTACTTGAAGTGTCCTCTTGACATTCTTGTATTCACTATGTACTGAGAGTATCAAATTCTCTAAACCTTTCTGCAATATGTGTTCCAGAAATTTCCGTATATCTATACGATTCTAATTACAAGTGTCTTTTTTGCTTCGATTTACTTTAACACTTTCTGGTTGCTCAAATATTCCAATAATAGTATTCTGAGCATCCTTCTGTAGAACCATATCTCTTTTGTCATCAGTGTTCGTCTGAAATTAAATTAGTTCGGATGCAATATAGGAAGATTGGTGCATGACATCAACCAGAAAATTCGGGTCATATACTTAAATAGCCTCTTTCTTATGGATGTCCTGCATAGCGCCAAATCTGTTCAGAAATCTCTAATGTGTCGGATGTATAGAACCGCTTCCTAAAATTAATGGTAAAAATGATTTTAAGCGTGTGAAACCTGAGGAATTTGGCAAAGACCATAACTTCTTTGAATATTGTGAACTGGCGCTACAGAATCACAAACAAAGAAATGTACCAAATAACAGAAACGACATTAGTTGACTTTGAACAGCAGCAAAAGCTAAAATGGATAACTCAGATAACTCCAAAAGAAAATCATGATGTTGATTTTCTACGCTACATTACACAAAAGGCTAGAAAACAACAGTTTATCGACTTGAGAATTTCATCGATAATTGTTTTAAGAAAAAGTTGTTATAAATTTCAAACAACAACAATACTAAAAGTTTGACTAATGAGTTCTGAATATTTCCTATATAGAAATGGTCAATTACACTGTCATCTTTACCGTTCTCCAAACAAAAAAAAAAATGCTTATAGACTCCAATATAAAAGACTATATTTACATTGTCAGATCAAATGAAGTCTGTAGGTTTAATGACGACAACCATTCTTCGAACGTCGGCGCAAAGGAATCACAAGCAAACAAAGAACTGTGCCAAACAACAGATAATTGTCCACAACATCAACAACTAAAATGGATAGCATATGTAACTCGAAGAGAAAATAATGACATTCAAAATGTCGACATTTCACACTACTTCAAATAAAACGTTCAGGAAGAAACCTCCATTGATACTGGAAAGAGCGATAACAGCTACTGGACATGAGGAACCTATTTTCCTGAAAGGTTAGAAATGTAGCCTCCATCAGTGCTGGAAAGAGCGATAGCAGCTATTGGACAGGAGAAACCTATTTTCCTGAAAATGTTAGAAATATAGCCTCCAACAATACTGGAAAGAGCAATAAGAGCAACTGGTCATGAGAAACCTATTTTCCTGAAAATGATAGAAATGTAGCCTCCATCAATGCTGGAAAGAGCGATAGCAGCTACTGGATATGTGAAACTTATTTTCCTGAAAATGTTAGAAATATAGCCTCCATCAGTGCTGGAAAGAGCGATAGCAGCTACTGGACATGAGAAACCTATATTGCTGAAAGGGTTAGAAATGTAGCCTCCATCAATACTGGAAAGAACGATAAAAGCTACTGGACATGAGAAACCTATTTTCCTGAAAACGTTAGAAATGTAACCTCCATCAATACTGGAAAGAGCAAGAACAGCAACTGGTCATGAGAAACCTATTTTCCTGAAAATGATAGAAATGTAGCCTCCATCAATGCTGGAAAGAGCGATAACAGCAACTGGTCATGAGAAACCTATTTTCCTGAAAATGATAGAAATGTAGCCTCCATCAATGCTGGAAAGAGCGATAACAGCAACTGGTCATGAGAAACCTATTTTCCTGAAAATGATAGAAATGTAGCCTCCATCAATGCTGGAAAGAGCGATAGCAGCTACTGGACATGAGAAACCTATTTTCCTGAAAGGTTAGAAATGTAGTCTT
>OZ010599.1:27767699-27785199 GCA_963932145.1 Acanthosepion lycidas
AAGAGGAAATCATGCACGTTCTTCTCTGAGGTTATTCATTCTGCATTTAGATGCCATTGAGAATTAATGTGTAATGTGTGATGGCCGCATTCATAATTGGTTTATATTTTATCAGTAATTTTATTTAAAAAAAAAAACAAAAAAAACATTGCCTCATCTAGAAACTTTTCAGCCCTACAATACAAATTTGGTTTACTGAAATTTCTCGCTGATCCCAAATCTAAGAAAGCAGACCGTTATTTTTTTATTTTATTTTTTTTAAGCAATTCACCGCAAGCAAGGAGGGAGTGCTACAAGCCTGTAAGGGGTTACAGATGATTGACAACAAGAATAAAGAGGCGTGTTTGGTGGAAAGGATACAGAGACGAACGGGGAACAAGCTGAGGGTGTCAGATGTCGATTGACATTACACATGAATATTTGAAGATTATAGTCATCGCGGAAGCAAGTAAGGGGAAGGGAGTTCCACAGACGGGAAGTGCGGGAGAAGAAGCTGTTTGAGAAGAATAGATGGTTACATTTAACTGTACGAAAGGATGGGATCGAGATGACAGCCTGTTAACTCGCTTAAATTCATGCAGTCCGGGAACCTGCGAAAGTAGCTCGTCGGAACAGTTGCCGTGAAAATATTTGTAGAAGAGACAGAGGGAGAACGAGGGAAAGATTATGCAGAGCGCGACGTGACAGCTGATGTCGATCTCGGATTATGACTGTTATATAGCGCGCCTATGAACACTAATGGGTATGGCCCAATCCTCATAAATACGTTGGACACTATTGTAAGTCGGGGTAATATGCTTTCTAAGTAGTCCAACACTAGCAGTGGTTTACCTACTTCACGCCGCTGGCGAGTATTGTATTTTGTTCATGTTATAAAGATTATCAACCTCCGTTTTTGTTATTCTTCATTCAGTAATCTTTTCTAGGTTACAAAAGAAAGAAAGAAAGAAAGAAAGAAAGAAAGAAATAAGTGTTATATACTGTACTTATAAACACTAATGGCTAAGTCCCAATTCTCATAAATATGTTGGACACTATTGTAAGTGAGGTTAATATGTGTATATGTAGTCCACCATTAGCAGTGGTTTACCTACTTCACGCCGCTGGTGAGTAATTTATTTTGTTGATGTTATAAAGATTACCATTTCATTTCCATCCTCAGTTTTTGCTATTCTTCATTCAGTAATCTTTTCGAGGTTACAAAAGAAAGAAAGCAAGAAAGAACGAAAGAAAGAATGAAAGAAAGAAATGTAAAGAAAGAAAAAAAGAAAGAAAGAAAGAAGAAATAAATAAATAAAATGATGAATGGAGAAGAAAGAAGAAGAGAAAATGTCAAGGTATTGGAAAGTGAAAATGGTGATGGAAGGAAAGAAGGACATAAAGAAAGAAAGAAAAGGAAATGAAATTGCAGAAGAACGAAAAAAAAGAAAATGTTAACTGAAGAATGTAAGAAAAAGGAACGGTAAAAAGAGAAATGGTAAGAAAAAACAAAGAATGAAATAAAGAAAGAAAATGAGTAGAAGATACAATAAAAAGAAAGAAAGAAAGAAAGAAAAAGAAAGAAAGAAAGAAAGAAAAAGAAAATTCTAAAAGTAGGGTGGGAAGAAAGAGGAACGCGAAAATATGGAAAGAAAGAATGAATAAAGAAAGTGTTATATACCGTATCTATCATTCCCCATCCATTAACCTTTTGTAGTTTACAACATATATATATATATATATATATATATATATATATATATAGTTTATGCAAAACTAGGTAATCCGTATGGGTAGACCCAAGAAGGATGATATCCAGAGAGCTCAATGTAAATTCAGATCAAATATGTTTGAATAAAAACAGATTTTTATTCAAATATATATATATATATATATATATATATATATATATATATATATATATATATATAAACATAAAACATTAGGCAGCATATAATTTATACACAAAGAAATAATCACACATGTAATCAATCAGCAATATTAATGCTACTATTGGGGACATCCATCGCTAGTAGTGTATAATGTATGCATTAAAATACTGTTAATCCATAGAGTGACGTGATCCTCATTTATAAAACTGTTATCTGTTGTTTCCAATTTATATGTTTTTAAAATGCAAGTACTTTCGAATAATCCTTTATTCATCGTCAGGCATATGTTTTCCTTATGAAATCCAAAACTTGAAGACGAAATAATTGTTTGTCGACCAAAAGATGTTTTTTTTTTTAATATGTGATATTGTTGGCGGTTGTGTACAATCTCGGAACGTGCAAAGACTCAACGCTAAGTTTTTCAAAATTTTAAGTGAGAATTTTATTTGAACTTTTCTTGTGATGTGGTAAATCCACGTATTCTATTTTTACAAGTGTATTCAGTTAATATGTCATGAACTAAGTATATAGTTCAATTAATATAGTGTAATGTCTTAGTAGTAGTTTTTTTTTATAGGAATTTTTTTGTACTGTGGATCTATAGTTTTTATAAACATATATATATATATATATATATATATATATATATATATATATACCTTACCTATGAACACTAATGGGTATGTCCTAATACTCATAAATACGTTGGACACTATAGTAAGTGGGGGTAATATGATGACCAAGTAGTCGACCATTAGCAGTGGTTTACCTACTTCCCGCTGCTGGTGAGTAATTTATCTTGCTGATATTATAAAGATTACCATTCCATTTCCAATCTCCGTTTTGGCTATTCTTCATTCAGTAACCCTTTCTAAGTTAGAACAGACTAGAAAGCACAAAACAATGAACTTAACCGCAGAAATACATAATAATAATAAGCAATGTTTCGTGAAACAAAAACAAAAGAAAGAAAAATGGAAATGAAAAGACAAATGGCCTAAGATGTTTGTTAAAATATATCGGGTCCCCTAGCGGGCCTGAGTCCCACCCGTTAGCCTTTTCTGGTGAAAGAAGGTGAATAAAACTGGTTATTTTTAACTGATACGAAATATCTACTGTAAGACTGAAAATCGGAATGAGAACAATATTCCCCAGTGAATTTAATAAAGTGTTAATTTCGAAATTCTCAAAGGCTACCGAGTATAGCGACAGACCGTTGAAGAAGACCGGTGAGTAGAATGATCAAAACGGTATGAGGAAAAGAAACACGATGAACATGCCGGCATCAATAGAAAAGCATATATGACAGACCTGAAGAAGACTGGGATACACAACGGCCGAAACGTTGTGAAGATAACAAACTGGATGAACATATTGGAATGAATAGAAAAGCACTTAATAATAAAACCTCTGAAGAATACCTGTGCGTACAACGGCCGAAATCTTCGGAGTAAAACAAACAAGGTGATTATATTGGTTTGAACAGAAACGCATATAAGACAGACCCCTGAAGAATGCCGGTATGTACAACGTCCGAAACGTTGTTAATATAACACTGAAAACATGCTGGTAATTGTTATTTTAAAATAATCCGACAACAAAATCCAATAACAAATTGCGGATGATATGTTACGGCACGCGTTCTGCAAAGTACAGGCCGACGCAAAAGTAACGCCTTTTTCTCGAACTGAGGTAGATAGAAGAATATGGAACAGTTGCGGGGTCATCGCGATCACCATAAATGACGCCAGACTTTTTCTTCTCGGCTATACTGTAAGATCTTATTTACAGGCTCAGACTGCATTCAATTTCTGAATAAAAACGCGCAATTTCTGATAAAGTTTCTGAAATTTATGTAGAAGCGTGTAAAAAGGTTTGTAGACGTGTTGCTTATAGGTTTCAGCTTTGTATTGAATATGAACGGGAGTGTTTTGAACATGTAAAATAGTTGGTTAATCCTATCAAATCATGTTGTTTTGATGTGACAATGCTTATAAAATTTCTTAAAATACTGTAATTGATTAAAAAAAAAATTAAATAAAAAAAAGATCTGAACAAATCGTTTTGTTTTGATGTGACAATGCATATAACTTTTCTTAAACTATCGTAATTTATTTATGTTCAATGTAATTTAATAAATAAAAAAAGTGTCAAATTTGGGCCTAGGCACTTCATGATGCATTTTTTTTTAAGAAAGGTAAAATGCAATCAAAATATTAAAAAAAAAAATTTGATACAGTTTACAGAACAAATATTCAATCTCTGAAAAAATATTTGCAACACCAACAAAACATTCTAACACATCTTTATAAACTTGAAACGTTTTTGACCAAGTCTGGTGCGAAGCCTCAATAACTGGTTCAATAGGAGGTTCATGCTCAGAGTCCAAAGAAAAAACCTCCAGCACGAGTAAAGCAAAAGTAACTAAGCAAAATGCTCAATACACTAAGTAGAGCAAATCTAACTATGAACCTAAAGAGCCAGGTAGGTTTGCCTGGCTCTTTAGGTTCACAGTTATATATCTATATCTATCTATCTATCTATCTATCTATCTATCTATCTATCTATCTATCTATCTATATATATATATATATATATATGAGGCTCAAACACTTATATTCCATCTTTATCATTTATTGCATTCGAATCGTAATCACGATCCAAATCATCAGACCTACAAATTCGAAAAGAAATTCCAATGTAATAAATTATAACCATGGTATATATATATATATATATATATATATATATATATATATATATATATATATATATATATATATAGAGAGAGAGAGAGAGAGAGAGAGAGATAGATATATATACACATGAGAGGATAATCTGATGTCGATAGGACGACGTTGAACATTTGAGTGGTGACCGCGATCACCAGACATAACCCCATAAGGATTTTTTTATTTAAAGAATGTACTGAAAGATCTTATTTGCATGCTCAAAAAAGAAACAGTTCTTGAATTAAATCAATTTCTTACAAATTTTCTGAAATATGAAATATAATATTAGATTAATATGAAAAGGTGTCAAATGGTTTGTAGAAGTGTTGCTGATAGGGTTCAGCGTTGGCAGGAATAGGAGTAATTTGAACATGTAAAATAGTTCGTTAATCATAACAAATCATATTGTTTTGATGTAACGATGTTTATAATTTTTCTTCAATTACTGTAATTTATTCTTGATCAGTAAAAGTTACATTACATTGGTTTAAGCTTGTTTATGATTAATGATGACTTAAGCGTTCAGGAATAGTTATATCTTAATTTCGAGCGGAGGTGGATAGGCTGACCTCACAGCACCAGACGTTTTCTTGTCGGCTGTACTGAAAGATCTTGTTTACAGGCTCAAATCGAAAACAACTCCTGAATTGAAACAAGCAATTTCTGATCGACTTTCTCAAATTAATGTAGAAATGTGTCAAACGGTTTGTAGAAGTGTTTCTGATAGGTTTCAGCGTTCTATTAACCATGAAGGGGTACACTTTGAACATGTTAAATACAGTGTGATCGAAAAGCAACTCCCTATTTCATTTATGATGGACTCTGCCGTTTAACTATAATTTTTACAAAACAGGACGACTCATCTTACATAAAATAGGGAGTTACTTTTCAATCACCGTGTAGATTGTTAATCATAACAAACGTTTTTGAGGCAATTCGATGGTCATGGTTAGGAAGTTTGTTTCACTAGATAAATTACGACTGAATAGTGAGTTCGACTCTCACCAGGTGCTCCACACTTTCGGCCTTGTGCCACATGTAAGCTTCGCTTCGAATATCACCATAAAAATTATTGTTTATAAATTTTCTTAAACTACTGTGATTTATTTTTATTCAGTCAAACTTAAGAAATATTAGGTTGGTGCAGAAATAATGACGTAATAATTTCGTTTTTTGACGTATTTTTTAACATCAAAAAACGACATTATTACGTCATTATTTTTGCACCAACCTAATAAAAAAATTGCCATTAATTTTGCCACACCCTGTATATCTGAAGTGGATTTAATTCTGTAAACCAGCGAAGATATTTGATTTCTGATTATTATATTTTAGATACAAGATTCTTCATTTTCAATATTATCGGATAGCAAAACTGTTCAAAAAATCCCAGAAAACATCCTATGAACAAATTCATGACATAACATGAGCAAGTTCCTGATTGAATGACACACGATCTGCAAAGGACATTTCAATATGAAAACAGACCCCTAAAGAAAGATAAAGCTAAAGCAAGTGTATGTGAATCAAGGTCTCGAATCCATGGATAGACAACGGTTTTATCTATAGTTGTTTAAATATATCTTCATTTTGTTTTACAGACACCGTAACTGTACTCCTTTTCATATTTTCATCATTTTAAAAATTCCGACTAGGAGTTGACATGCGTTCTTCTGATAATCTCTCTCCTGATCTCTACTAGACATTATGATGCCGATTGGTCCCCCCCTCCGTTAACAAATACATTGAGTCAATTGCCTCGTCCACCGCAAGGAAAGTTGGCTCCCTGTGCCGCGCCAGGAAATTTTTCTCCCCGGAATCGATCCTCCAGATCTACAAATCAACAATTCGCCCTTGCATGGAGTATTGCTGCCATATATGGTCTGGTGTCCCTTCTGTTTGCCTCCGGGTTCTTGATAGGCTCCAGAGGCGGATATGCAATATAATTGGCCCTGCTCTGGCATCTCGTCTACAGTCACTTTCTCACAGACGCGCCGTCACCTCTCTAGCCTTTTCTACGAATACTTTCATGGCAATTACTTCGAGGAGCTGCATTCGCTGGTTCCCAAACTTCATGAGTTCAAGGGCCCTACGAGGCTGGCATCCCGCTCTCACCCTTTCACTGTCGAAACTCCTAAATGTAGCCGTCTCTTCGACTCTAATAGCTTCATGTCTCGCACCTCTCGTCTGTGGAACTCCCTTCCCTATTCCAGTTTCCATGAGAGCTATAATCTCCAGCTATTCAAGTGTAATGCCAATCGACATCTCCAGTTGCCTTGATCTATCCACTATCCTTCTCCCCATACGCTCTTTTCTATAACCCCTTGCGTCCTAGTGGCTTCCCGCCTTGCTTGGGATGAAATGCTTAAAAAAAAAAAAATAAATAAAAAAAAAAAAAAAAAAATAATAAGGCAAAAGAAGAAAAATTTGCTGTCTCTAGGGTGCAGCGTTGGGTGTCATAAGAACTCGAGCAAGAGACGAGACAGAAAGTAACAGTAGCAGACAGTATAGGAGAAAGATAACTCTATATTCAAAACGGTGTAGAAGTTAACGCAAAAAAACTCCAGCATCTTTCAACAGAAGTCAAGGTAATTCACAAAAAATAATAAAAAGCTATCTGGGGGAGCCATGTTCGTCTATCATTAAAATATTCACTCAACCGTCGGATACGCCGGATAGAACACATTCGGCATTTATTTAGACCCTTGCGGAAGACACTTTATTTAAAGGAATACGTAAAAAACACTCTCTAAAATCTATTTTAAACATACATCCTTATGCAAATAAATTGAAACAACAGCTTTGGTTTCCGTTCTTTAACCATAAAATTAGTTTTAGACACAATAGACTGACAGGGCGTTAACGGTTTCTATATTTTCCTCAGATCAGGTTATTTGCAGTGGTGTACAGCAATATGAATCTACTTTTGGGGTGCGTGTTGAAATTTATTTGGCATTGAAAAATATTGCGTCATCCGTGATTGCATCAGATTTTTATCACGCCCAGACACTACTGTCTCGACTGTCAGTTAATTGTCCTACGGCCATTGTCTGCGATGGAAGCGCAAGGAAAGATGTTACGCTGCACTGGCAAGCCTTACTAGTGAGCAAATCAAAGTACTATCGAAAACTCTCCTGATTAAATCCAATCGAGAATCTGTGGTCAAATCTGCAAGGAAGGATTTCGTCGAATGGAAATACAAAGTGCCAACATGCGTACTAGGTCATGTTTCATTGGGAAAATACGAAAAAAAAGTAAATAATAACAGAATTATTCATTTTTTTTCCATTAATTTGCACAAGGGTGTATATGGCTCCCATTCGTCTATACATTTAGTATTGCTGTCACATCTGGTTTACTGCTTCTAGTCTGTATTTAAAGATTCTATATAGAATACAAATCTGCAGTGTTATCGGTCCTGACCTGGCAACTCGGCTTCAGAAATATTCCGCCCGCCATAACATAGCTTCCTTGTGCCTTTTCTATATATACATTTATGATAGTGGTTCTGATGAACTTTCTTCATTCGTATCTAGATTTTACAAATATAAGCGCAGTACTAGATTGACAGCTGAGTCTCATCATTTTACAGCTGAAATGTCCCGGTGTAACCTAAAATTCTGTATTAATAGTTTCCTCTCGCGCTTTACGCTCTTGGAACTATATTAAGGTTTCTTGCTTCCCTGTCAACATTGATCTTCAAACATTTAAATGCAATGTCAATCGTATATCTTCCGTCTTAATTCTTGTTCTTCTATCGTTCTCAATCCATAATACATTGGAATCCCTGACAACCTGTCTAAGAAGGCTTTCCAGATATGAGGAATTGGTTACAAAGTCCGGATATGAGGGATTCCGGATATGAGGGATTCCGGATATGAAGAATTAGTTATAAAGTCCGGATATGAGGGTCTATATTTAGATAAAAATAAAAGAACTGAAATCAGGTTTAACATTTATTTTCAATGTTTTCTAGTAAACAAAACAAGCTAATGTTTAGTGAAATATAACGGAATTGATTTTAAGGAAAAAAGAAATCAATTATGCAATGTTAATGAAAATTCATTAAATTAAGTATGCCACGTATGCAAAAAAAATAATGTAACGAGGATTTTTTTATAATCGCTGTAGCATGATGATTCTTTCTCTTCTAATGAAATTCTCAACTTTTTCCGCATTTCGCTTTGCTTTTTGAAAGAAAGGCACATTTTAACTTTGCGTGCGTTATTGCCATCGTCATAGCTGAATGCTGGCTTTCTTTCCATAAAACTGACAACATTTTTAATAGCTCTTTCAATTTCAGTACAGGTTTCATCACAATCATACATCTCGTTGCTATCTTGAAGACATTGTCATCCTTTCCTCTTATTCCAATCATCATTTGACCAATTGAAGTCATTATGGTGAAATAAACATAAGCAATTATCCAAAGTAAACTTACGGAAAAAACAAACATTTCAAATCAAATACATATCACCTAAATATTTAAAATATACACATCATGTCCGGATATGCGGGATTCCGAATATGACGGATCTCACTGTAGTGTTTTTCTTTTTCTCATATTTGTTTCACACCCAGTAAACGCCTTGTATCTTAGTTCCTTTATTGCCTTGTTAGAGTTGAAAGGATTAAAAAACGGATTGAAAAGGGAGGATGGAATTATGAAGTTGCTTAAAGGCAGCTGCACGAAACTGTAGAAAAGTTGTTCAGTGAAGTTAATGTTGGAAAGTTATAAAAAGAATTCGATTATTTTTATTTAATAAGCCGAAATACTTTTTTTTTTTTTTTACCTTAACAATTAATAGTAATATTAATAATAGATAGGTCGGGTAAGTGACAACCTGCTGGACACTCATATCTAAATTCGAGAACCGCTGTGGCTTGGCAGACGTTCAAGCAGTTTTATAGAAAATTCAATTATCGGGAGGTTTCCAACCGATAAGTTGCGTAATATATATATATATATATATATATATATATATATATATATATATATATATATATATATGTGTATGTATGTATGTATGTATGTATGTATGTATGTGTGTGTGTACCCCACAAATATATATATATATATTTATATAAGTTACGTAATTTATATATATATATATGTATATATATATATATATATATATATATATATATACACACACACTCCCCATATATGTCTTACTTGAAACGTTATCATATATATATATATATGTGTGTGTATGTGTTTGTGTGCCCCACAAATATATATATATTTATATAAGTTGCGTAATTTATACATACATATATATATATATATATATATATATACACACACACACACAATCCACATATATGCCTTACTTGAAACGTTATTATATATATATATATATATATATATATATATATATATATATATATATATATATATATATATATATATACATACACCATTCGGCCACTGTAAATACCATGGTACGGATAGACATGAATAGATATTAATAATAATAATAATATTAATAATAATAAGAAGAAGAAGGATTAGAAGAAGAAGAAGGATTAGAAGAAGAAGAAGAAGAAAAAGAAGTAGAAGAAGAAGGATTAGAAGAAGAAGAAGAAGAAGAAGAAGAAGGATTAGAAGAAGAAGAAGGATTAGAAGAAGAAAAAGAAGAAGAAGAAGAAGAAGGATTAGAAGAAGAAGAATGATTAGAAGAAGAAGAAGAAGAAGGATTAGAAGAAGAAGAAGAAGAAGAAGGAAAGAGGTGACGAATAGAAATGAAAAACGACCAAAATATGACGAACACAAAGAAGAGGCCTACAAATAAGAAAAGACGAAAAAGTCGTAAGAAGAAGCTGAAACAAAAATAAACAAAAGAAAACGATAATGCAGATAATTCAGAAAAGAAATGACGAAGAAAAAAAACAAAAACAAAATAGAAAACATAGAAAAAGTCAGAATTATATAAAGAAACGGAAGCATTCAACAACGATTATTATTAATTCGGTAAAATCATAACAACAACATTAATAATTATTATATCTCTATCTATAGCTATAGCTGGGTACTCGTATTCAAGAATACCAGTCCTACTAGGGCTGCTAGGCAGTCCATATTGCAGACACTTCCTCAGGCACATTTGTGTTTGTTCAACACCCACAGAGTCCACATGTGGTTTATACTGCGACTGTTCTGAGCAGACCTTAGTTACAGATTCTGGGAAAGAGCGTGTTATCTAAAGTGATCAACAATTTGAACAAGGTTAGCACGCTCAAGCCCTCGGTCACGATGAATTGTAACTTCATGCTAGCACAGCTATCGACGAACTCCCGGGGATACTGTCTACCAAGTTTCACTAACATGGCTTGGGTTTACCCGTGGTATGGTTTTCAGTCACTTTCCAAAGGTGACGCACGCTGGGACCGATCCCTCCAGTCCGATAACACCTGGAAGTCTCTTTCCTGACAAATTGACCACGGTGAGATTCGAACCCGGGTCTCATGGCCAAAAAGCGAACGTTCTAACGACTCGGCCACGTGCCCATTAAAATAATAAAGCATTCATAATAATAATAATAATAATAATAATAATGGGCTTCTATATCTGTCTATATCTCTGAGATGAGGTATTATGATTATTTACATTATTTACATTATTCAGACTCTTATCCTTTTAGTCTTCGTTGCTATTTTCACAACGTTTCGGTCGTTACACGCTCCGGCCTTCTTCAGATGACTGGAACTTAGAACCGAAGCCTTTATTTCGCCCACCCAGGTAGATTGTTCTAGTTCCACGTGTCATGCCACTTCCGGGTGTATCAGTTATTTCTCTTTAACTTAACTCTCCAAGTTTTTGGTTCACCCCTGCTGTGGCCTTGTATTGAACTCACAACTCTTTGTCATGCATCTCCCATTAGATAAAGACGTTGGTTAGATCCAGTGACTAGACCCAAAGTGTTGGGTGTCCTATACCAGACCACAGCAGAAGACACCCAGAAGAAGCATGGCACGTGGAAATATTTGAGCTTAATAACTTCGACCAAATGTTGCAATAACATTCTTAAGTATGAATGCTGGTCATTTTTTAAGGAAGTAAGGGTGTACGAATGAATAGTTTTGATAATGGTAATTCTTTCCATTCCACTGAAGGAGACGCGAAGCATGAGAGTATTATCGCCTCTTTTAAATTCTCTGTCAACAGCGTCTCCGATATGTCTTTTCCGTCTTTCCCGTGTGATCCCAACGGAATAGGTTATAATTAATGAGGTGTCAGGCCATAACATACACTATAAGTAATGAGAAAATTAAGAAACAAGCAGTATCTTATTTATTATGATAATAAAAATAATAATATAATAAAGTGACGCTTGTGTGTTTGAAGAAACTTGCCATTTGGTCTCCATCGAGAGCCACCAGATCCTACTGGTAGGCAGTCTCAACTAGTACACAGTAAATAAAACGCAATGAGAGGTGTATAGTAGAATCCCCCATATCCGGAATCCCCCATATCTGTAGTGTTTCATTTCCGGAATCCCGCAAATCCGGACAAGATTTTGGTGTGTATATTTGAACTATTTGGGTGATATGTAACTGGTTTGAAATTTCTGTTTCCCAGGAAATTTACTTTGGATAATTGCTTATGCCTATTTCACTCTAATGGCTTGCATTGGTGCAAAAGATGATGGGAATAAGAGGAAAGGATTACAACGAGACACATCTGCAACAGGATAGCGACAAGATGCATGATTGTGATGAAACCTGATGTATTCTCTCTTGAAATGATAAGCGCAGTGTTTATTTACTTTGAAGGAAAATGAATACAGTAGAATCCCTCATATCCGGAATCCCTCATATCCGGAGTACCTCATATCCGGAATCCCTCATATCCGGACATGATTTTGATTTGTGTATTTGAACTATTTGGGTGATATGTAACTAATTTGAAACTTCTGTTTTTCAGGAAATTTTCTTTGGATAATTGTTTTGTTTATTTCACTCTAAGGACTTGCATTGGTGCAAAAGATGATGAGAAGAATAGGAAAGGATGACAAGAGACACATCTGCAACAAGATAGCGACGAGGTGGATGATTGGGATGAAACCTGGACTGAAATTGAAAAAGTTATTGAAACGGTTGTCAGTTTTATGGAAAGAAAGCCAGCATTCAGCTATGACAATTGTAATAACGCACAATGAGTTAAAAAGTGTCTTTCGTTTTAAAAATTTCGAGAACATAAGCAAAACGAAATGTGTAAAAAGTTGAGAATGACATTAAAAGAGAAAGAATCATCATGCAACAGCGATTAAAAAAATCCTCGTTACATTATTTGTTTTGCATACGTGGCATACTTAATTTAATAAGTTTTAATTAACATTACATAATTGATTTCTTTTTTTCTTAAAATCAATTCCGTTATATTTCACTAAACATTAGCTTGTTTTGTTTACTATAAAACAATGAAAATAAATGTTAAAACTGATTTCAGTTCTTTTATTTTTATCTAAATACAATCCCTCATATCCGGACCTTGTAACCAATTCCTCATATCCGGAAGACCTTCCTAGTTCATTTTTCAGGGATTCTACTGTATTTAAAATACATTTGTCAATTTTTTTTCTGCATATGGCGCTTCTTTTAAACGGTTTTGTCCAGTAAAGTGTGTTCGTCTCCAAGACGTCGATGTTAATTCTTAAAAGACCATTCAGTAAAGATTCTCATAGACATCTTGAACCATCTGTTGGACATCTGTTTGTGAAGGAAATATTTTCTCTCTCTAGGTCCTACGAACAAAACCTCTTTTCTGTATTAAACACTGAATAAACAAGACAAAAAAGGGCATAAAAAAACTGTGATACAAAGAAAACCTAAGAAAAACAGGAAGAGTAGAAAAACAGGACAATGAAGAAAAGACAGATGCGAGAGAGGGACAGCGGAAAGAGTGGGGTGATTAAGAGAGGAAAAGAAAGATGTGGAATAGAGAGGACGGGAAAGGAGTAGAGAATGACAGAAGAGGAAACAAGAGAAAGAAGAGAGAGAAGGAAAGAAAGGTAAGAGGAAATAAAAGAAAAGATTAAGACATGAGAGGAAGAGAAAAGTGTGGAAATATTAGGTTGGTGCGAAAATAATGTCGTTTTATCACATAGTAATATATGTGAGAAAACGACATTATTTTTGCACCGACCTAATATTATATATGCGTAGAAAGGCAAAGAAGATGGCGAGAGAAAGAAAAGATAGATAGATAGATAGATAGAGAGAGAGAGAGAGAGAGAGAGAGAGAGAGAGAGAGAGAGCAGGAGACAGATAAAGAGAGAGAGAGGAAAAAGAAATAAGAGAATGGAAGTGGGGGAATAGAGAAATTTTGAAAAGAGAGGAAAAAGAGAAAACGAAGGCAAAGGTAACAGAAGACGAGAGATGACGAACGAAAATGGGGTTAAAATAAAGGAGAGAGAAACGCGCAGAAAAAAAAGAGTGAAGCGCTGAAAAGTTCTCAGTCGAACTAACCTCCTAAAATCTAAACAAATGACAAAAGCTGAGATACTCTTGTGCAGCAAATACAGATGCAGTTATTAATAACTTATCATCATCGCCATCTTCATCATCATCATTATCATCATCCTTCTTCCTTTTTCTATTTACACTATTTACATAGTTCGGACTATCATCCTCATATTTGTTGCCATATTTATCGCAACGTTTCAGCCGCTGTACACTCCGGCCTTCTTCAGGTGGTTGGAATGTCAAACTGAACCCTTTATTTCGCTCACTGGAGTAGACTGTTCTAGTTCCACGTGCCATGTCTAATGGATGTCAGTTATCAGTTATCTCCTGTTAATTCCCCTCTCCAAGTTCTCCACCGCCTTAATCAGGTATTGAACTCACAATATTTGGGTCCTGTCAACTAGAATAGTCTACCTCAGCGAGCGGAATAAAGGATTCAGAATACAAGTATATGGTAATTCAAAATAACGTGACAATATGCCCAAAGTTCAATCTATTAGTGCATTAAATTTAAGATTAGAATAATTAGAAATCAATATAACAAATAAAATTTTAATTTCACAGTTAAATTTAAAATTACAAATGTTCAATTCTAAATTTACACGAAACATAAAGTTTAATATTATTAGATAATTATTAAGATATGAATCTAGGAAAAAAAAATGTTTTTTATTTTTTTTATTACCCAACACAGAGAACCCTCCATGTCTCCCATTAGGATGTCTGATGCTCAACTCCACAAGAACACCTTGCGACTGCTTGGACTCACACTGTCCAGTGACCTGAGATGGAATAATTACATTGAATCAATAGCTTCATCTGTTGCAAGGAAAGTTGGTTCTCTATGTCGCTCCAGAAAGTTTTTCTCGCCCGAGTCCATCCTTCAAATCTATAAATCAACCATTCGCCCTTGCATTGAATATTGCTGTGATATATGGTCTGGATTCCCCGCTGTTCGTCTTAGGGTCCTCGATAAAAACCAGAGACGAATATGGAATGGGGTTGGCCCTGATTTGGCATTTCGTTTACAGTTGCTTTCTCACAGATGTGCTGCCGCCACCCTCTGTCTTTTCAACAAATACTTTCACAGTAACCTTCCGATGAGCCAGGAGAGAAAAAAAATTATTGTTCTAAGCGAAGTGCCAATTTATGTTAGTTTCGACGCTGATATAAAAAGTATATACAGTCGCTACACATATGCGATTTGTTTTGAACGAGATTTAACAGATTCGTTCTTGTGAGTGAAATTGGGTATACGGACCTATTTCAGAACAGTCAATATTTGTATTAGCACGAAGTCAAAAGCCATCGTGACTGAGTGCATGAGCGTGCTGGCCTTGATACTTCCGTTGATCACGTCAGTTAATGTGCACTCCCCAAGAAACTGTAAATAAGGTCCCCTCAGTATAGTTACCTTATAAACTACAAATGAGCTCTATGGGATTTGAAGACACACAAACATGGCTGAGCATTATATATATATATATATATATATATATATATATATATATATATAAGAAAAACTAAAAATTCTTGAAGCTATATACATAAAAGAGTTGAAACCTAACCTGAATAAAATAAACTATGAAATCTCCACAAATATTCTTAAATACCAAAAATAATAACAGAAGCCACTGGTTTATACCACCGGATCCCATTACTTACTACTTCTCGTTTTCATTCTCGCGTGGTCATGTGTCGTGACGAGCAGCGACGCGATTTTCGCTTCCCCGTCTCGTATACACGAGTTTGTCGTTGCTTTGAAATTTTTCATGCAACAAAAACAGACTATCATTTTTGTTTCGTCCGTGTTTAATTGTCATCTTTGATATTGGCTTATGTAAGCCGAATACTTAGATTGGATTTAAAAATGTATCAATATGGTACTTTCCTTTCGTCTTTCAATGATAATGATAATGTTATTAAGCTTATCAGACAATATGAAAGGAACTTACTTAAAATAAATAGACAAAACTTGTCTATATTTTTTAATGAAACTTGCATTAATGAAATTAATGAATATGTGTGTGAGTGTGTGTTTGTAAGCAGCTTCACAGACCAGTATAAATTACTAAATAAACAAATCAAATGAAGTTCGGACGTGAAAACAAAAGGAATATCTTGTGAAATGGCACCATGGAAAATGCGAATACATACGCTGTATGCAACACCTGATGTAGCATACTTTAAACATAGTCAATAATTTAAACTATAAAAATAATATAAGTAATCACCGAAAAAAAAAAGAAAGAAAAAAAAAAAAGCCAAGATAAATAAATAGACACATTAAGTAATACTTGGCCCAGTGGATAAAGATGATGGTTATATCCAGTGCCTAGACCTAAAGAGTTGTGTGTTCAATACAAGGCCACAGCAGGGCGTGAATCAAAACATGGAGAGTCGAGTTAAAGGGAAATAACGGAAACATCAGGAAGAGGCATGGCACGTGGAACTAGAACAATATATATATATATATATATATATATATATATATATTAAAGACATTTTTTATGTTTAACGTTCTTTTTATAGATACAAGTATTTAAGTAAATGCTCTGTTTATAATAAACAGTATTAAATAACATTTACCGGCCTGAATGTCCGAGAAATTTTCACAGAAAATCCAAGGACGAATATTTTCTATGACATTCAGGCCGGTAAATGTTATTTAATACTGTTTATTATAAACAGAGCATTTACTTAAATACTTGTATCTATAAAAAGAACGTTAAACATAAAAAATGTCTTTAATAAATAAAATTTTCGGACTTTGTCCAATTCTTAATATATATATATATATATATATATATATATATATATATATATATATATATATATATATATATATATATGTGTGTGTGTGTGTATGATAAACATACAGTTTTAGGACGGCAGACGAAATAATGGTTGGATTCGAAATTCCAGTCACCTGAAGGAGGCCGAAGCGAGCAACGGCCGGTGAATATGGCAATGAAGATGAGGATAACGTAAGATGAGGATAATGTAAATAACGCAAGCAATCCTAATACCTCATCTCAGAGATATAGACTGAAATTAAATAAATAATAAACGAATTAACAAACTACGAATGCAGGCATGTAAATGTAACAATAGTAATCAACAGGGAATAATTAAATGGTTCAATTATAAATAATCAGTACAATATTAACAAACATTACAAAACAGCTAAGAATAACCGCATTGGAAGCCACAATTATTTCGACTCAATAGCCTCTAGAATAATTTAAAATGAAACCGTTAGCGCTTAACCGATAACCGGAATGATAATTCAATAGATCATGCTACCCATAATGCAACATTGACCAGCATATATAAATAGTCTAGCCGACACACAGTACACATGTATAGAATACTACGTTCGACACTTAGAGGCGACAGGCTGTTTCATGCTGTCTCATAAAACAGTCT
>OZ010599.1:27790199-27812699 GCA_963932145.1 Acanthosepion lycidas
CTCTTTCTGTTGTGGCCTCCTCATCTGCTACCTCATTTTTAAACTTATTCACCGTTTTCTTGATGTTTCTTGAATGGACTTCGAAGATGGAGTATGAATTTTGGTAACATTACTGATGACCTGAATGATCTTTTCCTTCTGATCATTGATCAATCGAGAAGAAACAATTTTATTCTGCACTCTTTCTAGCTAAATAACTCAAAGAGTTTTACATTGATTCTTACGACAAATATTGTCAAGATGGCTAAACGTCTTATTTGAAAACCTGGAATAAAGATGACAATTAGTTTAGCTTTTTTTTAATTTAAACATTTTGTGGGATCGATAATTATTTCTGTTAAACGATATGGACAATTCTGCTACTACCCACGATATATATATATATATATATATATATATATATATATATATATATATATATATATATATATAATAAAACACATATTGATATGAGTTGAATTACACCAGAAACACACACGGACACAGATAACATACATATATACATCAGCATGTGTTTGAACAGAATCATATTTAGACACGCGTCAAACATATGATTACACACACACATATTTTTTGTGTATATATATATATATATATATATATATATATATATATATAGTGCGCTGTAAAGATCCTGGTGCAAACAAGAACGGTTTCAAAAGTATATATATATATATATATATATATATATATATATATATATATATAAGCATTTCACCATAAGGAAGATGGTGCGCCACAAGAACGCCAGGAGTTACAGAGAGTGAAAGTAAAAATAAAGAGATGTGTTATAGGAAATGATAAAGAGAATGATAGGGCTCAAGTTTAATGCATCAGGAGATGTCAATTGACATTACATTTAAATTTTTGATGATTATATTTATCAGGGAAGCAAATAAGGGGAAGGGTGTTCCACAGATGGGAAGTGCAAGAGAAGAAACTGTCGGTGTTTAAGAGGCGGTTACATTTAACAATAATTGATAAAGAGACTGGAGTCGAGATGCCAGGTCAGTACCTATCTGATTGCATATCTGATTTTGTCGAGAACCACGAGGTTATATATGATACCAAACGATATATGGTATTCAATGCAAGGACCAATGGTATATTTGTAGATTTGAAGGATGAAATCAGACGAGAAAAACCTTCTGGCGCGACACGGTGGACCAGTTCTCCTTGCGGTAGATGTAGCTATTGATTCAATGTAGTTGTTCCTCGTCAGGTCAGTGGAAAACGTAAAACGAAGAAAGATCAGAGAGACGCTCTCGTGAAGTTAAGCATCTGCTATACTGATAGGATACAGGGAGGTTTCGCTATCGTGGGTAAATCAGAGCAGTTTCTCTTTTGGGGGGCATTAAAATTTAGAGGCATTTCCTGCCCCAGTCAACCCCAGATTGGAGGTTCTTTTCGAAATCAAAGGCCGGGTTAAGTTTGTCAGCAACGCTGGATTTACTATTGAGACAGGAGTAAATGGTAATGTCGTCTGCGTTGATGCCTACTTGAGAACTGATGTCGTCAGGAAGATCAGAAATAGTATGAAACGCAGGATAGAGACTTGGAGAAAACCAGTGTTCGTATGAAAAGGACTGGAGGAGAACCCGTTTAGGATGACCTTCATTTCACGTTTTGACAGGAATGATTGGATTAAATAAAATAATCGTCCTGTAATGGGTATCCCTTAAGCTTACGTAGAAGGCCAGAATGCCAAACCCTGTCAGACGCCTTCGATATATATAGAGCAACAGCCTGAACTTCGTCGTTATTATCAAGAGCTTGGTATATATATTCAGTTATGACCGTAAGCGCATCAGCAGTAGAGCGAGCTAAGCTGAAACTATTATTGTTTGTCGGAGAGTAGATCATGGGAAATAAGGTGCTAAACCACTTCGGCATTGATTAAAACCTCGAAGACTTAGAGTGATAGGAAACTAATACGACGGTGGTTAGATGGGTCAGAAAGGTCACCAGAGTTCTTAAAATCAGAGTCAATTTATGAGGACTTCCAACAAGCTCGAAAGCAACAGTGAGCAAGACCAAAACGTATATTTTGGCAGCAATCTTTCTTTGAAAAAAAATATATCTTTATTTTATAACAGAGAAGATTTTTTTTACTTAGTTTTTCGAATATTTTTACATTTTTTTTCCATTTGGTGGGCGTAATAGAATTTTTTTTTTACAATTTTCTCACTCTTTTACTCCCACCAAACGAAAAAATGTAAAAATATTCGAAAAACTAGTTTTTAAAAAATCACCAAAGTTATATTCAACGAAACATGTTTGAAAGAATGGTTGCTACCCAAATATACATTATATATATATATATATATATATATATATATATATATGAAAGAGATTGTTTGACCAACACAAGGACAGAACAAAATTCATGTTAACCTCCGCCACACACACAAAAAAACAAAAAAAACAAATGAAAACTACAGACAAAAGTTCATTTTCTCCATCAAGACATTCATTCACTGCTACTACTACTACTGAATTTTTTTTCTCCTCCGGGAGAATTCTAGTCGAGGAATCTAAATGAAATAATAATATAAACGAAAGAATATTAATATACAACCCAGTGTGACTGAAGATTTTTATTTTTTAATATTTTTTATTGTTCAATATATATATATATATATATATATATATATATATATATATATATATATATATATATATATATATTAAAAAAATGAATGCTGACCAGAATACTACAGCGATTTCGACTACTGAGGTCTCCTCATGTGGTTTGCCCAGCAAATCGACAAATCGAGCTCAACAACGTAAGCGCTTTTGTTCGAAGCCGGAAGTAGGGGGATGCAAAAAATAAATAAATAAAAAATCTGTTAACTTTATCCGGGTTCAAATAACTCCAAGCTGAATGTCTTAACGTGTCGACAATTGGTCATGGTGTCTGACTTCCAGTTCAGTAATTCAGTGGCGTCTTTATACGTTGCTAGTTATATTCCGTGCTAAGGGAATAAACACATAACACCAGGCGGACATTGAAGAAAGGTTTATTGTACACAACCAGTACAATATGAAATACGGTACAGTTATACACACAGGTCAATCTAGTTGTGAGTGTCACAAATTGGAAGGTCGGACGTGCTTGCGTCTTCTCTCTCTCACTCTCACACTTCCTCAAGTCTCTTGTAGACAGTTGACTTTATAGGTACTTACTACCTATAGTGTAATCATTCATAGGGGTGACTGGTTATTCCATTACATCATTGCTATAGCTAGTTTTTTTTTCTTGTGGAAAGGTGAAAATAGTAGCAGAAAAAGACACATTGGATGCATTAAGGGCCAGATCAAGAGGAGGGGGTATAATCCCACCTCGTCTTTTAGAATCCCGAAACGTAGATACAGCACAAAGCTAGCAAGCAACTATTGGTGGCTTAGCGAGAGGATTAACAAAAGCCCAAACATTAAATGGAGTATATTAAGAAATCTAAAGACTAACACAATCAGGAATACATGTAGCCAAGAAGAAAAACGAGCAACGTATAAGGACAGGCCTGAATTACTGAACGAGAGGTCAGATATTATGTCCAAGTGGACACGTTAAGATGTTCAGCTTGGGGTTATTTGAAACTGGATAAAGTTAAAAGATTCATTTATTTATTTATTTTTTCATTTTTTACGCCTGCAAACACTACTTCCGATTTCGAACGAAAGCGCTTAAGTTGTTGAGTTCCATGTCGTTGATTTGCTGAACAAACCACCCGAGGAAACCGTATCGGTCGAAACCTCGGCAGTGATCTGGTCAGCATTCATTTTTCTTAACATTAAACAGCTCTGCAATCAACTTGATATTGAGAACTTTTAATGCATACGATCGTAACAAATATTTTACTGTTTGTTTAGTCTGGCTTATATATATATATATATATATATATATATATATATATATATATATATATATATATATATATAGATAGATAGATAGATAGATAAAGTGAACATTGAAGTCAACACTCAGAGGCGACAGGCTGTTTGATACTGGACGCAATCGTCAGGCGGCTTGACGATTGCGTCCATCATGAAACAGCCTGTCGCCTTTGAGTGTTGACTTCAATGTTCACTTTATATTTATATTTATATACGGTCTATCTCTGATATTGAGCACATTATATCATAAATATAGCCCACATTAAAACTATATATATATATATATATATATATATATATATATATATAGCAATAATACGTTGGTAAATAATCCAAGTGAATCCTAGTAATAAAAAATATTAAAACTGATTCACAAAAAGAGTTGAATGAACAGAGCATATATATTATGTAGAATAAAAATCGAAAGTTACCTCATTCGTAGGCCTTGTCAACTCAGAGATATGAAGAAATAACATTTTAAAGAAAGACAGAAAGAAAAAAGAAAGACAGAAAGAAAAAAGAAAGGCAGAAAGAACAATTTAAGAATAGAACGGATAACAAATGAACGGGGGAACTAAAGAAAGAAAGAAAGAAAGAAAGAAAGAAAGAAAGAAAGACGGAAAGAACGACGGAAAGAACGGAAAGCAAAAAAAAAGAAGCATACAAATAAAGAAAAAAGATGGAAATAACGGAAATCAAAAAAGAAAAAAGGAAAGAAAGAAGGGAAGAAAGGAGAAAAGAAAGAAGTAAAGAGAAAGAAAAGAGAGAAAGAAAAGTGAATGAACAAATTAATAAGAACAGAATGTTTAAAACGAAAGATCCAGAAAGAAATTAAATAAAGAAGAACGAAAATTAATTGTGCAGAAAAGAAATATTATTTATTAGGTTGGTGCAAAAATAATTTCGTTTTCTAACATATGTTACTATGTGAGAAAACGAAATTATTTTTGCACCAACCTAATAAAATGGACAGAGAAAGCAGAAGTGAATAAAAAAGAAAGGAAAAGAGAGAAGGAAATAAAAGAAGAAAAGATACAACAATAAAGATGGAAAAAAGAGAGAGACTTAGATAGAAAGAGAGAAAAAAGGAGATAGGACAGAAACTGAGAGAAAAATATTAAATGTATTTAAGAAAAAATGTATGACAAAGTTGTTTTAGCGTAAATCATGAAATGTTAATTATATTCATATATATATATATATATATATATATATATATATATATATATATATATATATATATATATATGAAGAATGGATGATGAGTATTTCTTTTACGTTTAACAGTTTAGTTTCTTCTCGCATCTTTTATAACAAGCCTATGTTGTAAAAAAAATAATTAAAATAAATATAAGCGAAAACAAATAGTTTTAAAAATAAATAAAATGCACTCAGTCAAGAAAAGATATCTTTGTATTAAATAAAGAATAAGTTTCTAAATTTATTTTTTTTCATTCCATGTTGTTTGCATCATTTTTTTTTCTTTCAAATAAATGGGAAATTCTGTTTTAAATTTGTATTTGAAACCTTCTTTTTTTTCTGTGTGTGTGTGTGTGTTCAAATAAAAACCAAGAAAACAAATTTATAATGTTCTGAAAATAAGATAAAGTTAATTAATCTTTAACTCAATTCGATTAAATGTTTTATTTCGAACAAGCCGAGGAACAAGCGTGAATATATTTTATCTGATTATGCTCTCTGTGTGCAGATGTGTTTCTGCGTGTATGCGTGCGTTCCTGCGTACGTGCGCGCGCGGGTATGCGTGCGCGCGTGTGGGTATTCGCGCGCGGATTTCCATTTTTTTACTCGCTCTGACAGAAGTCAATGGAGAGGGTTACGTCTGAATGGAGAGACAAAGAGAGAAAACTCATACAGAGGACAAAAAATTACAAAACTATTATTCAATCACGCATATAGCTGCGTAAAACAGTATCTATCTATCTATCTATCTATCTTCGTCTGTTATATATATATATATATATATATATATATATATAATATTAAATATATAATTAAATTAAAAGCATTAGTTGTTTCATCTTCAAGCGAATTTTGGAATAACTTATTTTTAAATGTACTGAGTTTAAAATCACATACATTCATAATTGTGAAATAGATTGGATTACAACCCCAGTGAGCGAAATAAAGGGTTCAGTTCATTCCAACGACCTGAAGAAGCCCGGAGCGTACAACGGCCGAAATGTTGTAATAAACATGGCGACATAGATGAGGACAATAGTCCGAATAATGTAAATAGTGTACATAATACCTCATTTCAGAAATATAGACAGATACTGAAAGGCCGAAACGTTGTGATAAATATGGCGACAATGAGGAGGATAATAGTCCGAATAAAGTAAATAGTGTACATCCTACCTCATCTCAGAAATATAGACAGATACTGAAAGGCCGAAACGTTGTGATAAATATGGCGACATAAATGAGGACAATAGTCCGAATAATGTAAATAGTGTATATAATACCTCATCTCAGAAATATAGATAGATACTGAAAGGCAGAAACGTTGTAATAAATATGGCGACAAAGATGAGGACAATAGTCCGAATAATATAAATAGTGTACATAATACCTCATTTCAGAAATATAGACAGATACTGAAAGGCCGAAACGTTGTGATAAATATGGCGACAATGAGGAGGATAATAGTCCGAATAAAGTAAATAGTGTACATCCTACCTCATCTCAGAAATATAGACAGATACTGAAAGGCCGAAACGTTGTGATAAATATGGCGACATAAATGAGAACAATAGTCCGAATAATGTAAATAGTGTATATAATACCTCATCTCAGAAATATAGATAGATACTGAAAGGCCGAAACGTTGTAATAAATATGGCGACAAAGATGAGGAAAATAGTCCGAATAATGTAAATAGTGTACATAATACCTCATCTCAGAAATATAGACAGATACTGAAAGGCCGAAACGTTGTGATAAATATGGAGACAATGAGGAGGACAATAGTCCGAATAAAGTAAATAGTGTACATCCTACCTCATCTCAGAAATATAGACAGATACTGAAAGGCCGAAACGTTGTGATAAATATGGCGACATAAATGAGAACAATAGTCCGAATAATGTAAATAGTGTACATCCTACCTCATCTCAGAAATATAGACAGATACTGAAAGGCCGAAACGTTGTGATAAATATGGCGACATAAATGAGAACAATAGTCCGAATAATGTAAATAGTGTATATAATACCTCATCTCAGAAATATAGATAGATACTGAAAGGCCGAAACGTTGTAATAAATATGGCGACAAAGATGAGGACAATAGTCCGAATAATGTAAATAGTGTACATAATACCTCATCTCAGAAATATAGACAGATACTGAAAGGCCGAAACGTTGTGATAAATATGGAGACAATGAGGAGGATAATAGTCCGAATAAAGTAAATAGTGTACATCCTACCTCATCTCAGAAATATAGACAGATACTGAAAGGCCGAAACGTTGTGATAAATATGGCGACAAAGATGAGGACAATAGTCCAAATAAAGTAAATAGTGTACATAATACCTCAGCTCAGAAATATAGATAGATACTGAAAGGCAGAAACGTTGTGATAAATATGGCGACAAAGATGAGGACAATAGTCCAAATAAAGTAAATAGTGTACATAATACCTCAGCTCAGAAATATAGACAGATACTGAAAGGCTGAAACGTTGTGATAAATATGGCGACAATGAGGAGGATAATAGTCTGAATAAAGTAAATAGTGTACATCCTACCTCATCTCAGAAATATAGACAGATACTGAAAGGCCGAAACGTTGTGATAAATATGGCGACATAAATGAGGACAATAGTCCGAATAATGTAAATAGTGTATATAATACCTCATCTCAGAAATATAGACAGATAATAACGAGAAAGACCGGTAAAAAATGAACCTTACTTCTTAAGTTAATGACTGAATAACATCATGGTAAGTTCCACAACATTAAAATATCCGTATAAATATTTCTAATTGATAACTTTTTAATTTCATTGAAACGGCCCTTTAAACCCATTTTCTCTTCTCTTCTTTCTTTCTTTCTTTCTTTCAATTTATCACTGAGACCAAGTGTCTTTTGCTCACTTTCCACGCGATCAAAATTGAGCAATCTATTATTTACGAGGTATAAGGTCATGCGAACTAAGAAACTAATTAACGAAAGGAAAGATAAGAACATTTACTATATAGTTAATTAATTAATTTTAGTAAAATTTCTATTTGTTCACTTGAACGTCTCATTAAACAGATCATTTTGAATTTAGATAATTCAATAAATTGTAGCTTTTTTTTCTGCTCCGTTTGACTTATTTGTAGTTTTGCGAAATGTCAGAAGATAACAATGCCTAATCCGAGAACTATAGGTTTTTTAGATTACGACTGAGTTTTAACGATCTAATGCCAACATGAGGAATTTAAAAAAAGCAACAATATATCCTACGAAAACATTGTTTATATATGGCAATCACAGATAAAAAATTTTATTGCAATATGTTTTTACAAACTGCTTGTGTAATTTTCTTTGGCCGGAGGGCACCCTTGTTACAGTTTTTTGTGCATATGTAATATAACTAGTGAGCGAGTTAAAATGTCTTAACTCCCTTTACAGTCTACCAATAGAAGGTTAACCAATCAGAAGCCGCAGAACATTGTATCCGTCGTGTATAAAGGCGGCCATTTTTGTTTACCCTACCCGAATGACCAGTGCCAACTTGTCAGGCGAAGATGACAGAAAGAAGTACTACGCTCTGCTACTTTTACCGGGATATCCACTGCTATCCTGAACTATGCTTTCCTACTGTCTCCGAAATATTCACTGCTAACCTCTGGATTCTATACTCGAACACGGCCGTCAAAATGCCTAACAACCCCGACATGAAGAGGGCACGTTGGCGTGGTGTAATGGTTAGCAAGCTTGTTTCGCGAAAACAGTTGCGACGGACTAGTGAGTACGTTCCTCACTGGGTGCCCCATATTTTCGGTTTCGTGCCAAATCTAAGCTACGCTTAGATAATCATTTGGAACTTTCCTTCCGGATTCATCCGAATGGTCGTCCTGGGTATGACGATAAACTACATCCGCGTCCAGGCTAAGACGATAAACTACGCCCAACAGCAAGGCCCCTGATCAGGAGGGTTTGAGGAGCGTGGAACCACGTCTTAATTGTTATTGTTCCCAGGTCCACCCTGACCCGGGGTGGTAGCACCTGTTAGGGTCCCAACTATGGTAAATAGTTAACCCCAAAACTGAGGTAAAAAGCATTATGAAAGTTTAAAAATAGGTTTTAATACCAGAAATACTTTGTAAAAAAATTATTACCAGAAATAAATTTTTGAAGAAAAAAACTTTTACCAGAAATAGATTTTTGACAAAACAAAAATATTACCAGAAAAAACAAGTTGTTGGCATTAAATGACCCATATAGGTTGATATGCCGTGAAACAAACCACACCAAAGCAAACTATCGCTATGAATCAATTTTAAAATATTTTTGGCATTAAATGACACACTGAGGTTTTGATATGTCATAAAACAAAACAACTAAACAACCAACTCATCCGAATAGATTGGCAGAGGAGGAGAAGAGTTTTTTTTCCCCTGTCAGGATGGATCCTGCGGATGTAGTATCTATTCCGTGCCTGAGGCCTCCTCTCCTCCCTTGCGTTCCCCTCACTCTTGTGTGATATTTGTTACGTAGCGTTGGTGTGATGACTAATTTAGATGAGCTTAGACCAGCGGCCCGAGTGGAAACACTCGGGTCACCCCGCTAAAAAAAAACTTTTTGTCACAATCTACTCAGTGGGTTGTTATGGTAAATCTCTAGCACTCCGAAGTGGCATAATGGTTAACAAGCTTGTTTCACTAGAAAAATTACAACTGAGTAGTGAGTTCGATCCTCACTGGGTGTTCTATACTTTCGGCCATGTGTCACAACTAATCCGTGTTTAGCAAATATACTTCCTGTTATCGGCTGGCTAATTACAAAATAATATTAAGCTTAAGCCCTAGAGGCCATCACCCCAGTCAGTGAATACCTCTGCTTCGGAACAGGGCTTGTGTCATTACCCTGTGAATGAGGCGTGCTCAATGGTGGAAATACCGATTAGGGTTGTGCAATTTTTTTTCACGGTGTTGTCCTTAAACCGACTTTGAAACTCAAACTTATGTAACATTCGTGGTTGCGCTGAAAAATGCATTTCGACGAGGTGTTATGGTTAGCATCAATTAGGACTCTATAGTGACTTCGATCCACACCGAGTGCCTCATCTACGCCACGCTTAGTAAATCGCTTATAAAAGATAATCCAATACGTTCCTTCTGCAGGAGTCCACTTCTACCGGGGAGGTTGGAAATATTAATAGCTCTAGCCTGGGACCCCCCCCCCTCCTCACACCAACCAGGCTGGAGTGAGGTAGGGCTTGAGCAATTCTCCTCCTACGGTATTGCCGAAAAACTTGCATTAAATTTAGACCGCAATTTGTTGCGAAGTGGATGATAGTATTTCTTCTTTTATGTACCGTGTCTCTTCAGAAAGAGGGAGACCGTGGCTCTCCACAACTTCCTGTTCTATGTAGGCCTGAGTAAACTTTCCTTGTTATTACAATATACTTCCCAAATAAATTAAGCTTACTATACGTTCATTTCTCTTTCTCTTACACTTGCTATTTTTTTTATCTATTTCTTTTACTCTTCCTTTATTTTTTGTCTCTGCCTGGTTTTTAAATTAGTTTTAAGCCAGTTCCATTTCATTTTTTCTTATTTATAAATTTGTGGGTGAAATGGTCATTACCTTGAAGTAATCTCAATTCCTATTGTATGTAATATACATACATATATATATATATATATATATATATATATATATATATATATAGCGAGAATTGTGAATGATCTGTGATCAAAAGCACTATTCGGGCTTTGCTTGGCTAGGTGGTTCTCCGTGGTAGAGAGGTCAAGGCACGTGAGACCAAATGAGGTTTTGCCCAAAGTGAACGCAAATTTGAATCCTGCCGGTTAGCACATAGGTTTTTTTTTTGTGACGTAATCTATAAAACATACTTTCGCATGTGTATTCCACTTTCTGATATCATTCGGGGTATGCATGCATTCATTGTTTCAATGTCTTTAACAAGACCACAGTGTTCTTGTCCTGAAATTAAAATAATTAAATATGTATCGATAATACGTGTAGTGTTATGCACAGGGTGCGCTAAATTATCTGACACATTTGTAGCTTTTAATAAAAGCGAATTTGAGTCAAGAACGAAAGATATGTTTTTTTTTTCTAATAATAATAATACAATTGAAGATAATATTACTAATAATACAACTAATATAATAAGAATTAACTGAAATTAAGATGAAAGAAATACTTGTCAAAAATGAATAATGTCTGAGAAAATTTCATTTTGTTTAATCTTTATAAACTGTAAAATTTCTAATAATTTCCAGAATCGTTCTTTTTGATTTTGTTTTTCCGCTAATATTACACGCTTTTCTTTCCTTCTTTCTTTCTTTCTTTTCTTACTTTCTTTCTCTCTTTTTTTTCTTACTTTCTTTCATTTTTATGAGCTGCAACTTTCTTTTTATCTTTCTCATGATTTTCACCCATTCGTTCGTTTTTTCTTTCTTTGATCTTTATGATCTAGAACACTTTCTTTCTCATTATTTACACACTTTCTTTCTTTCTTTCTTTCGTTTTTTTCCGTCTTTTTGGTTTCTTTGATGTTTATGATCTGCAACTTTCTTTCTCATTATTTTCACCTTTTCTTTTTCTTTCTATCTTTCTTTCTTTCTTTTCCGTCTTCCTTTCTTTTTTGATTTTTACACATTCATTCGTTCTTGGTTTCTTTGATGTTTATGATCTGCAACTTTTTTTCTCATTATTTTCACCTTTTATTTTTCTTTCTTTTTTTCTTTCTTTCTTTCTTTCTTTCTTTCTTTTCCGTCTTCCTTTCTTTTTTGATTTTTACACATTCATTCGTTCTTGGTTTCTTTGATGTTTATGATCTGCAACTTTTTTTCTAATTATTTTCACCTTTTATTTTTCTTTTTTTCTTTCTTTCTTTCTTTCTTTCTTTCTTTTATTGCGCCTCCTTTGTCTTTCTTTCTTTCTTGTTTTTTATTGCATCTCCTTTCACTTTCTTTCTTACTTTCTTTCTTTCTTTCGGTTTTTTCCGTCTTCCTTTCTTTCTTGATTTTTACACATTCATTCTTTCTTGGTTTCTTGATTTCTTTGATGTTTATGATCTGCAACTTTCTTTCTCATTATTTTCACCTTTTCTTTTTCTATCTTTCTTTCTTTCTTTCTTTCTTTTATTGCGCCTCCTTTGACTTTCTTTCTTTCTTTCTTTTCCTCAATATTTCATTATCTGTTTATTTTTCCTGCAACCTGCAGCCATTTCTGATAAATCATCAAGTTACAAAAAAGCTTAACTAAACACTGAGGAAGCCTGAACATCATATTTTACCCCCGTTTCCCGCCAAAAAAGGAAAATGGCGGGAGATTGGGTGAGTGTAAAGGCGGGCAGGGTTAAGAGAAATTTAAATATTTAACCTCTTTGCATTCATCATTCGAACAACGCTTTTCTATCAACATTTTTGTTTACCCAAACAAAACAATTTCTTCCTTGGCTTTTTTCCTTCCACGCAGCAATGTCGTTAGTTCGCGGTTGGGCGGGTTTCTTCGTTCTTTGTATACGTGTTTTTGTGTGTGTGTGTGTAATATGTGTGTGAGTTCGTGTGTGTATCTGTGTTCGTGTGTGTGTGTATATGTTCACATTATCTTATCTAAGTATATATATATATATATATATATATATATATATATATATATATATATATATGATACTGTGATTGTCTTGTGTGTGTGTGCTTGAATTTCTTGTATGTGTACATGCGTTTTCGTGTGTGTATGAGGCTCTCTTTGTTTGTCGGTTGATTTTGTTTAACGGCATATCAACCTCTATGGGTTATTTAATGCCAAAATCAAAGTATTTTGATCACAGCTTTATGACTCTAATTACAGATCAAATGTGTTGTTGACAATTTTATTATAAATAGGTATTGTTGATATTTTTTTTATATAACAATGCATTGCTGGTAGTTTTACTATAAAAATGTATTGTTGATATTTTCACTATACACATGTATTTTTATATTTCCATGGTGTTTTGTTTTTCTTTGAGGGTTTCACTATTTGCCCATAGTTGGGACCCCAACAAACGCTTCCACCTGGGGTCAGGGTGGATCTGGGAACATAAACAATTAAAAGGTAATTCCATGCTCCTCAGATGCTCCAATCTCTCAATCAGAGTACTTCATGCCGGATGTAGTTTATCGTCATACCCAAAACTGTCTCTCCCTGCGTAATTGTATGTAAGATTGTCATATATATATATATATATATATATATATATATATATATATATATATATATATATATATATATATAATTGCTCCGATGAGCTGCTTTCACTGGTTCCCAGACTCCAGCGACCTACGAGGCTGGCATCCCGCTCTCACTCTTACACTGTAGAAACTTTTAAATGTAGCCGTCTCTTTTACTCCAATAGCTTCATACCTCGCACCTCTCGCCTGTGGAACACCCTTCCCAATTACTGTTTCCCTGAGAGCTATTATCTCCAACTATTCAAATGTAATGTCAATCGACATCTCCAGTTACCTTGATCTATCCACTATCCCTCACCTCATCCTTTCTTCTATCACTCCTACCTGCTCTTGCTCCAAATTTTCTGCAACCCCCTGCATCCTAGTGGCTTCACGCCTTGCACGGGGGGTAATGCTTATATATATATATATATATATATATATATATATATATATATATATATATATATATGTGTGTGTGTGTGTATGTGTGTGTGTGTGTGTGTGTGTGCGTGCGCGCGCGCCCGTGTGCATGTGCTTTGGAAATTACTTCTTTGTATATACGCACACGTATTTCTGATAGATATGATTTTCTTGAGTGTGTATGTTGATGTATACGTGGATAAGTATGCGTATTTGTAAGTGAGTATGTATCAGTATTCATGTGTGGGAGAGTGTATGGGTGGCTTTCTTTGTGTAAGTTTATGTACGTCTTCTTTCTTAGTGTGTGTGTTTTGCGTGTTTGTTCGTATGTATTACTTTCTCATGAGTATATATGCTTACGTATGTTTAAAATATATGTCGTTTCTTTGTGTGTGCGTGAGTACGCGCGCGCCTGTGTGTTTGTGTGTGCACGCGCGTGATTTTTCTTAGTATATGTTTAGCCATGAGGTTGTGCGTGTGTGAGTATGCGCATGCGACTTTCTTTGTGTATATGAGGTTAAGCCTTTTTCCTGTGGATATGTGAATCTACAAAAGGTTGATAAGCCGTAAAAAACACACAAAAAAACAAAAAAAAACAAATAAGTCAGTCAATATGGACATTTGCAAGTGTATCGGGTTTCTTTCATCTTGTGGATACGTGATAATATTTTCTTTTTTTTTTTTTCTATAGACGTGGCTGACCACATATGGACGGAAAAGAGAGATCACCGTCCGATGGCGGTGGAGATTGAAATAACAAAGAACATCACTGGAAAATACGAAAAATTAAAGAATCAGCGCATATGCTAAGCCACAAAAATCGCCTAAGTCGGCCAAGAATAGACATGAATACAATAAGAGTCATAGAGAGAGAGAGAGAGAGAGAGAGAGAGAGAGAGAGAGAGAGAGAGAGAGAGGAAAAAACAATAATAACAAGTTGTAATATGAGCTCTGGTAAAAATGGCTACTGAGACATTAGTTTTATAGGTACCAAAAATTAAGATACTGATATCATCAAGGACACATGGACCCGTGTATAAAACCGTTTAATTAAATCCAGGGATTTGAGCTAAAGTGATGTGTGTTCAATGCCTGGCTACAAGAAAATTCAAAGATTTGATTTAAAAAAAGAAGTTAAATGATGATGACATAACCACATGGCACTGGGTACTAGAACAATCTACCCCGGTGGACGAAATGAATGATTCAGTTCTAAATTCCAATCATCCGAAGAAGGTCGGAGCGTACAACGGCCGAAACGTTGGGAATATGACAATGGAGATGAGGATAATAGTCCGAATAATGTAAAGAATGCAAGTCATCATAATACGTCATCTCAGAGATATAGACAGATAGAGAGATGGATATGAACATAAATAGAGAGAGAGAGAAATAGATTGATTGATATGAATAGAATAATTAAAATAGAATAAAGGGTTCGATCGAAATTCCAATCACCTGAAGAATGCCGCAAATATCTCAGAAAGAACGACAGATGCATATATATATATATATATATATATATATATAAAGGCAGGATGTGTGTGTGTGTGTGTGTGTGTAACGAATGCACGGCCGCAATTTCCGACGTATTTGCACCAAAATTTACATGCACATGCTCCAAGTTAGCGGAAAGTCCAAGATTTTGCATTTCCCAGCTTCTACGGCAGTTTTCATGTAGTTTGCGGCCATTTTGTACTGGCCAGAGAGAGAGAGAGAGAGAGAGAGAGCCAATAGCTGGCTGCCACGAATAGGCAGGAAGATTCTACTGGCCAGCATGAGAGCCAACAGCTAACTGACACGAATGTTAAATAGCATGCTAGCATGGAAAAAAAATCGATAGCTACATTCGTCACAAGTGGGAAAAATTTAAATCTGCATGGCACTTTACTCCAAGTGGATCATTCGCTTGCTTAAACTCAACGTTGATTCTGATTCCGCAGAACTGGGTTGAATGTGAAAAAGTATTTGTTGTTAACATTCTATTTTCATTCGGTTTTTCCATTTACGAATTCTTTTTTTTAAAGCTGATCGTTTTGTACTCATTTTGTTTGGTTCTTTTTTCGTAACAGATTTAATGTTTAGTATAGAGCTTAGAAAAAATTCGCAATGTGAGATAGGCAAGAAGTAAGGCATGTAGCAATATCAGCACGGCTGAGGTCACTCTTTTAAAAGCAAGGAAGGGCAAAAATATTTTTTAAGTCAAGTGATAGCGATTGGCTGTATGAGTCGTACGATTTTTGAATCAAGCACGGGCAACACCGGGCCATGCTGCTATATATATATATATATATATATATATATATATATATATATATATATATATTTACGAATGGATTTTTCATTTATTAATACGACATATTTCAATCTACTGGCCTTAATACTTGAGAAATCTTATTAGAAAAATAAGTGCTCACCGGCAGGATTCGTATTGGCGACCACTTGGAGAAAAATCCATCATTAGATCTGACATGACTTGACCTCTCTACCACGGAGAACCGCCTAATCAATCAAGAATAGTGCGTATGGTCACAGATCTTTCACAATTCTCGACATATATATATATATATATATATATATATATATATATATATATATATATATATATATTATCATTATTTTTTCTCCGTGTATGTTTAATATATTGTAATGTAATTGTCATCTTTGATAATGGCTTATGTAACCCGAATGGTTAGATAAGATTAAAAAACATGTATCAATATGGTGATTTTCTTTCATCTTTCAATGATAATGTTATTAAGCTTATCAGACAATATGAAACGAATTTGCTTAAATAAATAGACAAAATTTGTCTATATTATTTAATGAAACATGCATCAATGAAAAAATGCTGCTTAAATACATACACACTATATATATATATATATATATATATATATATATATATATATATATATTACATACAATACGAATTGAGATTACTTCAAGGTAATGACCATTTAACCCCCAAATTAAAATGTTTTCAAACCCATCATGTAAATAAGAAAAAATAAAATGAAACTGGATTAATAACTAAATTTAAAATATGTATCAATATTGTGATTTTCTTTCTTCTTTTAATGGTAATGTTATTAAGCTTATCAGAAAGTATGAAAGGAATTTAATTAAAATAGACAAAACTTGTCTATATTATTTAATGAAACATGCATCAATGAAAAAATGCCGCTTAAATACATACAATATATATATATATATATATATATATATATATATATAGATAGATAGATAGATATATTACATACAATAAGATTTGAGATTACTACAACGTAATGACCATTTCACCCACAAATTAAAGGGTTTTGAAACCTATCAGGTAAATAAGAAAAAATAAAATGAAACTGGATTATATAATTAATTTAAAAACCAGGCAGAGGCAAAAAGAAAGAAAAAGAAAAGCAAGAAATCGGAAGAAAATAAAGAAAGAGTAAAACAATTAGAGAAAAGAAAAGATAAGAGGTGTAAAAGAAGGATAAATGAAGGCATAGGTAGAGTAGTAATGTCTAATGTATATGTTCTGTTTGAATAAAGCATTGAGCTTTCATATATATATATATATATATATATATATATATATATATATATATATATATCTGTGTGTCTGTGTGTGTGTTTTTGTGTCAGTGTCTGTGTGCCTGTGTGTGCGCTCAGTTTCGTATCCTAACGTAAACAAAGACAATTTTTATGAATGGACTTTTCATTTATTAATTCGGAGGGTGCACATTTTCTCTTAGTTCCACCAGTCCTAACCTTCACGTCTTCAAGACCCGGCATGCCACGCCCATTGTAGCGGACCACACCCATTCCCTTTTGTATTCTTTAGGTGAAATGTAAGTTCCACTCGAACAACTTCTTTTTACAAACCACTGCGTTTTGGAATCAACTCCGGGTTAATCTGTTATAATCTTAACCTGTTTAAGACTCGGGTTAATCGTTATCTTCCGCACATATCCGGCATAAGCTGTGTCACTTACTCTGTAACCCTCTACCTCGAATGGACCTCGGGCCTTGTGCAGAGCGTACATCATTGTAAAAGAAAATAAATCACAGATCGTCTTCGGGTACCTATCGTACGTTCCGAGAAATTCAAACGAAAATCTTTCTTCGAGTCCTCGAGGTTTTTTAATCTCATACCTCAATCATTGGGGAGGTGGGTGATAGCTCACAATAGAAGATAACTTCTTGTGTTGGAATTTTGACTTTTATATAAATAGTTATATATATATATATATAATTATAATATATCATATTAAAGTTATAATATCGTGGTCGAGTGGTTAGACTGCTCGCTTTCTGACCATGAGACCAGGGATCGAATCTCACCATGGTTGATTTGTCAGAAAGGAGACTGGTGAGGGGCCCGATCGTTTGGAAAATGCCTGAAAACGATACCAAGGGTTGTCAGTGAAATTTCGTAGACGGATCACTTGGGGGCTGTCGATAGCTGTCACAAGTCATCGTGACTAAGGGTTTGAGTGTACTGACGTTGTTCAGATTGTTGATCATGCTAGATAACACGTTTTCTCCCAGAAACTGTAACGGTGGTCTGCTGAGCATAGTTGGCTCCCTGGGTGTTGAACACACACAAATGTGCCGGAGCGAGAGTCTGTAATAGGGATTGGCCAGCTATTATTATTATTATTATTATTATATAAATATACGATGTGTAACAGTATAATTCCAGGTAAGTTGAGGAGCGTGGAACGACATTCTAATTGTAATTCCCCTTAAGTTCGCTACTTAACTGAACACAGTTGCTGTCCTCTTCAAAGAACACCAATTCTGAAACTATGCTGTTTGAGAGACGATGGCAACATGGAAATAATATAAGAACACATTTTCTGAAATCACATCCTTGTGCAAATTAATTGAAACAAGCGCTTTAGTTTCCTTTCTTTCAGCATACGCTCAGTTTTAGAGTGACAGGGTGTAATCATCCGCGCATATCAATTTTTATTTTTTCCTCAGATTAGGTCATTGGCAGTGGTGTGCAAATCTATTTTCGGGGTGTATGATAAAATTTGTTTGGCCTTCAAAAAATAGTGCGTCATCCGTGACTGTATCAGATTTTCATCACGCCCAGCTTTAGTGATACAGTGTAACCCGGATATAAGAGAAACCCGGATATAAGATAAACTCGGATATAAGAGAGATTTTCTCTGGTCCCAAATTAGAGCCATACTTACCTAAACAAAATAGACCAAACCCGGATATGAGAGAAACCCGGATATAAGAGACATCTTCTCCAGTCCCGACAACTCTCTCAAATCCGGGTTACACTGTACAAGTTTTATGGCTTTGGCTGGCAAAACAAAGAGAAGGATGAGAGGAAGTTGTGGAGAGCAATGATCGTCTACATATTCGCATAAAAGAAAAACAAGTCATGAAAAAATTTGTAATAGTCTGAAATATTACCTTACTAAAGATGCACCCTAAGCAAGGCAATAGAGTCACTAAGATGCAAGCGTTTACTGAGTGTTAGAGAATATGAGACAACAGAACAGTTAAACTCAGAGAACATTAAAAGACTAAGAATTAAAAATTGAGTAGATAATGGTTGACATTGCATTTTTCTCTTTTGTTCTGTTTATTTATTATTTTTTTTTATTTTTACAGTTCATTCGGCAGAAAATTTCATGTCAAGAGTTTCATTTACCTTCATTTTTTTAAAAATTCTTTTCTTTTTTCCTTACTTTCTTCTTTTCTTGAATATATTCTTACTTTTTTAACTTCTTTTTCTCATTCATTTATTTTTCTTCGTTTTCTTTCCTTTGCCTCTCCGTTCTTTCATTTCCTTTTTTTAAAAATTTTTCTTCAACTGCTGTTACCTTTTCTTAGCCATTTTAAAAATTTTCTTCTTCTTCTTCTTTTTATATTCCATTTCATCCTGGTTCTTTTTCTCCGCGTCATTTATTTGGTTTTTATTTTTCCCTGTTTCTTCTTCCATAATTGCTTCTTCTCTATTCCTTTTATCTTTTGTTAATCTTTTTATATTTTTTCTTTGTCGTCTTTTTTTTCGATTTCATTTCTTTTTTTCTTTTCTATTGCACGTCTTTACCCTTCAATATGACATGTGAATACTAAATTCTCTATACCGTCTTTCCTCATTATCTTTCACGGTAACGCCATTTCACTTATTTTGCTTAATTACACTTTTTCTTCCTCTTAAAGCTTTTTATTTGGTTCTTTTTCTCCACGTCATTTATTTGGTTTATATTTTTTCCTGTTTCTTCTTCCATACATGTGACGTATTTTAAAATTATTTTAAATCAAATTTGACTGGAAATCAAGAAACCGGAAGAGATTTTTCCACAACGGGAAGTGCGAGAGAAGAAACGGCTAGAATAGAACTTACGGTTACATCTAGCCCTTTTCCACTGTAAAATCATGAGTCATTGCCGCCAATCTCGTATTGAACTAATTCATCAAACCTAGTTACCATAGAAGAAAGTGATATTTATTCTGTTTAATACAGAAATGTGGCACATGGCCGAAAAGGGGATTGGGGCAAGGACGGTCTTCTTCAGTCTTAACTATAACTTAGCTAGCCGCAAACACTGACCCAATCGTACGAACAATATTCCTTACGCCAAAACAACACATTCATACGTACCATTCTTACTACATTCACCATAATACCTCATGTCTCTTATGAAAATACTAACTAGTCCCAATATTTACAATTCATTGTCTGTGGCGGGGGGGGGGATGATAAAACAACAATTCTAAAATCTAGCCGCAAGAAGAAAGTTCGGCAGAACAATTATCATGAAACTATTTATAGAAATGTAGCAGGGAAGCTACGTCACGGCGATGGAATGTGGCTGACGTAGAGATGCCAGATTAGGACCATTAATATTGCAGATTGGATTTTATCAAGAATCTCTAGGTATATAGCAGGAGCACCAAACCAGATATGGTTGCAGTATTCCAAGGAAGGAGCAATTGATATAAGATACGTAATATAGATACTTTTTTTTTTGTTTTGAAAGCAATTCACCCCAAGCAAGGCGGGAGTGCCACTAGCACGCAAGGGGTTACAGAGGATTGAAAAAAGGGTGAAGAGGCGTGTTTAAGGAAAGGATATAGCGAAGGACGGGGAACAAGCTCGGGGTGTCAGATGTCAATTGACATTACACTTGAATATTTGAAGATTACAGTTAACAGAGAAGCAAGTAAGAGGAAGGGAGTTCCACAGACGGGAAGTGCGGGAGAAGAAGCTGTTGGAGCAGAAGAGTAGGTTATATTTAGCCGTTTTGACAGTGAAAACGTGGGATCGAGATGCCAGACTGGTAGCTCTTTTAAAGTCATGCAGTCTAGGAAGCAGCGAAAGTAGCTCTTCGGAACAGTTGCAGTGCAAATACTTGTATAAAAGACAGAGGGAAGTCACGGCATGTCTGTGAGAAAGTGACTGTAGACTAGATGCCATATAAGGACTTATCACATTGCATATTCGTCACTCGATTTTGTCGAGGACCTGGCTGGAAGAACTGTCTAGCATGTGCAAAGAACTAACTTAGTGATATTGTGTAAACTACGCATTATAATTACTATGTGGAGATTCACAAAAAAAGTGCATATAATCACGCATCAATTCAAATATTTACCTATGTTTACATACACTTTCACTTTTATGCAAATCCGTACTTCATTTTGATACTCACGTTCAATTTGGTCAGCATTTTGAACAACGTCGTCGCTAGAGGGCGTCGTTTTTTTTTGTTTTTTTTTCCTAACAATGGGAAATGCCATATTTTGACTAATGATTAAGTGATTTTAGCAGACTTTTATTTAAATGCATCTTCTTATTTTTGTTTTTTTTTTAAATTTAAATTTAAATATGCCGACAAATCCTGAACCGATTAAAAGGAAATAATTCACTTTCACTTTCAAACTCCCAGTCTCGTTTATTCGTTAAAAATGAAAATAAAAGAAAGACAAAAAGATATCGATGATAATAAATGACAGGGGAAAAATTTCCAATAAAAGAATTTTACCATTTTGCCAACCGCAGTCGCCATATTTTCACGGATGACTGAGTGTTTTTTATTTTTTTATTTTTAATAGCCATGACGTATTTGTTTAACTTTGTTCTTTCTCTTTGAAAATAATGGTTGCCCTACTTCGTATTCTCTTATTCGTTCATCGGTTATTCATTTTTCTCTTTTCTTAAACTGTCATAACGGAATATGCAAATTGATATTCAGCCCTTCCCGCCATTCAATTGTCTGTTTGTTTCTGATTTGAATTGGCTGTCCATTTTTTATTTTAATTTTAATTTAAAAATTTTCTCTTTTGTTCTGTTTATTCTATTTTTTTTTTTTTAATTTTTACAGTTCATTCGGCAGAAAATTTCATGTCAAGAGTTTCATTTACCTTCATTTTTTTTAAATTCTTTTCTTTTTTCCTTACTTTCTTCTTTTCTTGAATATCTTCTTACTTTTTTAACTTCTTTTTCTCATTCATTTATTTTTCTTCGTCTTCTTTCCCTTGCTTCTCCGTTCTTCTTTCATTTCCTTTTTTTTTAATTTTTTCTTCATCTGCTGTTACCTTTTCTTAGCCATTTTTTAAATTTTCTTCTTCATCTTCTATTTTTTATATTACATCTCATTCCCCTTCTTTTTCTTCCTTCCTTTTTTCTTTTTCCTTATTCCTTTAATTGCTCCTCTTCTATTCCTTTTATCTTTTGTTAATCTTTTTATGTTTTTTCTTTGTCGTCTTTTTTTTCGGTTTCATTTCTTT
>OZ010599.1:27820199-27867699 GCA_963932145.1 Acanthosepion lycidas
ATCCCTGGGGTCACCCGTTTTAATGCGAAAGACTGAGGCGTGTCCGTTCAACACTACTCTGATTACATTATTTGTTAAAAAGGATCGGATTTAGTCAAATATTGGGCCAGAGATGCCATAGTCCTTGAGCTTCTGAAGTAGGCCAGCCTGCAAAACCCTGTCAAACGTTTTCGCAGTATGTAAAGTCACAGTGAGAGCTTGAGGGTGGGCAGATAAATTCAGTAATAAGAGGGTTAGCACATCGGTAATTTACCTAGAGAAAAGCAAATCATATTGTTTATCTCTCCAAAGATGCTTAACCAAGTCACAGTTGATTAGAACCTCTGGTATTTTGGCAAAAAATAGTAAATGACCAATAGGACTCGAGGGATCAAAAAGTTCAGAGTTCTTAGCGACAGGAAGTAGAGATGAGGATTTCCAACAAGCTGGAAGTCAAGAAAGAACAAGCTGTTTGTTGTAGATGTAGGGGAGAACTGTAGCCAGTTCGGAGGCCTATTTCTTCAGAATAATCGTGGAGATACTGTAACCTCCGCAATGACCATATAATATGCGTATCGTGGGTTTACATTCTATGTCGAATCACTCTATTCGTTTGATTTTCATTAATTTTTGACAGGATTTTGTAAATACTTCATTAGCTTTGATTATAGTTGTGTTGTATCGTCGATGAGAGTGATAAACAGGGAAGAATGGGTGCTTAATATATTTATTCAACACCAATGCTAACAGATACATACAAAAACACAGAACAGCAAGTTACAATACAATTAACAAGACAACTTACAAGGAATAGTGTTGTATAGGAAAACGAAGATCAGTCCAAATGCTGTATAACCAAACGAAGTAAGATCAATCAAAATGCAGTATAGCCAAATGAAGTAAGATCAGTCTAAATGCAGTATAGCCAAATGAAGTAAGATCAGTCAAAATGCTGTATAGCCAAATATTTCATAGCAATAGTTCATAAATAGAAAAATGATAGACTTATAAATGTGTAAGATAGATTATGACATAAAAAAAATTCTTGCGCGGCAGTGAACCAACTTTCCACTTCCTATCAGCAGAAAGCGTTACTTTGAGATTGGTGTAATCAGTCAATCTCCTGGAGGTTAGCATCAGCCATGCTGATAAATGGCAAAAATGGAACGACTAAAAGAGACCAATTTCATTTTTGGAGGCGTTATATTTCTTTATGTTCTGAAGATCCTTCTAGTGACTCTCCCTGCCGGCTCGGACTTCAGAATACGTCGACTACACCTCTGCAGAGGGGTACCCCCCCAACACACACACACACACACACACACAAATGAGGCGTCCTGGGTAAGACGATAAACTACACCCAACAGCAATCCCTCTAAGAGATTTCAGGAGCGTGGAACCACATCTTAATTGCTGGTGTTCTCAGGTGCAACTTGAGCCGCTGTGCTACCACCCTGTTACAGTCCCAGCTATGGGCAAATAGTTAACCACCAAAACTGGTGTCAAAACACTATGGAAGTGTAAAAACAGATTTTAATGCCTTCAATACATTTTTGCAAAAAAAATATTACCAGCAATTAATTTGTGAAGGAAAAATTATTACCAACAAATTAGCAGAAGTACATTTTTGAAGGAAAAAAGTATAGCCAGCCATACTTTTTTGAAAGAAAAAGATATTACCAGCAATACATTTTTGGAAAAAAATATTAGCAGAAATACATTTTTGAAGCAAAAAAAGTATTACCAGCAATAAAATTTTGAAAATAAAACATTACCAGCAATACATTTTTGGAAAAAGATATTACCAGCAATACATTTTTTGGAAAAAGATATTACCAGCAATACATTTTTTGGAAAAAGATATTACCAGCAATACATTTTTTGGAAAAAGATATTACCAGCAATACATTTTTTGGAAAAAGATATTACCAGCAATACATTTTTTGGAAAAAGATATTACCAGCAATACATTTTTTGGAAAAAGATATTACCAGCAATACATTTTTTGGAAAAGATATTAGCAGCAATAAACCTATTGTCGGCATTAAATAACCGATTGAGGTTGATATGACGTAGAACAGAACAAACGAAACGAAACCAAACCAAACCTTATAGTGACTTCCGATGACTAGCATGGATAAAACTTCCTCCCGCCATAAGCTAATTCCAGCATTTAAAAGGGCATGATAAAGCGGATTATTCGCATTTTGTATTAGGTTGGTGCAAAAATAATGTCGTTTTTTTTTTTTTACGTAAAAAAAAAAAAAAAAAAATTAAAAAAACGACATTATTTTTGCACCAACCTAACGACTAAATCGCTTTATAGAATTCTGGATCTGAAATTCAGTGAAAAGGTATTCTGGATAGTTGAAGCCACTTCGTGTTGACGATTTAGGGACTGGAAGTCATACAAGATATTAGACATATATCCCAAGATTTTGGCCTGTCAGTGTATAGATCCTTTATTTTTCGTAGTCAATAGTTTACTTACTTTTTTTCGTTATATCACTTGGTTAAAAAATATGTGATCTTCTTTCCGTACTGGGTCCGTTGACAGCTACAAATAAAAGGAAATGATTAAACATATCTTGCAAACAATGAGAAATAACATTGCAAAAAGAAAATGTCGGTTTGCCGAAAAATTCTTAATCGCAATAAACAAACAAAGAAACGAAAGCGAAAAGTCGATGGTTTCAAGCAAAACTGGGGTTATTTTTATGTCGCGATGCATTTGTGTCTTGTTGCCTTGGTAACGGTATTCGAGATGAAATTGTCATGACGAGCTTTTTTTTTTTTTTCCTTTGTTTAATATTTTTGATTTATCGATAGTTAAATATATTTTATTCTAAATGCTTTTTTCTTCCTTCTATTCTTCTTTCTTTCTTAGTCTATCATACATCTATCTAACTATCTATCTCAGTTTGTCATCTATCTACCTACCGCAGGCTGTTCATATCACTCTAGCTCAATCCCTCCCTGCACTTTCACTCTTTACACACACACACACACACATATATATATATACATATTCATAATCATATAAACGTGTATATATGTGTGTGAGCGTCTATTCACATATATCACAGTCCCTTCATATTTATTTATCTACCTATCTATCTATTTATCTCAGTTTTTCATATGTATCAGCTTATTGCCGCCTGTTAATCTCTCCCTCTCTCTCTATCTATGTCAGTTTTTCATAGATATCAGTCTATGGCTGACTTTCTATCCATCTAAGGTTCCTATTTTGGCTGATTTAAACATTGTTAAAATACATAATTCAGGCATAAAAGTTGATTCTAAAATTGGACATTTTCAGAACAATCTAAAAGGTAGATATGTAGACATGAAAAAACTGAAAAAAAATAGATAGATATGGAATCTGTTGCAAAGAGGATGTAGAAACTTCAAAGATATTTCGGCACACTTTCTTAAACTGAAATTGCACCAACAGAAGATTATGGCCACAGTCTGGTGCTACACCATTAACATTATTCCTCAAGTCTTTCTTGAATCTCACCAGGCAGAAGTTTACTGCCAGCAACTGGATGATATCCACATTCAGTTAAGCAAAACGCGACGGGAATTTTTTTAAATTCTGCTTTAGGAGAGTGCTTGCCAGGCTGACACTGCAGAAGAAGCTCAGTGAATCAGAATACGAAACTTTTCCACACCCACCATATTCCCCTGTTCTCTCTCTCCCACTGCCTACCATTTTTCGAGAATCTTGACAATTTTTTATACCCAAAGAAATTTGGTTTTTTAGAAAATGTGGAAACTGCATTCAAAGATTTCTTGGTGTTCAAACCGTTAGATTTTTTTTGTATAAAGACAAATAATTTTGTAATTCGATGTCAGAAATGGATAGTGTTGTGGATTCCGGGATGAAATCCGGTATCAATAAATAACAAACGCCAAGAATGAATATAAGAAAAATAATGTATTAACGTAATAATACAAACTGGTAAAGCAGATTAGTAGTTCCAGGAATACGGGGTAGTAGCAAAATATCTATACAGTCTTTGGTATTGAAGTATCGCTGTATGACTTCTTTCCGAGTCTACGTGCTCGCTCACTGTGACTCTTGCTCGCTACGTTCGTTCTGTCTGTCTGTCTGTCTGTCTGTCTGTCTGTCTGTCTGTCTGTCTGTCTGTTACCTTCACCCTCTGTTGCTCTTCTGGGTTTTAACGTAGCAGTAGTATATGTATATACTGGGTGAGTCCATTTGCTTAAAAAGGGGAGGACCCCTCAACAGATAGACGTTCAGCACTGATTTAAACTCTGTTTAAATACATTAATTCAGGTATAAAAGTTGATTCTAAAGTCTGACATTATATTCTGAACAACCTAAAAGGTAGACATGAAAAGACTGAAAAAAGATAGATAGATAGATAGATAGATAGATAATCTTTTGCAAAGAGGATGTAGACACTTTAAAGATATTTTGGTATGAAAACCTTTAGACTTTTATTGCAAGGGCATAAATAACATTGTAATTCGATGACAGAAATGGTCAGATGTCCAGGATTCCTATTTTGACTGATTTAAACATTGTTTAAATGCATTAACTCGGGTATAAAAGTTGATTCTAAAATCTGACATTATATTTTGAACAACCTAAAGATACATAGGTAGACATGAAAAGACTGAAATATATATATAGATATATAGATATAGATAGATAGATAGATAAATATTTTGGTATGAAAACCTTTAGAATTTTATTGCAAGGGCATAAATAAACTTGTAATTCGATGGCAGAAATGGTCAAATGTCCAGGATTCCTATTTTGACTGATTTAAAATTTGTTAAAATACATTAACTCAGTCGTAAAAGTGGAATCTAAAATTTATCATCTTCAGAGCAACCTAAAAGGTAGATATGAAAAGACTGAAAAAACAGATAGATAGATAGATAGATAGTCTGTTGCAAAGAAGGTTTATAATCTTCAAAGATATTTTGGTTTGAAAACCTTTAGAATTTTATTGCAAGGGCATAAATAACCTTGTAACTCAATAGCAGAAATGGTTAGATGTCCAGTGTTCATATTTGACTGATTTAAACATTGTTAAAATACATTAATTCAAAAATAAATAGTAATTCTAAAACTGGATATCGAACAGGCATCCACCTTTGCAGGAGAAAATCTTGTTACACCGGATCAATAAATGAAAAAAAAATGATTACTTTCAATATATCTATAATTCAAACACGGTTTCTCTGACAATGGGGGACACAGATTCGAATCTTGTCAAAGTGCACATTTTATTGATTGTTTTCTTGATAAATGAAATAAAGACTTTAAAAAAAATTGAGGCATTCTACTCAGATTTGGGTAGTTAGTAAAAATAACCTTTGAAGTAATATATGATGAACTCACCCATCACCTTCGATATATGAGGGTCCAACAATTCATATAATTCCCCGTAAAAAATTCACAGGTTTTTTATTTGAATTGTCTGATGAATCATAATTCTTAAATTAATGAATGAATAAACTCATTGCTCTTTCTATGCCCATAAAATACCCATGGACATTACATCCTGGGTAAGACGATAAACTAAATCCGCGTCCTGGGTATGACGATAAACTAAATTCGCGCCCTGGATAAGACGATAAACTACATCTGTATCTTGGGCAAGACCATAAACTACATCCGACAGCAAGGCCTCTGATGAGAAGGTTTTGAGGAGAGTGGAACCACCTCTTAATTGCTGGTGTTACTAGGTAACCTGAGTGGTAGCACCTATCAGGCTCCGCAGCTATGTGCAAATATTCAATCCCCCAAAAGTGGTAAAAACACCATGAAAGTATAAAAATAGGTTTTTAATACCAGCAATACTTTTGGGGGGGGATTTTTTTTTTTTTACCAGCAATACACTTTTGGAAAAAAAAAATATTACAAGCAATATATTTTTGGAAAAAATATTACCAGAAATACTTTTTTGAAAAAAATCTTTGCAACAACACATTTTAAAAAAAAAGAAATGTTACCAGTAATAAAAATCTTATCGGCATTAAAATAACCCATTGAGGTTGATATGGTTGAAATAACGAAGCCAAACCCATGAGCATGCATCTGTTACATCGTTAAATATTTGAGCTAAACAGCTTCAAAAATATTTCAAGAACAATAAAGTATGAATACAGGTTATTATTTAAAAAGTAAGTGGGTTCAAATGAATAGAATTGAAACATTTTTTTTTCATTTAACTAAAGTAAGCGTTAAACACGCGAGAGCTCTACCGCTTACTCTTTCTTTCTTTCTTTTTTTCTTTCTTTCTTTCACTGAAACCAAACAGCGTCACTGATATGTTTTCTGTCTTTCATAGCGTTGTCAAAACGGAATAGCCCACTATTTATGAGCTACTGGCACGGCACAACATACATGCCAACTAAAGAATTTTTTACAGTTTATCAACCTTTTGCAGGTTACTTAAATCCAGAAAATATTTTAATATTGTAAAATTTTTATTTTAGTGACGGCTAAACGATTTCACGTTGGGATTTTATATCTAGCAAGATTTCGGCCACTAGAACATAAGAATAATGTCTTGCTCTCAAAGACTTTTTTTTTTACAAATAGGAATTGCCAAATAAACGAATATATAGGGTTACAAATTAAGTTAGAATAATTAGAACAGAAATAAATACGTTAAATTAGTCAAACAGACAGGGGAAAAATAAATAAATAAATAAAAATAAAATAAAATAGGTAAGTTGGCAAATACAGAGAGAGAGCGACAGACAGACAGACAGGCAGACAGACAAACGGACAGAGAGACACGGGCATAGAGCGAGCACACTTTGTCCAGCATCATGTTTCCCTGATTGCTATAACTATTCAAATGTAATGTCAATCGACATCTTCAGTTGCCTTGATCTATCCACTATCCTTCTCCTCATCCTCTCCTCTATCATTCCTATCTGCTCTCGCTCCAAATCCTCTGTAACCCCTTGCGTGCTAGTGGCTTCTCGCCTTGCTAGGGGTGAAATGCTTAAAAAAATGGTTTAATGATATACGACTTAATAATTAATCCATAGCTGGGGAACGAAGTGGTGAATATATACCTCTCCCATGGTTATGTGAACGTAAGGAAATATAAAGGGAACGGTAATTGGAAGTCGATTCTCTGATTAACAATTCCGAGCCATTATTCAGTGCACCACCCGCACACCCAAGCTTACAGTCTTACAGCTTTTCAGTCGTTGGCAGGTTATTTTAAAATCAGAAAATATTTTTTTGGATTTTAAGAATTTTTCAGTATATAATGAGGATTAACTCATATAAGTGCTACGAATTAACCCCTACATAGAAGAAGTGGGTTCATGCCTTTCTCAAGGTTATCTGCGCATGTGAATAAAACGAACCATACTGTAATTGGAACACGGCACTTCCATTTCCAGTTTTCAGCCGTTATCCATTACGCCACCCACACACCTAAGCTTACAGCACCTCGGTCTCCCATGTAGATAATAACCTTGCTCAACGTTGCTTAATATCGGTGATCGTACGGGAACTGTTTTTTTTAACGTGATATGGCCGTGATACTATTGATAACTTGGGCAGGAGAATATGGATTCATGCCTTTTAGAAGGATACTTACGGGATAGTGAACGATCTTTAGTCGGAATGTGAACACAGCATTATATGTGGTACAAGGCCGAAAGTATGGGGCACCCAGTGAAGATCGAACTCACTGTTCAGTCGTAATTAATTTAACGAGACAAGCACTCTAATGTTGCTCTCAGTGTAGGTTAGATGTGGAACAAGGCCAAAAGTATAGAGGCTCCATTGAAGAAGGAACACACAATTAGAACGTAATTAATTTACCGAGAAAAAGCCTGTTAACCATTACACCGCGTTAAAATGCCCCCAAAACATAGATTTGCCATGCATAGCTAATTTGTGGCGCAAAGCCGAAAACCAGAAAGGGTCGAACTCAGTGTTAAATGATGTAGCGAGACAAGTTTGGTATCTATTAAACTACGTTGAAACGCTTCCACGTGCCAGATCCAGACGGTTATTGTGATTTTCTAAGAGCGGCTTAGATGTGGCATAAGGCTTAATGCATGGAGCATCCAGTGAGGACTGAACTCACAACTCAATCGTAATTGATCTAGCAAGACAAGCTTTCTAACTATTAAACCGCGTTGAGTTGCCGTTCTTAATTATGGGACACCCAGATGACGATCGAACTCACTATTTAGACTTAATTGATTTACCCAGACAAGTTTGCTAACCATTACACCAAGTTGAGGTGCTTCCACGTACCCAATCCAGACGGCTATATACGGTAGAGAAATTAATATAGAAATACTTGCTTTACAGATTAAGTCACCGTGAAAAAGATGAATTAAAGTTTTGCACAAAAAATGTTTTAAAATAAATAAATAAATAAAAACGTTGAGGAACGGAAATGAAAATCAGAAAGTAATAAATGCTAAAAGAAAGGCAAGAATTGCCAGAAAGAAAGGAAAGAAAGGAAAAAAAAAAAAAAAAAAACGAAAAAGAAAAAAAAAAAAACGAAAAAGAAAAAAAAAGAAAGAGCTGGTGGTTTGCTAACATGGACTTTTCGCAAGAATCAAACCCTGCCATGAATCCAAACCGTTTCCCGTCAATTTCTTAACAACGTCCGCGTATCATGCGTTCCTTACAAGATGAAATAACGGAAGAAACAATTAATAAAATCACAGCCACTCTTTCTTCTTTCCTCCTCGTCGACCGATTTCTCGCGGTGCGCAGATTAGGGGTCTATATACAGATTGCCTCTATCCCGCCACTATCCGTGAATCTAAAAATAAAAAAAAAATAAAAACATATAAAAATAAAGACAGACAGACAGACAAAAGTGAGCAGAGAGTAGCGAGAAAAACTGAGACATCATCATTGGAGGAAGAAGAAGCGATTGGCGCAGCGGGTGTGATGGAATTCCGGCCATGTGTTCAGCCAAGCGGAGCGTGGAGTTAACACGTGTGAATACCAGCCTTACCTCCCTTGAATATCAATGACTTGCCTGTTATTTGTGTAGCGCACACCCGAATCTTTCCACCGCAATAACTGTCGCCATTTATGAATATGTTAAATTGTAATGTCTGTTATTATTATTATTATTATTATTATTATTATTATTATTATTATTATTATTATTATTATTATTTTCCAGTCGGGTTTTATTATTATTATTATTATTATTATTATTATTATTATTATTATTATTATTATTATTATTATTTGCCAGTCAGGTTTTATTATTATTATTATTATTATTATTATTATTATTATTATTAATAATAATGATAATAATATTTTCTACTCGGGTTTTAGTATTATTATTATTATTATTATTATTATTATTATTATTATTATTATTATTATTATTATTATTATTATTATTATTCAGTCGGGTATTCACACTAGCAGTAGATGCCGAATCTGATTTGATATCATGTGACGGCAAGTCGCCTCAATTCTCAATTTTTTTTTTCACTTACGGCCATATCACGTTGAAACACCGGTTCTCATACGATCAACGAAGTTAAGCAATGTTGACCCTGGTTAGTACCTCGATGGGTAACCGCTTGGAAATACCCGATATTGGAAAATTCGGCGTACGTGTAGTGTAATCGGCAACGGTACGGAATTGAAAAAAAAACAAAAAAAAAACCGGGAGTCGAGTTCCATTTTCTGTCATGTTTATTATACATATATATATATATGGCCTGAAAGTTGCGTTTAAGCATAAACCAGACAGAATGCCGACACTGGGTGTTAACCTCAATGTCCACTTTTATGCTTACATACAGTGTAACCCTAAATAAACGAAGAGCCTAATCAAATACATGTATGAAATGAAAATAACATTTAAAGTGATATATATATATATATATATATATATATATATATATATATATATATATATATATATATATATATATATATATATATATATATATATATATATATATATATATATATATATATATATATATATATATATACACACGCAAAGCATAATGCTATAAAGACGCAAGGAGTCTATTTGGAGTGAAAGAGAATGGAAATATTTTAGAAGGAATTGGAAACATAATCTTAAACAGCGAAGACGGGAGAAACCTCTACTCCTTCCTTTTTTCAAATGATCACGAAGGATTTGAATCCACCTTTTCTCCTCAGCTTCGGGTTAATTAGTAGGATTTTTATCCGTAAATTATTCTTTATAAGCTCCCAAAATTCTTACAAACAAAAAATATTTTCTAGCCGTAAAACATCAATCAATCTATGGAGCTCATTATTGTCAAACGAAGTCATTCTACCCAAGATTAGAACTTCCTACTTTCTCTTTCAATAGGGTCTGTCTGAATAATCTTTGGGGCATTAATTTACCTGAAGATCAACATTTTATTATATTTTAAGTCATTTGATCAAGTCATCTACTCCTTTTAGTAGCTAACTGGAGCAAAACGTGAAGATATAAAAATACATTAGAAAAAAACAATATGCCAGCAATACATTTTTTACCAAAAGTCACAAGAAAAATAATTCCTAGCATTAAATGACCTATAAACAAACCAAACCGAAATTTTACTAGCTTTTTAATGTTCAATCTTAAGTGCAAGATATTTCTTGGAGTGATGAGTTGTTCCTTTTTTATTGGATTTTTTTTTTATTCTTTTTTATTGGAATTTTTTTTTATTCTTTGTTATTTGATGTTTTTAAATTCTTTTCCTTTCATGTAATTTTCTGAAAAGTATTCAATCTCTCCAACAGTCATTTGTTAATGAGTTAATTGACATACCATTTGGTATTTCCAATTTGTCATTTCTATTTGGCATTGGAATTTGTAAGGGGAAATTATATCTATTTAATAAATAATAATAATAATAATAATAATAATAATAATAATAATAATAATAATAATAATAATATGGGAATATCAACAATCCCTGTTGTAGTTGGAGCCCTAGGACTGGTTGGAAAAGGTTGCAGTAGACTAATTGCAGGGATTCCTGGAAGTCCATGCCTCAAGGAGATACAAAAAATTGTTCTGACAAGTACAGCCCACACTTTACAAAGGGCTTTATCTATGTAATTTCTTTTTCTTTTTTTTTTTTTTGTGTGTGTGTCATGATGCCATTTCTAACCTTAGGTCCCTGGGCGGGACCCAGAAAGAAATGTGTAAACGCCAGGAATCAAAGAAAATAATAATAAATCATAGGTTGATGCCTAATTATCAGGCGTTTTTGTAGGCGAGTTATTTTTTTAATAAAAATTGCTTTTTTTTTTTTAATAAAATTATTATTTAATTTTCAGGTTTTAAAAATACATGTCGATAATTATACACCCCGGAAAAATCATTTAAAAATGTTATTGGTGAATTGTTATGTTTCTTTCTTCATAATAAATATTGTTTAAAAAACGCCTGATAATTATGCATCAATCCACTATATATAATATCAAATGGATTAAGTTCAACAATTATTTAACATATTTTTTGTTTATAGGTTATTTAAATAACTAAGGAAAGTGAATACTATTCTTCCTACAACTAATAATAATGAAAAGCTACGAATACTACTATTACTATTTCTACTACTACTTCTAATAATATTAGGTTGGTGCATAATTATCAGGCGTTTTGTAGGTAAGTTATTTGTTTATAAATGCTGTTTTGTTTACTTTTTTTTAATAAAACTATTATTTTATTTTCCGGTTATAAAAATGTGTGTCGATAATCAGACGCTCCGGAAAAATCATTTAAAAATGTTATTGTTGAATTCTTATGCTTCTTTTTTTCATAATAAATATTATTTAAAAAAACGCCTGTTAATTATGCACCAAACCAATAATATAATAACATACGCATATAGATAATAATGCACAAAGACAGAGAAATCAAAGCTAATTGCCTAGACACACAGACAGAACAATCAAAACTAATCGCTCATAAATCGTTATTCGAGACCGCAAACAAAAAAAGTGCCTGTTTATTGATATGGCAGTCCCTGCAAACTGCCAAGTATCTTTGAAGATCTTCAAAAAGCTGTCAAAATACAAGGACCTTGAAATCGAAATCTCAAAAATGTGGTACATGGGAACATCAACAATCCCTGTTGTAGTTGGAGCCCTCGGATTGATTGAAAAGGGATCCAATACACTCAATGAAGGGAACCCTGGTAGCCCATGCTTTAAAGGAGTACAAAAAAAAATAATGTTTTCATGAGTACAGCGCACACCTTACGAAGGGCTTTATCTATATAAAATATGTGTTTTTTTTTTAAAGTGTTCAGTGGAAAATGTCAAGATGGCATTTCTGACCTTAAGTCTCTGGTCGAGACCCGAAAAGTAATGAGTACATAGGGGAAATCAAAGAAATAATAATAATAATAATAATAATAATAATAATAATAATAATAATAATAATAATAATAATAATAAATTGCTATTAAAGACCACAAACAAACAAAAAGTGCCTTCTTATTGATATTAACATTTATAATTTTTAAAGTTCGCTTCCTTAAATGTACAAAACGCACACATGTCTCGTAAAAATAAGTGAAAGTGAAAGTGAAAGTAAGTGAAAGAATTACTGTTCAAGCTTTCGAGTTTTGTAAATTAACATCAGGGTAGGTAGAGAAAATAGGGAAGTTTCATAGAAAAAGTGAGTGTTGTGGCATAAACAAAGAGTCCTGTGACATAAGCGAGACATGATGTGTGCGTTTTATACATTTAAGTAAGCGAACTTTAAAAATTATAAATGTTTTTATTTATTGTTGTATAAGTATTCCTTCAAGCATCATGTCTTTTTATTATTTTAATTTTCTACTATTTTTGAATTGTTTGTGTCTAATGTTATTATAATCTTTATGCTGCTTATCAATGTATTGTCTAATTGTACTCTGTTCCGAGAGGTGGCAGTTGAGTCTCTGTGAGAGTGTAGTTGTGGTATATCCATATTCATACACGACATTGATCTCATATAGGGGCAGAAGTATATTAATTGTTATTAACTAAGTTGCCAGTCTTGAATTTATAGTAAATGATAAATCTCAGGATTGATTATTATCGACTGGTTTTATATATCTACTAGGAACATGGCTCGGCCTTGCCCGTGCTTGATTCAAAAATCGTACGACTCATACAGCAATCGCTATCACTTGACTTAAATTATTTTTGCCCTTCCTTGCCTTTAAAGGAGTGCCCTTTGCCGTGCTGATGTTGCTACATGCCTTACTTCTTGCCTATCTCACGCTGCGAATTTTTTCTAAGCCCTATACTAAACATTAAATCTGTTACGAAAAAAGAACTAAACAAAATTAACACAAAACGATCAGCTTTAAAAAAGGACTCAACCCAGTTCTGCGGAATCAGAATCAACGTTGAGTTTAAGCAAGTGAATGAGCCAATTGGAGTAAAGTACCATGCAGATTTAAAATTTTCCCACTTGTGACGAATGCAGCTATCGATTTTTTTTTTTTTTGAATGCTAGCATGCTAGTTAACATTTGTGTCTGTCAGCTGTTGGCTCTCATGCTGGCCAATAGAATCTTTCGGACTATTCATGGCAGCCAGCTATAGGTTCTTACTCTGGCCAGTAGAAAATGGTCGCAAATACATGAAAACTGCCGTAGAAGCATGAAAAGATGTACGATGCATTTACTACTGTTTGGTCTTTTTTTGTGATTGTGGTGTATTTAAATTTGGTAATATATGTTAATAGTATTATTGACAATATTATATTTATGAATGAAATTTGATTTGCTGGTAGATTACATAATTATGATAGCCATTATTAATACGTGTTTGTTTCATGTTAATTATTAAGAGAAATCATTTGAGGTGAAGAAATGAGTTTAGCCCTTTGGATTAGGCTATTGCTAATAGCGGTTTTATATTTTTCAGGGCATTTACTGATGTAGTATAAAAGGTTAGAATTTTAATTAGTAGACATATTAGTAAGAGATGTGGTAGATTATAACTGTTATAGTAAATGAGAATATCTAGAAAGAGGTTATTTTTTTTTATAGATATTTAGTTCATAAGTGAAATTTACAAAGTAATTCTTTCAAAAAAAGTTAAGTTCTATAATATCATTAACTGATTTGGTTTGGATGAAGATGGCATCAATATATCTGAAATAAATGTTTGGTCTATTAGTTTTATCAAATATTTTGTTTTCTAAGATGGTCATATAAGAGTTTTAAAGCAAAGGACATAGAGGTTCTTCCTATATCGGCGCCATGAGTCTGGGTATAAATATTACCAAAGTGACCATGTACACACACACACACACACACACACACACACACACACGCACATATATATATATATATATGTGTGCGTGTGTGTGTTGTAGTTTTTTGTGTATATATGTACTAGTGAGCCAGTCAAAATGAGCTGACTCATTTTATAGTTCACCAAGAGAAGGGTTAACCAATCACAAAACTCAAAATATTCAATCCGACGTGTATAAAGGCAGCCATTTTTTTTCTCCCAAATTCTCTGCACTGCCAACCTGATATCGAAGACTTAAAGAATTACTTAACAACCGCTACTTTCTCTGAATCTTTCCTGCCGACCTCCGACATTGAACAGATTACGGACTTCACTGGATTCCATATTCAGAGACTGCGGCAAACATGGTCAACAATATGTATGTATAATTTAAATAAAAACAGACCACTTTATGGTTCCATGTAATAAATTATTTCACCACAGCCCTTTTAAAGGACTGCGGATCATCAGACTTTACTTCCAAAGGTTGAAACAAAAACTGAAAAAATAACATATATATATATATATATATATATATATATATATATATATATATATATATATATATATATATATATATACTTAATAAACCAGGAGATCATATGAATCCGCTACCTTCGTTACAAGCTTAGGTATCCTCAAGCGATTATCAAATGACCTCTTAAAATGCGTTAAAATGTCATTTGATAAAATCACCAGAGGATGCCGTAATGTTGAAACCAGGGTAGCGGATTCAACTAATCTCCTGATTTTTAAACTTAAAAGCTGTACATATTATTTTTACCTTTAATTAATTAGTTAATTTTTTTTTATTCATTGATTTGTTTTTACGACTTACCATCCTAATAATAATGATAGATGGATTTTTTTTTCTTGCTTTTGATTGGTTCGCAATAAACTCAACGATTGATCTTATTTTTCGTTTACTAATTTATCAAGTTCCGCAGAAACATTTTCGCTTTGAGCTCTGGCTTCCAAAGAACAATTTATTTTTGTTTTGGTTAACGTTACTTTTTATCAGTTTATCTTTTCCTTCCGCGTGAACGCAAGGAAAGAAGAATTATATTGTCTGGGACCTCATCATTAGCTACAGCGTAATCATTTTTACCCTTCCCCTCCGGTCGACGACACAAGTTGACCGTCCTAAGCGTCTTGCGATCATGCTTATTGTCTCTATCCATTCGCCTCACGTCCACCGAGGGAACAAATGACACTGCTGTCTCGGTGATAACTCATCTGCCATCACGAAGCTTGTGTGAATTCGCGCCTTTCGACAGCGGGTTTTCCTGTTCAGTCAGGTCATTGGAGACGCGTGCCAGTCGTGTGTTTTTCAGCGAATCTGGCCAATTTTTTTCGATGCTTCACTGACCAACGGCCCACGGAACGCGAACCGCGGGAAATGTTAAAGCGAATGTTATACCCAAATGCCTCGAGTGATTGGAATGGTGGGGTACGCCTGCAGAGCATTGAGGCATTCACGCTGAGGACATCAGAAAAGTTAACTTCGTTTTTGACCTTAACTGACAAGCGTCTATTCGACAAAATCTGTATTTAATTAATGAGATAGATAGATAGATAGATAGATATGAATAGACTGCGACAGATAGATAGCTAGATAGATAGATATGAATAGACTGCGATAGATAGATAGATAGATAGATAGATAGATAGATAGATAGGTAGATAGATAGATAGATAGATAGATAGAAACAGACTGAGATAGATAGATAGATAGATAGATGGATAGATAGATAGATAGATAGATAGATTACAGGATGAGATAGATAGATAGATAGATAGATAGATAGATAGATAGATAGATAGATACAGTACAGGATGAGATAGATAGATAGATAGATAGATAGATAGATAGATAGATAGATAGATAGATATGAATAGACTGCGATAGATAGATAGATAGATAGATATATAGATAGATAGATAGATAGATAGAAACAGACTGAGATAGATAGATAGATAGATAGATAGATAGATAGATAGATAGATAGATAGATACAGTACAGGATGAGATAGATAGATAGATAGATAGATAGATAGATAGATAGATAGATAGATAGATAGATAGATATGAATAGACTGTGATAGATAGATAGACAGAAACAGACTGAGATAGATAGATAGATAGATAGATAGATAGATAGATAGATATGAATACACTGCGACAGATAGATAGATATGAATAGACTGCGATAGATAGATAGATAGATAGATAGATAGATAGATAGATGGATAGATAGATAGATAGATAGATAGATACATAGATATGAATAGACTGCGATAGATAGATAGACAGAAACAGACTGAGATAGATAGATAGATAGATAGATAGATAGATAGATAGATAGATAGATAGATAGATAGATAGAAAAACACACACAACCACCCACCCACCCTTGTGCAAATTAATTACAGTAACCGCTTTAGTTTCCATTCTTTCACCGTACGGTCAGTTTTGACCCACTGGAGTGACAGTGTGTAATCGATTTCTATTTTTACCTCAGATTAACTCATTTGCAGTGCTGTGCAGTAATACGAATCTATTTTCGGGTTGTATGATGAAATTTGTTTGGACTTGTAAAACACTGCGTCATCCGTGATTGCATCATATTTTCATTACATCCAGACACTATTGTCTAGACTGTCGATTAGCAGTCCTACGGCCAATGTCTGCGATGGGCGTAATTCCAAGGAAGCGTACGAAAATTGTAACGCTGCACGAACATAATGGAAAGCCTTACCAGTGAGCAAAACACAATACTGTAGGTTGACCCGGAAACTCTCCAATCCAATCGAGAATCTGTGGTCAATCTGCAAAGAACAACTTCGTGGAATGAGCTTACGAAGTTCTAACATGTGCACTGGGTCATGTTTCATTGAAAAAAGGCAAATAATAACGGAATTATTCGTTTTGTTTCAATTAATACGCACAAGGGTGTAGATAGATACATATCAAATACTAAGATAGTTATGAATAGATAGATAGATAGATAGATAGATAGATAGATAGATAACATTATTTTAGTGGATACCCGTGTTTGAAATAGACGACCCGTTTTTATTTTAAGCAGTGAATAATCCGTCTTCCGGCCTGCTCACTCGAGAAAAACAAGCTCTCCGGCATGGTTCAAACGTTCGCTCCGCTTTTTAGGAAAAACCACCGTCTGATCCGGCTTCTTTTAGACCTCTTGGCTACAGAGAACGCCAGAGTCTGGCAAGGTTCAATTTTCTCATTTAAGAAATGCATAGCCCCTCCTTCTGAAAGCCTATATCTTTTCAGTTTTGATATCCGAAACGTAAACAAAGCAATTTATAAAAAAAAAAAAAAAAAATGGGTTTATACGTTATATATCAGTGGATAACCATGTTTGAAATAGACGCCCCATTTTCTTATTTTAAACAGTGCGTGTATTCCGCGGTACCTATAATCTTCAAATATTCAAATGCAATGTCAATTGATATCTTCTGATGCCTTGATCCTGATCCACGTCCTTCTCTTTATCCTTTCGTCAGACACCCCTCTTTACTCTTGCTCTCACTGTCTGTAACCACTTACGTGCTAATGGTATTCCCGCCTTGTTGGAGTGAAATGCTTAATATATATATATATATATATATATATATATATATATATATATATATATTTGCTTCACTGATAGCTATAATCTTCAAATGTTCAAATGTAATGTCAATTGACATCTTCTGATGCCTTCATCCTCATCCCTGTTCTTCTCTATATCCTTTTCTCAACCCCCCCTCTTTAATCTTTACTTTTGCTCCCAACCTCTGTAACCCCTCCTACTCCAATAGTGCCATGTTTCGCACTTCCCATCTTTGGAACTCCCTTCCTCTTACTTGCTTCCCTGATAGCTATAATCTCCAAATATGTAAATGCAATCGACATCTCCAGATGATTTGATTTAAACCCCGTCTTTCTCTTCATCTTTTCCTCTATCACGCCTCTTTACTCTTGCTGAACACTCTCTGTAACCCCATGCGTCCTAGTAGCATTCCCGCCTTGCTTGGGGTGAAATACTTAAAGAAAAAAAAAATCCGGGAATGGGCCTGCTCTCTGTCTCGAGAAATCTTTAAAAAGAAAGCATGCTTTCCTGCGTCTGCTCTTTTAGGCTAAACAACCGTCTTTTCCAGCGAGGTTTAGACCGCTCGGCCACAGGAGACCGTCAGAATTCAGTAAGATTCTGTATTCCCTTTTAAGCAATGCACAAACCTCGTTCAGCTTTTTCTCTCACTCGTATCGGAAATGTGTGTATTAAAGCACTGTTTTAAAAGATTACAAAAATTAAGCAACGTTGAGCATGGTCAGTACTATGATGGGTGACTGCTTAGAAGTACTGTGAGCTTGCATTGTGCGGGTGGTGTAATGGATATCGGCACAGATTTGTAAATCGGAGAGCCGAGTTCCAATTCCAGACCTGCTTCTTTAGATTCACTTACGTGCAAATACCCTTGGGAAAGGTACGAATCCGCTTCTTAGCTCCACCTCCTCAGGGTATGGATAATTTAGTATCAGTAAAAAATAATTATTATCTCCAAAAATACTATTCTTAAAGGAGTGCTCAATACATAGTAGGGCAAAGATAATTTATTTGAAAATTATAACATAAATATGTTATAAAATCACTACAAAAATAGCCATTTTGTTTCATCACCTCTTATCAAGGGATGGTGTTCAACACCAACACTTGATAAGAAATGATGAAACAAAATGGCTATTTTTGTAGTGATTTCATAACAAATTTATGTAATAATTTTCGAATAAATTATGTATGTATATGTGTGTGTTTGTGTGTGTGTGTGTGTGAGAGTGTGTGAGTGTGTGAGTGAGTGTGTGTGCGTGTGTGTGTGAGTGTGTGAGTGTGTGCGCGCGTGTGTGAGTGTGTGTGTGTGTGTCACATACGCATATGTGTTTGTAAATGCATTTAACCATTTATGTATATATGATGGATATGCTTACTTGAGGTTTTGTTTTTCATCATCATTATTATTATTATTATTATTATTATTATTATTATTAATTACTTTTATTGTCTTATTTTTATGTAATATATTATAACATATATTTTATTTTATTTAATTATTTAATAATCAGGTCATCCCATAAGTTCTGTCCGAATTTTGAATAAAGAAAACAAGTGACCAAATGTTACATTTAATTACAGATTCAATCAACAATGTATTTTCCCTGATTATCTATGACTTCCTTCCATCTCTTAACAAGCTTACTAATTCCATTACTGTAAAATTCTTTTGGCTTTGATTCAAAGAACTCACAAATGTCAGTTTTAACCTCTTCCTGTGTTACAAAAGCTGTTTCTTCCAAATGATTCTGTAAGCTACGAAACAAATGGTAGTCTGAAGGAGCAAGATCGGGAGAATAAGGTGGATGAGGAATTTTTTCCCAACCAAGTTCTTCGATCTTTTGTGACGTGATTCTTGCTGTGTGGGGTCGTGCATTGTCCTGATGAAACATCACTCTTTTCGATTCACAAGAGCAGTTCGTTTTTTCCTCAAAGCTTGGTTCAAACTCTCTAATTGCTGAGAGTATATTTGAGCATTAATTGTTGCATTAGGTGGTAAGAATTCAAAGTGGATTATTCCGTGGCGATCCCATTCGGCTGTGGTTGGGGTCCTTTCTCTTTACCAAGCCACTATCTACGACACTTAACATTTCGATAAAAGATCCATTTTTCGTCGCCAGTCACAAGTCTATCCAAAAAAGGAGAAACAAGTTGGCGAGAATGGAGAGAAGAGCAGATGTCAACACGGGATTTGAGGTTGCTTTCAGACAATTCCATTTTGCAAGTTTAGGAACTTTTCCAAGTTGTTGAAGATGACGATGAACAGTTGCATGGTTTGAACTGAGAACCACTGCCAATTCCTCGACTGATAAAGCAGGATTTTCTTCAAGGGATGCTTCAAGAAGCTTTTCATCAAACTCAACTGGACGTCCGGTTCGATCTTCATCTTCATGGATGAAATCTCCACCTCTGAATTTTGCAAACCATCTTCTGCAAGTTCTTTCATTCACACATTCCTCTCCATAAACTGAGTGAATGTTTCTACCGCTTCGGCTGCTGAGTTTCCTTTCTTGAAATCATAAAGAATTATGTGCCTCAAATGATTCTAGTATACTTCCATGTTAGCAGGGTTTTAATCAAACAAAATTTTATTTTATTGTTCTCTGAAATAAAATTTGATCAGTTTAAATGCATCTAAACATAAAAATAATGTTCAGCTCCATTAGACATTATAAAATACTCTTTAAATTTCGTTCAATTTAACAAAATGTTATAATTCGGAGAGAACTTATGGGATGACCTGATATATAGTTATTTATTCATCTATTATATATATATATATATATATATATATATATATATATATATATTTATTATTATTATTATTATTATGATAATGACGATGATGGTTAAATAAATACAAACATTGATTCCTTTCTATAAATTATATTGGTCATTCGTTTACTCATATATACTTTCCGCACTTTCCCCCTCCAGTTTATACAAACTTCATTTTTCGTACACTCTCTTTTCTATTATATAAGCTCAATAAATGATTTTTAAGGTCAAGTTATTTCTGCTACATTCTTTTTGTCTGACTAAATTTGTATCATTTAATATACGGTAGGCCGTCTGATGAGGGATATATATATATATATGATGAAAAAATTTATAACCGATTTATATTATCTTTAAATATTTACTTTACTATATATATATATATATATATATATATATATATATATATATATATATATATATATATGTATATATATATATATATATATATGTATATACATACATACATATACAATATATTACTATATAACTTACTATATATATACATATACATATATATATATACATACATATACAAAATATTAGTATATTACTTACTATATATATACATACATATATATATATATATATATATATATATATATGTGTGTGTGTGTGTGTATGTATGTATATTAAAAATATACATAATACCCTACATTGAATGTACAAAATATAATTGTTTTTATATGTAAAGTCGATATATATCGGCTACGCATTTCCGTCAACATTAATTGCTAGTCAATCCCTGCTGCAGACACCTTGTAAGAGAGAAGAAAAGTTTGAACAATGTCAGTACCATCAAACCCTCGGTCACGATGACATGTGAGATCATGTTAATAACATCCAAGACTTCTGAAAAGGTCTGCCTACATAATTTCCATCACAATAGCAACTTGTGGAATGGTCTTCAGCCAGAATCAAACGGTAGCACACGCTAGAATCGCTTTCTTCAGCGGACAACGGCAAGATTTCTTTTGTATTGAATAATTAGGGCTTATTAACCCTCTGCGAGTTATTCAAAGCTGAAACATTTTAGAATGGATGGTAAATTCTTTCCTTTGCGAAGAAAAAGCGACCAAAATAGCTATGAGGTTCTCAACATGGATGAAACTCACCCCCAGCTGGTGAATTTTTGGATTTTCAGGGGTGAATTTTGACTAGAGTATGTTTAGCGGGTACGAGAACAATTACAGAATTTGACCTATCTGTCCTGTCACCTTGAAAAGGAGGGGGGAATGACATTCTGATAAATGGTGAAAGGGATGTATAGGGTAAGCAAGGCTGAAAACACCTGAGCTATGTTTTAACTTGATCCAAGTTCTACTATTTAATCCATATCAGGGGAATAGAGATGGATTTACGCGTAAGTGAATGCGACGAATGAGAATCAAATTGGAACTGTGGTCTTCGATTTCTTATTGTGGTCCGTTAACCATTACACGACCCATCCATCCAGGATTTTCGTACGCGAAAACTTCTAAAGTAATCCAGTATTTGAGTTTTGAAAAGTTAGAAAAAAAAAAAAAAACTTATTTCGAAGAAAAGGATACCGTTCGTCACATCATTCTCAAGATTTTCTGTTTTTTGTTTTGTCTTTGTTTTTTTTTGTTTTGTTTTTTTTTGTGTTTTTTTGCTCCAGGTTCAGTGACTCGAAATGTTATTCGTGTCGACACTTTGAAGATTAGACACGGTGATCGACTCTAACTCTTGACGACAGCAGGTGGAGGCTGAACTCACGAAAGAGCAAACGAAGTTCTTGCCTATAAACTTGTAAAGACAAAGAAATATCAATAATTTAAAATAGTCACGCTCCGATATACTCATCAAAGCTAGAGGGCGTGAAATTTGGATTCAACCAATGTATAATGCGCTATTCTGTCTCTCTCAGTCTGTGTGTGTGTGAACGCGTATAAAAATATTGTAAATTTGTTCCTCTCCCACTCTCTCTCTCTCTCTCTCTCTCTCTATCTATCTATCTATCTATCTATATATATATATATATATATATATATATATAGCTTTCACAGTTACCTTTCTATTTCTTACACGAACTCAGTCCATACTGTGGTTGATAAGGAAGATGAGCTGTATTTTCGTCTGGCGAAATAGGCTATTCCCCATATGAGGTGATTTTGGCGATTTTATTGTTTATTAAGTATTTCCTCTGTACCAATAAATGCATTGAGCTCTTTGTGTGGATCAGTTTTAATATTTTATATTACTAGGACCCACTTGGATTATATATATATATATATATATATATATATATATATATATATATATATATATATATAAACACTTGGGTTATATACCTTTATTATATATATATATATATATATATATATATATATATATATATATATATATATATATATATATGCTGAGCTCTGTTGAGAAAAGGGTAATTTAAAAAAAAACAGTGGCTTATACCGCTATTAAAGCATTGCTCTTCAACCGAATTCAGTAGAGCTCACCGGGCCACTAAAGTATTTCGCCTAGAAAACGTTAAAATTTCACTTCCTCTCTGCCGTGTAACTATAACCTAGGGGTAGAATCTCTGACTGATTCTAAATCGGCCGTGTTTCGATCCCGGCTTGATGCAATCAGATGTCTAGCTAAACTGATAGTGGTGTGCTGCAGCAAAAGAGTCTGTCTGTGGAAGACAAAACACACACACACACACACACACATACACATACATATATATATATATATATATATATATATATATATATATATATATTACACTATCTGGACAATTTTGGTGTTACACTCAGTGTGTGTGTGTGTGTATATATATATATATATATATATATACTGAGTGCAGCAGCAAAATTGGACTACTTGGACAATTTTCCTGATACAACAGTATATATATATATATATATATATATATATATATATATATATATATATATATATATATATATACTGGGTCTAACAGCAAAATTGCCCAAATGGTGTAACACTAATATTGTCCAATTGTTGCATAATGATCTGTACCGTTGTATCTCAGAAATGATTAAAGATATCATACTGGAAGCCTCCGAAGTGTTTATAACACTATTGGAATCTACTTTGTGAATAAAGAATGAGAGTTGAGAATAAGAATTATATAATTACTCTCTAACAGAAGTATCGTGATGAAATCGATCATAAACGACAATGACATGTTCCTCATTAATTAGACATAGTTTAGGATCGGAAGCTTATGAAGGATTCAATTAAAGTTCAAATAAATATATACATATGTTATTCCAGGATCATTTTCCAACTTATTCAAGATGATCTTCGCCCTCTCTACCATTCTTACTTTCTGTCCTGGTGTAACTAGTTGCCTCACACGTTTCACATACGTTTTAATTTTAATTTTTTTTTCACTGATCTTTGGACTGTCATAGCCGAAAATCTTCACTCACGTGCCAAGCGTCTTATGGATTGATTTGGATCTTTTATAATCGATATCATTAGTTCTAAGTTGAAATGATGATCCCACATATTGTTGTGACCTCCTGATCCAGTTTTCTTCTCTACTGTTAATGGTTCTTGAATGGACTTTGAAGATAGAAGAGAAATTATGAATATTGGTATTATTACTGAAGGCCCGAATTAAATTTTCCCTAACAACAGTGTTCAGTAGGGAAGACAGTGCGGCTGTCACAAAACGATTTTAACCTGTTCTCTTTTTAGCTGAATAACTCAAATGGTTTTTCAATGATTCTTATTGCAAATGTTGTCAAGATGCCTAAACGTATTATCTAAAAAAAATCTGGAGCAATTCAACTAGTTTAGCGGTTCTTTTAGATATTAAACATTTTGTGGATTGGACAATTTGCCTGTGACACTTTCTGGACAATTTTGCTGTTACACTCGGTATATATATATATATATATATATATATATATATATATATATATATATATATATATATATATATATATATATATATGTATATATTATGAAATGGACAAAGACCGACAATTATTTTAAAACATTTTTTTATTTTTATACGTTTTTTTTTTTTTTTTTTTTTTTTATAGAAAGAAATATTTAAGTAAATGCTCTGTTTATAATAAACAATATTGACGACATTTAGCGGCCTGAATGTCCGAGAAATTTTCATAGAAAATATGCGCCCTCCAACAGGAATTGAACCTGTATCCTTTCCGGAACCGTCATTTAGCCTGACGTGCTTTACCGATTTAGCCACAGCGGAGCGTTTCAGTTAGCAATTGTGGTTTAAAGCACTAAAATCGACCTTGCTGGGTAATGGTAATCTTAGGGGTGAAAAATTTTAAATTTTGCTTCCGACCGTCTGGAAAAAAAAATTGGATGACACATAAGAAACCGTTAAATCAGTTCAGTATCCCTAGGTTAATTACATACAAGAGGATATAGAACTTACTAATTATTAAATCCAGAGGGCTACCTAATATTTTGGCCAATAGTATCTCTCTCTCTCTCTCTCTCTCTCTCTCTCTCTTTTGTCCTTTCTTCTTTATCCCTACGTTTTTCTTTCTTTCTTTTTTCCTTTCTTCTTTATCCCTTCGTTCTTTCTTTACTTCTTTCTTCCGATGTTTTTTTATCCGTGTGTTGTTTGTTTCTTTCTTTCTTTCTTTCTTTCTACGTACATTCTTTCCTTCTTTCTTCCTTTTTTCTTTATCCCTACGTTCTTTCTTTCTTCATTTCTTTTTTTATCACGACGTTCTTTCTTTCCTTCTTTCTTTCTTTCAACTTTATCCTTACGTTATTTCTTTCCTTCTTTCTTCCTTTCTTTCTTATCCGTGCGTTCTTTCTTTCTTTCTTTCTTTCTTTCTTTCTTTCTTTCTTTCTTTCTTTCCTTCTTTCTTTCTTTCTTGCTTTCTTTCTTTCTTTCTCCCTACGTACATTCTTTCCTTCTTTCTTCCTTTTTTCTTTGTCCCTACGTTCTTCCTTTCCTTCGTTCTTCCTTTCATCTTAATCCCTACGTTCTTTCTTTCCTTCTTTGTTACTTTCTTTCTTATCCGTGCTTTCTTTCTTTCTTTCTTTCTTTCTTTCTTTCTTTTTTTCTACGTACATTCTTTACGTCTTTCTTCTATTCTTCTTTATTCCTACGTTCTTTCTTTCTTTTTTATCCGTGTGTTCTTTCTTTCTTTCTTTCTTTCTTTCTTTTTCCCTACGTACATTCTTTACGTCTTTCTTCCTTTCTTCTTTATTTCTACGTTCTTTCTTTCCTTCTTTCTCCCTTTCTTTTTTATCCGTGTGTTCTTTCTTTCTTTCTTTCTTTCTTTCTTTCTTTCTTTCTTCTTCCTTTCTTTTTTACCCGTGAGTTCTTTCTTTCTTTCTTTTTTATCCGTTCTTTCTTTCTTTCTTTCTTTCTTTCTTTCTTTCTTTCTTTCTTATCCGTGTGTTCTTTCTTTCTTTCTTTCTTTCTTTCTTTCTTTTTCATCCGTTCTTTCTTTCTTTCTTTCTTTCTTTCTTTCTTTCTTTCTTTCTACGTACATTCTTTACGTCTTTCTTCCTTTCTTCTTTATTCCTACGTTCTTTCTTTCTTTCCTTCTTTCTTCCTTTATTTTTTTCCCGGTCTTCTTTCTTTCTTTCTTTCTTTCTTTCTTTCTTTCTTTCTTTTTTTTTCTAAATTCTTTCTTTCCATCTTTCTTCCTTTCTTTTTTATCCGTGTGTTCTTTCTTTCTTTCTTTCTTTCTTTCTTTCTTTCTTTCTTCCTTCCTTTCTTTTTCCCTACGTACATTCTTTACGTCTTTCTTCCTTTCTTCTTTACTCTTACGTTCTTTCTTTCCTTCTTTCTTCCTTTCTTTTTTAGCCGTGTATTCTTTTTTTTTCTTTCTTTCTTTCTCCCTACGTTCTTTCCATCTTTCTTTCTTTCTTTTTTATCCGTGTGTTCTTTCTTTCTTTCTTTCTTTCTTTTTTATCCGTTCTTTCTTTCTTTCTTTCTTTCTTTCTTTCTTTCTTTCTTTCTTTCTACGTACTTTCTTTATTTCTTTCTTCCTTTCTTCTTTCTTCCTACGTTCTTTTTTTCTTTCCTTCTTTCTTCCTTTATTTTTTATCCGTGTGTTCTTTCTTTCTTTCTTTCTTTCTTTCTTTTTCCCTACGTACATTCTTTACGTCTTTCTTTCTTTCTTCTTTACTCCTACGTTCTTTCTTTCCTTCTTTCTTCCTTTCTTTTTTATCCGTGTATTCTTTTTTTCTTTCTCCCTACGTTCTTTCTTTCCATGTTTCTTCCTTTCTTTTTTATCCGTGTGTTCTTTCTTTCTTTCTTTCTTTCTTTCTTTCTTTCTTTTTTATCCGTTCTTTCTTTCTTTCTTTCTTTCTACGTACTTTCTTTCCTTCTTTCTTCCTTTCTTCTTGTTTCTTTCACACATTATTTCCTTTTTTCCTTCATACTTTTCTTTCTATTCCTTCCTTCATTCATTCTACTCTTGTCCTTCTCTCCCAATTTCTCCTTTTCTATTTTCCATCCCATTCATTTTCTTTTGACAGAAAGCGCTATCTTCCGTTATGAGAGACTCTCCCTTTCAATTGGTTGCGACTATCTAATTTCCAGACGATATCCTCTTCTTCCATCAACAACCCTCTTAACACACACTCAGTGATTAACACTCTCCAGCTGATTGCACTGTTGTACACATAAGCGTAATATTCAGTTTGAACCAACCGGAAATTGACCAGATTGCACTTCAGAACTGCCGTTGTTATCTACTGGCCGCCATCTTGGACATTTTCTGTCATCACTCAAGAAACGCAGCCCTTATGCTAAACCTAATTTTCTTTCGCTTACTCTTCCACGCTAATTTATTCCTTCTCTCATTCGTAATTCGTGCTTGCTTGCATTTTTTCATCCACCTCGTGTGATTTCTTGTAATGTTACGTGTTTTTCGCGGTTGAATTCTCAATTATTTACGACTTTATACAAATTTTTTTCGAGGATTATTTTTCATCTTCCGGTTGTTTATTTTTTTGAAAATCTATTTTTTTTCCTTTAAAGGGTATACAATTTGTGCACGTATTGTTATGCTTTGTCTTCTATGTCCCTTCAGGACGTAGGTGATGATAGCCCTCCACGAATTACTATCCTCTGTATGGTTTGTTTTTTCACTATCCCTCTGTTCTGCGATATATTTACAGATGTTCATTAGGTAAGTTACTTGCTGTTATCCTCCGCCCCTCTTGCATGCAATATCTCCTGCGTGTGCCCAGGTCTCTAAGTACTCTTTCCTCGTCATGTGTCGAAGAAGTTTCACGTGTAACCCGCTTATTCTAATTAAAAGCCTTGGTTTTTTTTCCGTTTATTTTCAAACTTCCACGTTAATCACATGCTCAGCATATAGTATTCTCGGCATATTTTTTTAAAGGAATTTTTTTTGTCTTAAATATCTTCTTCATCTGTGACGAGATAACCCAGCATCCCTTGCCACACACACACACACACACACACACACACACACACATATATATATATATATATATATAAACATAAACAGAGCATTTACTTAAATATCTGTATCTATAAATATCACGTATAAACAGAAAATACATTAAAATAATTGTAGAAAAGTTTGTCTGCTGCCTGAATACACAATAATATATATATATATATATATATATATATATAATTATTTATTTAAAAATATGATTCCAACACGCTACATAAGAGTTCTCATGTTTCAAAACCTTATTTACCTAACCAGTTCTTTCCTATTTTCTACATATTTTCACACACACACACATACATACACACACACACACACACACATATATATATATATATATGTATATATATAATATGAATTTTTCTTTATGAATATATATATATATATATATATATATATATATATATATATATATATATACACACGTATCTATCTATCTATCTATCTATCTATATATATATATATATATATATATATATATATATATATATATGCACAGGAACACACACACACATACACACACACACACACACACACACACATATATATATTTATATATATACACATATTTTTCCAATTTGTCATACATCTATTCTTTCAAAACTGTTCTTGATATACAAAATTTATATAGAAAATTGTTTTTCACACACACGCACACACACACACACACGCACACATATATATATATATATATATAGAGAGAGAGAGAGATGCATATGTACATGTACACACACACACAAATACACACACACACACACACACATATATATATATATATATATATATATATATATATATATATATATATATATATATATATATGTATGTATTTCATTGAATACGCCCGACAAGGGAGATTATACAACATCATATTTCGGCTGTAATTACCGAAAAACTCGTAAGCTTAATAATACATTACAGAAAATGGAAGACCTAAAAAACTTGTGGTCACTAATCAAATAACCCCATTAAGTCTAAACTAGCGACGACCAGTATAGTGTATTATTTTCAATGCCCAATGACTGTGTTTTTTGTCAGAAATCTAATACCTATGTCGGACACACTACTACGTCCTTGAGTAGACACCTTACGTATCTAACCATTGTGTAATAAAACAAATGCATCTATTAATTCATAATCCACAAGACACATTAAAGAAAAATATATACCTATGCATACATACATACATAGAATTTTAAAGAGAGAAGTTAAATTACGGTTTAAGGACTGAAATGCAGACAAATAAGAATTATTGTCAATTGCATAAATCGACTTCCGATTCGTTGACCTAAATTTAAAAAAAAAAAACAGACAACGGAAAAAAATGGATACGTTTGTGGTGATATGAAATACAAAGAAGGAGGGAAAAGGCAACTTTGGTTTCCCGGGTTTAATCTTTTCCAGCTGTGGTCAAACTCTCTACCTCCAGGCAAGAGAGGATCCCCAGACGTGGCTATGTGGAAGGGCAGAGTCTCGTCTCGGGAAAGAGCTATCCGACACCGTTTTATACAGGGAATTTTTGTGTATAAAACAAAAGACTACACTTTTGTGAGAGTGTAACCCCCACCTTCACCTTAAGGCCTTTCCTGTTCCTCTTTCTTTCACCCTCTCTCTAGTGCTTTCATACATTTCTCTCTCACACTTGTTTCCCACTCCCACACATACGCTCTCACTAAAATTTTGTTTTTTTAGACCCGGAGTTATATTTTCCGATTTCTTTTTGCATTTGTATGTCTGATGAATTGGTTCGTGATTACGATTCCAATGTAATAAATTATAACCATGGAACATTAGTGTTTGAGCCTTTCATATATATATATATATATATATATATATATATATATATATATATATATATATATATATATATATATATATATTGCCCACTAATATTATCTCTCTCTTTATTTATACATATACATACACATATGTGTGTGTGTGTGTGTGTGTGTGTGTGTCGCAATCTCACCCAAGAATAAACACAGAACTAGATCAGAAATAAATGCATTTTACTCGTGTTAATTTTATATTTGAATGAAGAGTTGGACAATATCGTGTAATCGCCATAGGTGATGCAAATAATTACGAAATAGTAGATTTATTTCAATTTGTTGAAAGATATTCTCTCTTGGGGAATATCGAACCATAACATTAGTGAATTAAAAATGTATCTGCCAGAAGAAGAAAAAAATGAAAAAAAAAAAAGAAAAAAAAGAAGACATACAGGGTTAAACAAACAAAACAGCCGACATCAAATTACGAAAAAAGCTATTAATGTTTCAATATGTCATTACGATTTGTAAATAAAATAAAAAATAAACAGCCATTAATTGATAGAATTACCTCCCTTAGTTGAAATCTAACTCTCTCACATTTTTGGGTTTCATGATAACGTAAGATTCGTCATAATTCAAAAACAAGTAAATAAATACTAAATAATGTACTATTGTTAGTTTATTTTTTAAATGTGATATTTACGACTTTTACTTCTAATTATCTGATGTTATTTTTTTTTCTTGATGAGTTTTTATTTTAAATTCTTTTTTTTTTAAATTTAAAGCATCTTCGTTTCATTTAAAAATCTGATCAATTCACTCAGGTATTTTTCTTTGTTTTTTTGACATTTTCAATATTGATCTATGCCTCTATTACGTTTCTGAAGGCGTAACACGTTTTAATGACTAAACTGAGAAAATAACAAACTGAAAGGGAGAATTTTGTATTTCGTTTTTAGTGACTGGTTCATTTTTACATTTACTTTTTTGTGTGATTACCAGGTTTTTTTTTAAAGCGTCCACTAACAGACATATCTATTTCAATAAAATTAGATACAGATAAAAAGACGTCAGGATATATTTTTTTAAAAGTATTATCTGTATAATATAACCTCTATCATTTTTGTCTTTTAACGAACGCAGCTAAAATATTGTTTAAAATTGACTATGTTTATCGGGGAAGAGTAACCAATATTGGAGTTAGCGCTTTTGAAGATTCAGGCAGTGTGAGCATATGCTGAAATTATTGAGTGTTTTTTACAGTTTATCAACCTTTTCTGTGTTATTTAAAGGCAGAATCTTTCCCAAGCGTATTTGGGCGAAAATATATATAACGAACCCGGCTCTGCGATTTGTAGTTTCGAGCCGTTTATCCATTATACACCACCTGTACAACCATGATTACAGCACCTGTTTTCCCAAGCGGTCACCCAGATAAGTACTGACCAGGATCGATGTTGCTTAACTTCGGTGATCGTACAAGAACCGGCACTTCAGTGTGATATGGCTGTGAGCTGTTTTCCCAAGCGGTTACCCAGATAAGTACTGACCAGAATCGACGTTGCTTAACTTCGGTGACCGTACAAGAACCGGTACTTCTGTGTGATATGGCTGTGAGACTGTTTTCCCAATCGGTTACCCAGATAAGTACTGACCAGGATCGATGTTGCTTAAATTCGGTGATCGTACAAGAATCGGTACTTCAGTGTGATATGGCTGTGGGACAGTCAGGTTGCCAGGAGATACCGAAAATATTAATCTGCTTGGCTGCTACAAGATCTAAAGAAAGCCTAGACAAGTATATAGGAATCATAGAAGACTCTTGACAACAAAGAAGCTACTAAAAGAAAACATCATTTAAAAATGTACGAATGGCAGAACCCTTTCAGAAAATATACGGATCTCAATAAAAATAATTGTATCAAGCGTACAAAGGAAAATAAGAAAAAAAATCACCAAATTATAACAGCACCTCAAAACACTGGAATCTTTGCTTGGGGAAGGAAAAAAAAAGATAATACTCTTTCTAGCAGAAGATAAATTCCAAAAGAATATATTATTCCAAAAGAAAATATTATTCCAAATTAAAACACATTCTTGCTACGCTCTTTAGAACCATATCAGGAACTAAAAGACAAAATGAATTCCCACAAGCTAAAGATAATTAACTTTATTTTAAATACGATAATTTAGAAAGAAAAAGATACAAAACGAATACATAATAAATGAAATGAAAATAAAAAAAATATGAGGAATAAATAAACTTCATCGTCTGTTTATATTTCTGAGATGAGGTATTGTAACTATTTACACTATTTATATTGTTCGGACTTTTTCCCTCATCTTTGCTGTCGTATTCACGACGTTTCAGCCGTTGTAAGCCCCGACCTTCTTCATGATCTGTTTATATTTCTGAGATGAGGTATTGTAACTATTTACACTATTTATATTGTTCGGACTTTTTCCCTCATCTTTGCTGTCATATTCACGACGTTTCAGCCGTTGTAAGCCCCGACCTTCTTCAGGATGTGTTTATATTTCTGAGATGAGGTATTGTAACTATTTACACTATTTATATTGTTCGGACTTTTTCCCTCATCTTTGCTGTCATATTCACGACGTTTCAGCCGTTGTAAGCCCCGACCTTCTTCAGGATCTGTTTATATTTCTGAGATGAGGTATTGTAACTATTTACACTATTTATATTGTTCGGACTTTTTCCCTCATCTTTGCTGTCATATTCACGACGTTTCAGCCGTTGTAAGCCCCGACCTTCTTCAGGATCTGTTTATATTTCTGAGATGAGGTATTGTAACTATTTACACTATTTATATTGTTCGGACTTTTTCCCTCATCTTTGCTGTCATATTCACGACGTTTCAGCCGTTGTAAGCCCCGACCTTCTTCAGGATCTGTTTATATTTCTGAGATGAGGTATTGTAACTATTTACACTATTTATATTGTTCGGACTTTTTCCCTCATCTTTGCTGTCATATTCACGACGTTTCAGCCGTTGTAAGCCCCGACCTTCTTCAGGATCTGTTTATATTTCTGAGATGAGGTATTGTAACTATTTACACTATTTATATTGTTCGGACTTTTTCCCTCATCTTTGCTGTCATATTCACGACGTTTCAGCCGTTGTAAGCCCCGACCTTCTTCAGGATCTGTTTATATTTCTGAGATGAGGTATTGTAACTATTTACACTATTTATATTGTTCGGATTTTTTCCCTCATCTTTGCTGTCATATTCACGACGTTTCAGCCGTTGTAAGCCCCGACCTTCTTCATGATCTGTTTATATTTCTGAGATGAGGTATTGTAACTATTTACACTATTTACATTGTTCGGACTCTTTTCCTCATCTTTGCTGTCATATTCACGACGTTTCAGCCGTTGTAAGCCCCGACCTTCTTCAGGATGTGTTTATATTTCTGAGATGAGGTATTGTAACTATTTACAGTATTTACATTGTTCGGACTTTTTCCCTCATCTTTGCTGTCATATTCACGACGTTTCAGCCGTTGTAAGCCCCGACCTTCTTCATGATCTGTTTATATTTCTGAGATGAGGTATTGTAACTATTTACACTATTTATATTGTTCGGACTTTTTCCCTCATCTTTGCTGTCATATTCACGACGTTTCAGCCGTTGTAAGCCCCGACCTTCTTCAGGATCTGTTTATATTTCTGAGATGAGGTATTGTAACTATTTACACTATTTATATTGTTCGGATTTTTTCCCTCATCTTTGCTGTCATATTCACGACGTTTCAGCCGTTGTAAGCCCCGACCTTCTTCATGATCTGTTTATATTTCTGAGATGAGGTATTGTAACTATTTACACTATTTACATTGTTCGGACTCTTTTCCTCATCTTTGCTGTCATATTCACGACGTTTCAGCCGTTGTAAGCCCCGACCTTCTTCAGGATGTGTTTATATTTCTGAGATGAGGTATTGTAACTATTTACACTATTTACATTGTTCGGACTCTTTTCCTCATCTTTGCTGTCATATTCACGACGTTTCAGCCGTTGTAAGCCCCAACCTTCTTCAGGATCTGTTTATATTTCTGAGATGAGGTATTGTAACTATTTACACTATTTACATTGTTCGGACTCTTTTCCTCATCTTTGCTGTCATATTCACGACGTTTCAGCCGTTGTAAGCCCCGACCTTCTTCAGGATGTGTTTATATTTCTGAGATGAGGTATTGTAACTATTTACACTATTTACATTGTTCGGACTTTTTCCCTCATCTTTGCTGTCATATTCACGACGTTTCAGCCGTTGTAAGCCCCGACCTTCTTCATGATCTGTTTATATTTCTGAGATGAGGTATTGTAACTATTTACACTATTTATATTGTTCGGACTTTTTCCCTCATCTTTGCTGTCATATTCACGACGTTTCAGCCGTTGTAAGCCCCGACCTTCTTCAGGATCTGTTTATATTTCTGAGATGAGGTATTGTAACTATTTACACTATTTATATTGTTCGGATTTTTTCCCTCATCTTTGCTGTCATATTCACGACGTTTCAGCCGTTGTAAGCCCCGACCTTCTTCATGATCTGTTTATATTTCTGAGATGAGGTATTGTAACTATTTACACTATTTACATTGTTCGGACTCTTTTCCTCATCTTTGCTGTCATATTCACGACGTTTCAGCCGTTGTAAGCCCCGACCTTCTTCAGGATGTGTTTATATTTCTGAGATGAGGTATTGTAACTATTTACACTATTTACATTGTTCGGACTCTTTTCCTCATCTTTGCTGTCATATTCACGACGTTTCAGCCGTTGTAAGCCCCAACCTTCTTCAGGATCTGTTTATATTTCTGAGATGAGGTATTGTAACTATTTACACTATTTACATTGTTCGGACTCTTTTCCTCATCTTTGCTGTCATATTCACGACGTTTCAGCCGTTGTAAGCCCCGACCTTCTTCAGGATGTGTTTATATTTCTGAGATGAGGTATTGTAACTATTTACACTATTTATATTGTTCGGACTTTTTCCCTCATCTTTGCTGTCATATTCACGACGTTTCTGCCGTTGTAAGCCCCGACCTTCTTCATGATCTGTTTATATTTCTGAGATGAGGTATTGTAACTATTTACACTATTTATATTGTTCGGACTTTTTCCCTCATCTTTGCTGTCATATTCACGACGTTTCAGCCGTTGTAAGCCCCGACCTTCTTCAGGATCTGTTTATATTTCTGAGATGAGGTATTGTAACTATTTACACTATTTATATTGTTCGGATTTTTTCCCTCATCTTTGCTGTCATATTCACGACGTTTCAGCCGTTGTAAGCCCCGACCTTCTTCATGATCTGTTTATATTTCTGAGATGAGGTATTGTAACTATTTACACTATTTACATTGTTCGGACTCTTTTCCTCATCTTTGCTGTCATATTCACGACGTTTCAGCCGTTGTAAGCCCCGACCTTCTTCAGGATGTGTTTATATTTCTGAGATGAGGTATTGTAACTATTTACACTATTTACATTGTTCGGACTCTTTTCCTCATCTTTGCTGTCATATTCACGACGTTTCAGCCGTTGTAAGCTCTGACCTTCTTCAGGATCTTCTCCTCTCCCAGCTATGGGTAAATAGACCGGATTCTATATACTTGGATGGCAACTGGTTTACCGCAGAAAGAAATGGTAACCTTCTGCGGGAAAAAATCTGCCACTTCAGTCATGTATCGAAAGATACATTATCGCCTAATCGTATATCACACACGGCACCTGACTGACTGATATCGTTCGGGCTGCTTTCCACATCTTTAGTGTCATATTCACGACGTTTCGGCCGTTGTACGCTCCGGCCATCTTCAGGATCTGTCTACATTTCTGAGATGAGGTATTGTAGCTATTTGCACACTTTACATCGTTCGGACTTTTTTCCACCTGTTTACTTCCAGATTTACGACGTTTCGGCCGTTGTACGCTCCGGCCTTCTTCAGGATCTGTCTATATTTCTGAGATGAAGTATTGTTACTATTTACATTGTTTGGACTGTTTTTCCTCATCATTATTGCAACATTTGCGATGTTTCGGTCGTTGTACGCCTCAGCCTTCTTCGGGTGACATATGTTGGAATTTCCAGACGAAACCTTTATTTAGTCAACAGGGATAGATTGTTCTAATTCCACGTGTTATGCCCTTTTTGGATATCTCAGTTTCAGGTCATTCTGTTTTGTATCTTAACTCTCCAAGTTTTTATTCCCTCTGCTGTGTTCAGGTATTGAACCCTTTTGGATTACTTAACCGACGCTGGGCCATGACACGTGGAATTAGAACAATCTACCCCCGTGGAATAAATGAAAGTTTCGGTTTGAAATTCCAACGTATATCAACTGAAGAACGTCGAAGCGTACAACGGTCGAAACGTCGTGGTTATGACAATAAAGTTGAGGAGAACAGTCCGATCAATGTATTACGTATTAACGGGAGACGTTAAACACATCTTACTTTCTTTGGAGCCAAGTAGCATCTCTGATATATCTTTTGACTTTATAGAATATTATTTATGCGGTATTGGCAGGGCGTAACGATCATGCGAACCAAGGAACTAACTGTTGTAGCATACCTACGGACAATAATGGGTATGTCCTCATTCACATAAATACAGTAGTAAATACTGTATGTTGGTTTACAGTTGGAGATTTGTCTCCAGTTGTGCTTGTCAAACTCTCTGCCTCTGGGCAGAGAGGATCCCCAGACGAGGCGACGTCGAAGGGCAGAGTCTCGTCTCTGGAAGCAGCTACCCAACTTTTATACGAGGTCTACGAGGAATTTTTGGCCGAGCCTAAGGTGCTCGGATACCTCAGATTAAATTCGAGCTTGTGCCACATCTGACCGCGTAGGTCGGTTGGTAGGTACCCTGCAGTTGGAAATTCATTTTGGAATTCACTTGACTCACTTCTTGCAGTTGACTACTTGTTCTACGCGCCCCTGGCGAAACTTATATGTGTTGTTCTTTTCTTAAGTATTATCGTTCATTACCAACCATCGTCTGATTATTCTATTCAGTAATATTCCCTAGGTTACAACACTAACAGAAGGTGGAACAAGCACAATTATTATATGATATTTTGTTTATTTGATCTCATTTTTTAATACCACACTCCAAACTTTAAAAAGCATTTGAAATGGCTTCTTGAAATATGATCACATTCAAACTTTAACTTTCAACATAAAACGTGAAACAAATAAAGAAGAAAGTGTTTAGATTTAGGGTATCAACTTCATTAATATCTCTATAAAAAAAAACAAAAACAATGTTTAATTTACTAACTGCACAGGAACCAATAAAAACAGAGAAATCCATGGAAATACCAAATTTATCCAATCGGATGAAAAGAAAGAAGCATATTTTAGCATTCCAATGGCTACAAATCAAACAATTTTATACCAGTCAGTAGAAGCAGATAAATAAAAAATCAACCATTCAAAAGAAAAATATAATAATAATAATAATAATAATAATAATAATAATAATAATAATAAAACAACCTATTAGCGGAAAATGTTTAAAAATATCAAACAATCAGTAAAAACAGCGTAAAATAATATCAACCAATCAATGAAAAGTGTAATAAAATATTATCCAATCAGCAAAAAAAGAAATGTTAGGAAAAAAGCTAATATGAACAAATAAATATAAGCCAAAAATGAAATACGAATTAATGGCATAAAACAGAAATAAAATAACCAATCATATTAAAGAATCATATTTATTTTATCTATATTTTAAAATAATATGCAACATATTTTAATTTACTTAACAAATGCACAAAGATATCAAGCAGTTATATACGACTTTTCCACATCTGCAATTCGCATTGAAAATCAATTGCTTTGTTTCAAGTGATATCTATCTATCTATCTATCTATCTATCTATGTTTTTCTTTGTCTGTCTCTATTTCTCTCTCTCTGTATATATCATTCTGTTCATATCTATCTATCTATCTATCTATCTATCTAAAAGATGTGCTGAAAAGCTTTCTGCCGGACTTAGAAGTCATTCTACCAATATTCTAATGTTTGATCATTCGGTCGGATAATGGGATGACAGTCGGGCGGCGAGATATATCTGTCTATTTATCTATCTATTTCAGTATCTATCTATCTATCTATCTATCTATCTATCTATCTATCTATCTATTATAAATTGATTTATTTAAAATATGGTTTTTTCGCTACACAGTTCTAACCATGTTTCAAAAATGGAAGCTAAAAGCTACGAATTTAATTTTGTAATTAAATTAAAGACATTAGTTCCATTTCAGCCTCAAGCGAATTTTGGAGTAACTTTTTAAAATTACTGGGTTTTAAAGACACAGCTAAAATCATAATTTACGTTTCCAAGGTTACAGATGAATTCACTTCCACTAGACAGGGGTGTATGCGTGTTCATTATGTCTGTATTTCGATGTATCCGTTATTAGTTACGTTTTGGTAGGGGGTAGGGATGTATTTTTCAATGAAATCTGACATCCGTTGAATGCATTTCGTCTGGATTTTTTAAAAAATTATTGTTAACGGCAAAAATTCTTACGGCATTTTTTCTATTTTTCTATTTGAAGATTTTGGGGGGTGTTTAGGTTAGAATACGTTTTATTTAACTACGATTTTAAATATTTTAATTTTTAATATACTATATTTTTTAAGAACAATTAAATGTATTAGAATCCCTTATAGTATGTAGAATTATTTTTACATCAAATATAAGTATGTATATTAGGTTTCATTTTTTTTTTAATATTATTTAAGTAAAAATCATGACAATGATGGCACAAATTTTTACTTAATTTCACTGATTTAGTAAACTTTTATTTTTTATATATAAACCTAATAATATATTGTTTCTCATGTAAGTACAAAGGACATGGGTCATTCAAAAGCCTACATCTTCTGGCATTTCATATTAATTTTATTTTACTGTAGGTGTTTTATTGGATTCTTTTAAGTAAAAGAAGTTTAGGTTAGAATTCATTTTATTTAACTACAATTTTAATTACAACTTTAAAATATTTTCATTGTTAGTTTTAATAGACTATATTACTTTATAATAGAAGGAAATGTATTAGAATTACTTATAGTAAGTAAAATTATTTTTCCATATCAAGTATATTTATATTACGATATTTAAACTTTTATATTTAAATATTATTTAAGTAATATTTATGACACTTACGGCAAAAAAGGCTAATAATTCATTTCTCTGATGTAGTAAACTTTATTTATTTTTTTTTTTATATATAAACTTAGTATTTTTTATATATAAACTTAGTATATATTTTTATATATAAACTTAGATATAGTTTCATATGTATGTACAAAGGACATGGGTCATTCAATGGCCTACATCTTCTAGCTCTTCGTTATAATTTCATTTTTCAGTAGGTGTTTTATTGAATTCATTTAAGTGCCAGTAGTACTTTTAGAGAGGTGTTTAGGTTAGAATACATTTTATTTAACTACAATTTTAAAAGATGTTTAGGTTAGAATTCGTTTTAACTACAATTTTATATACAGCGTTAAAATATTTTCACTGTTATTTTAATATACTTTTTTCTTTCTTTTTTTTCATAAAGAAAAAAACAAGTAAATGTAATAGAATTAGTTACAGTATATAAAAATATTTTCCATGTTAAATATAAGTATGTATATTACCTGATCGCACGTTTTTAAATTTATTTTTATTTTAAAATTTTTAAATATTATTTAAAGAAAATTTTTGACAATAACGGCATAAAATAGCTATTTCATTTCTCTGAGTCAGTAAATTTTTATTTTTTATAAACTTAGTAATATATAGTTTCTCATGTATGCACAAAGGACATGGGTCGTTTAATGACCTACATATTCTAGCTTTTCTTATTAACTTCCATTTTACTGTAGGTGTTTTATTTGATTCTTTTAGATGCCAGAAGTATTTTGAGAGAGATGTTTGATTTTTATATTTATTTATCCTAAATCAACTTTGATGTTGTTGAATCTTTTTTTGAACTCATGGCTAGTGCAACCTATATATATTTTTATGCTTTCAGGACTTTCAATCGAAGAGATATTGCATTGGTATACTAATGATTCAGTGCGACATTTATTTTGTAGAGGGAAATTATGAGGGTTTCTACAGTTACATAGTTTTTGTTTATTTTCATCAGATTTTTTCTTTATTTTTCCATTGTCTAAATTTTTTGGGTTTTGGTATAAGTGTTTATTTAAGATATAAGAATTATGGTTCTTAATTATTTTTTCTAAGTTTTCCGTACAGCTGTAACTCAATTTTAGTCTGTTTTTATTGAAAATAGTACTTAGTTTACTTTCACTAGGAAAATGCTTGACTATTAATGCGAGGAATTTATGTCCTAATTTGTTCTTTAACATTTGGTTGTATGGGGGTGTATACCAAATAATTTTTCTACATCTGTTTTTTCTATGGTTTCCATTTTCATTTTTTATATAAGTTAGTTTTGGGGTTTTGTAGCCACTCTCTTTTAGAGCCTTATTATAGGAATTGATATGCTTATTGAAAATCTTGTCATTTACTGAATTTGTACTAATTCGTTTACTGATAGATGACGGTATATGTTTAATTATATCTATCTATCTATCCATCTATCTATCGAAAAGGAGTGCTGAAAATCTTTCGGCCGATCCCAGAAGCCATTTCACCAATATTATGATGTTTGATCATTCGGTCGGGTAATGGGATGTCGGACGAGGGAGGGTGGAGTTTTTCGGCACTTTCTTGCATCTATCTATCTATCTATCTATCTATCTATCTATCTATCTATCTATCTCGGTTTGTTCATATCTATCTCAACCTGTTCTAATCTATCAACATGATGTGATGGTTAGCAAGCTTGTCTCGCGAGATAAGTTACGACTGAGTAGTGTGTTCGATCCTCTCTGTGAGTTCCATACTTTCGGTCACAGTCCTGGATATGAAGATAAACTACATCCGACGGCATGGCTGCTGATCGGGAGGTTTTGAGGAGCGTGGAACCACCTTTTAATTGCTGATGTTCCCAGGTCCACCCTGACTAGGGGTTGTAGCACATTTCAGGGTCTCATATATGGGCAAATAGTTAACACCCACTATAAAAGTGTAAAAATAGGTTTTAACACCAGCAATATATTTTTGGAAATAAATTATTACTAACAGTACGTTTTGGAAAAAAATACCAGCAATACACTTTTGAAAAAGAAAATATTACCAGCAATAAAAAAAATCTTGTCGGCATTAAATAACCCATTGAGATGTTGATATGCCGTAAGATAAAACAAACCAAGCCAAACAACTAAAGGATCGAATCAGTTTCTTGATGTAAAGATGAAGATCCTTAAGAAAGACGCTGTACTTGATCTTTACATCAAGAAACTGATTCGATCCTTAAGTTGTTTGGTTTGGTTTGTTTTACTGCATATAAACATATCAATGGGTTATTTAATGCCGACAAGATTTTTATTGCTGGTAATATTTTTATAATTTAACATAATATTATTTTTTGGTTTTAAGTCAAGTACGGCGCCTTTCTTAAGGATCTTCATCTTCATGAACATCCTTAAGGAAGGCTTGACTTAAAACCAAAAATAATATTATGTTAAATTATAAAAATATTACCAGCAATCAAAACCTTTTTCGGCATTAAGATGTTGATATGCCGTAAAAAAACCATTGAAATATTGATATGCCGTAAAACAAACCAAACTAAACCAGACCAAACCAAATGCAGTATGTCTTCAAAAATTCCTCTAGTTATTTACAAGTTTCATGGCGTGTTATGACAGATGTTTCATACGTGTTTATTTTTATTTATATTTTATTTCGTTTCTTCTTAGGGAAATTGCTCATGGAATAATTTCCAAAAATGAACCAAAATCGTGGAATTTTAATTTTTTGAAGATGAAAATAGCAAGACAATTCCTATCACTATTATGCAGTATCAGATGATCGAGGCTTTTATGGGTCCAGCAGTGCTGACCAAACAAATATTCTTTCAGCAAAATGGAATCACTACAACCACGGTTCTGCCAGCTCAAGCAAACCTTTTGTCAATGATTAATTTCGCGAAATTACCAAATTCATGTTTGTCACGTTCTCCTACTCTGATGTCTCTCAATTATTTTCTCTGGGAATGCCATATCGAATGTATATACATCAATAAATCGCAAACAATTCAACAAATCAATGATAACATCCGGGCAGATATTCAAGGGATTAAGCCAGAGTTATAAACCACTGTTATGAAGAAAGATATTGAAAGATCGCTTCTATCCAATATCGAAATTAAAGGATGCTTACATCGATCGTATCATTTTTCATAATTATTTTTAATCAATTCGCTCCAAGGAAAGCGATAATGCCATTAAGACTCAAGAGGCTACTGGGAATTCGATCCTAAACAGGAAACAAGGGATAAAACTCTACTCCTGTTTAAATGACTGAGGAGGAGTATGAACCGGAGGGCAGGCGAATCTATCTTCTCGTATTGAGGTAAAATGCATAAATAGTAAATAAAATTTCAGAGTTTAAGCGTAGACGTTGAAGTATATTTTAAAAGGAACTAGGAACCCGATCCTAAAGAAGGAACGAATAAGCCTCTGCTTCTGTTCAAAAGCCTGGGGAGGAGTGTGAATCGGACGATAGGCGAAACTATCTACTAAGGTAAACTAAAAACAAAGTCGGGGTGGTAGGGTTAGAATTAAAAAATAATAATAATTGATTAACGAATTAAATGTCAGATTTTTAATTGGATAATCAAAACGTATCCACAAGTCTACTGTTAATTCTCACTTTATAGCCCCCACCTTTAACTTTCTGAAAAGAGGTAACACGTCGTTTTTTAATTTGCTTAAAAATCATTTAATCGCCAATTACCATCCCTTGAAGAAGTATTAGGTTGGTGCAAAAATAATGACGTAATAATGTCGTTTTTTGACGTTAAAAAATACGTCAAAAAACGACATTATTACGTCATTATTTTTTCACCAACCTGATACCGGCACGCAGATCGATTTTCTGTCAGCCACTCCCAGTCATAAGCATCAATATAAGAGATTTTAACAACATCCTTAAAGCGTTTTTTGGGGTTTGTGTTTCTGACGTTTACTACGTGGTGTTAAGTTTCCTTAATCCATGATTGTACTGTACATTTGGGCACGTGGCCAAGTAGTTACAAATGTTCGCGTTCTAACCATGAGACTAGGGTTCGAATCTCGCCATAGTCGATTTGTCAGGAAGGAGACTTTCTGATGCTATCGAGCTGAAACACCATACGTCTGTGCTTGGTTAAATAATTTAGACGAACTTAGTTCATACTGGAGTTGAATAAGATTGAGGAATTTTATATAATGAATAAGACTGACGAATTTCATATATATTTATATACACACACTTTTCACATATATATATTAAGTTGGTGCAAAAATAATGACGTAATAATGTCGTTTTTTGACGTTAAAAATACGTCAAAAAACGACATTATTACGTCATTCTTTTTGCACCAACCTAATACAATCATAGTATTGAAACAGGAAATCATTTGTGTAGCGATTTCAAAATGATTCTATTATAATCTCTTATAATAAAAATATAAAAATAATAATAATACAAACACACACACATATTTATATATTAATGAAAGCTATATCTCTATCTATAAAAGGCAGGATGTGTGTGAGTGTGTAACGAATCCACGGCCGCAATTTTCGACGGATTTGCACCAAAATATACATGCACATGTTCCAAGTTAGCAGGAAGGCCAAGACCGACTTTGCATTTCCTAACTCCCATCGATAGTGGAAATAATCGATTTTTTCATGCTTCTTCGGCAGTTTTCATGTATTTGCGGCCAGTTTGTACTGGCCAGAGTGAGAGTCAATAGCTGGCTGTCACGAATAGGCCGAAAGATTCTATTGGCCAGCGTGAGAGCCAACAGCTGACTGACACGAATGTTAAGTAGCATGGTAGCATGCAAAAAAATCGATAGCTGCATTAGTCACACGTGGGAAAAATTTAAATCTACATGGCACTTTACTCCAATTGGATCATTCGCTTGCTTAGACTCAACGTTAATTCTGATTCCGCAGAACTGGATTGAATGTGAAAAAGTATTTGTTGTTAACATTCTTTTTTCATTCAGTTTTTCCAGTTACGAGTACTTCTTTAAAGCTGATCGTTTTGTGTTCATTTTGTTTAGTTCTTTTTTCGTAACAGATTTAATGTTTAGTATAGAGCTTAGAAAAAATTCTTTGAATCAAGCTGGGCCATGCTGCTAGTATATATATATATATATATATATATATATATATATATATATATATATATATATATATATGTGACGGGTACACACCTGGCCCAGGGTCGAATCCTTTGGTTACGGCGCCAACTGTGACGTCGCTCCTCCTGGTCGCTCCTCCTGGTTCCAAGCGTGCCGCTCCAACCTCTTGGTTAGATGATCACCAGCCTCGCCTTTCCCAACCCGCTTCCAATACCTGGTTGCTAAAGCAACTGTACTGATCTCCGGTTTGTCTACCCACGCTGTGTTTAGATCTTAGACAGACGGGACCAGCAGGGATTGGGCCGTATGCAAGTTGAGTCCGACGGGGGTGGCAAAACACAAGTAAAAGAAAAAAAAAAACTCACGAGACAAAAAAATTACTGATAAAAAAAAGGGTGACAACCTTTTATATCTAATGTCCGTTACATAAAGAAAAATTGTTCTCATTCCCGACCCGCTCTGTGGACTATGGCACCAAGCTTCTATCATACAACTTAACGATTTCGAATTGTCTACTCTCCAGAATTGTGTATGTCGGAGTGTGGTTTAGTTCGACACTGGGGCTAATTTCTATCAATCATTCGCAGTTGATTCTTCTCTTCGACTTGAGTTGTATTTCTTCACTTCGATCTGGTTGGGTCGAATTCTGTTCTCGGCTGGGCTTGATTTTAACTTCTTCTTCTTCTTCCGTCCAGTAACTCTTTGGCCTTGTCTTCGACTTGGCTGCAACTTCTCCGCGGCTTTCGAGTAATCTTCTTCTTCGTCGACTTAGATAGAACTTCTCTTGTCTTTGACTTGGGCCGGAAGGATTTCTTGTTTTCGACTTGGGCTGGAAGGATTTCTTGTTTTCGACTTGGGCTGGAAGGATTTCTTGTTTTCGACTTGGGCTGGAAGGATTTCTTGTTTTCGACTTGGGCTGGAAGGATTTCTTGCCGCAACCCAGCCGCAACCCCCCGTCGTCCGAGGTGATCTCTTCTCGCTGCCGTCCGGGGCTGAACTCATTTTTTGTCGATTGGGGTCCTGCTTTTATTGACGCCGCAGCAAACCGGGGTGGGTCTGTCGGCGTCAGGGCTCTCTCGATAATCCCAAAAGTCGCATTAGTTCTGATTTCCCATTATCGCTATTATTTTCACCCCTACTTCCTCACAGTGCCTCTGGGGGGAAGACGCATACCCATCTCTCCCGGTCTCTCGTATGTCAGGTGACCGTTTTCGACCAATGGTTCTTGATCGAGCATTCTCCCTCCTCTTTCCGCATATCACGTGACCGCTTTCGGCTAATGAGACTGTGGTGGGACGCCTCCCGTCTCCAATCAGGCGTGGCTTACATCGTTCTTGTTCTAAAAAAAACAAAATCTAATTTGGCCTTTTTCACACGTACGAAAAATGATAATCTTGGCTTTTTCTCACCTGGGTTCTGTCAAAACAGCCTGCCGCTAATTAGATGTGACTTCAGGAAAGAATATTGGCGCTATCTGTGAGCCGAGACAATCGTTTTCTTTCCTTCTTTGTTTTTGGTCAGACCTGATAGTCAAAAATCTTAATTATCTGAATTGAAAATGTCTCCACTTCATCATCGTGGGGTTCCAATTTTTAACAGGTCAGAATCTGTATACAGTTCCACCGGTCACCACCTCAACACAAAAAAAACACCTTTCCTCCGATTAAAATTTCGTTTCCATTGTTCTAAAAAATCTTTATTGTTTCAGCCAACCTTAACAACTTCCATCCTACGCGGACATGGAATTAGTTCAAGTGCTTGACCTGATAATTTTGACACTTGTTAGGTGCTGGTCGTACGTGTGTGTTTTCGCTTACGACCTGGTTTCGTATTATGTTTCTGTCTTTCCTCTTCTTTTTGTTTCACCCCACCATCTCCAAACTCTATTTCTTCAACCAAATATAACAATTTCTATTTCCCTGGATTTCGGTCAGGTAATTTGACCTGATATATTTTGACATCTGTCTTGTCTTAGTTTTACTTATGACCGGGTTTTGTATTATCTGTTCCTCTTTCTCTTTCTTTTTATTATTTTTTTTTCTTCTTCTCTTTGGATCGCCTAAATACAGTTAGAGAATTATTCTCAAAACTCAATTATTCTTCGTTTCTAAATAACTAACAACTGGTTAATAAACCGAATAAAAATTAAATCATATTTCTATGAATATCTCTTTTTAGTCTTTCTAAAAATGCAGGGTGCCACATATATATATATATATATATATATATATAGTAATGAAAGCTATGACAACTAGAAAGAGTTTTCCTGTGACGCGTTTCGTCTTTTAGAACTTCAGCGGGGGACTGAAGTGAGGTTTACGTTGATGCGATTACACATGCGCCCGAAGGAGAGGGGGTACTGAGAATTTATTTTAAATTTATTTATTCGTTTGGGGTATATAGTCTAGCCAATTTCATTTAGTTTTCACATCTATCTATCTATCTATCTATCTATCTATCTATCTATCTATCTATCTATATTTGTTTGAATAAAAACAGACCACGTTAAGATTCCATGTAATAAATTATTTCACCATAACCCCTTTAACAGGGCTCTGGATCATCAGACTTTACTTCCAAAAATTGAAATAAAAAATGAAAAATGAAAAGAAATTCACACATTTTTGACGGACCTCATCAAGAATACGTAAAATTAACGAAGTGAGGAAGTGAGGTGGGAAAGAGGATATGAATGTGTCATATGTAGCATTTCAAATTCTTATTTTTAATTTTTAACTCCAATGTGTCTGATAGATGTTGTTCGAATTTATTGTGTCTAGTCTCAAGATATAGATGGCTAAGGAGTGGAGACCGACTTTAAAGGAAGAAGCTACACTACTTTCACGAGGACAGTTTTTCTTTCAAATTTTTTAGACGCTGTTAATTCGCGTTACTTTAACGGGCATGTTTAGGAGGTTAAAGTTTTATATATATATATATATATATATATATATATATATACATATATTGTGTGCATTTTGGCAGCATGTTTTCCTTGAGACAGGTTTTGTTGAATAATTTAGACAAGTTTTGTCTGCTTATTTTCAACGGGATCCGTTCATATTCTAGGATGAGATTTCTGGTGTCGTATCAAGAGAAGAAAGAAAATTACTGTGCTGATACATATTGTCTTATTCCGAGTTCTTTCGACATTAAGACAATGTCATCCTCAATGTGTGTTTATAAGACAAAAATGTAGTGTTTATTATTTCCAAAGATAAAATTGCTATGTTCATCTGAAAGTTATGATTTTTACATGTGAAGTGAGGGCCGCTTGGTTTTTATGCCACGTGGTGTAGTTTACACACTAAGGGAGGTAACTCATTATGATATGTGA
>OZ010599.1:27872699-27875199 GCA_963932145.1 Acanthosepion lycidas
TTCTTTCTTTTTTTCTTTCTTTCTTTTAGATTGTATCTCCTATCTCCAGGAATAATTTCTCTCTTTAAACATTTTTTCATTTTTTAAAATTTTCTCCTTTTTTACTTCCATCTAACTTCTTCATTTCTTTTTGTTTGTCTGTCTGTCTGTCTGTCTTTCTTTCTTTCTTTCTTTCTTTCTCTCTTTCTTTCTTTCTTTCTTTCTTTCTATAATCTCCACCAATCATATTAATCTTTAAATTATTTTTTTAAATTTTGTCCCGTTTCTCTTTTTCCATTCACATATCTTATTTCTTTCTTTTTGTTTGTCTGTCTGTCTGTCTGTCTGTCTGTTTTTCTTTCTTTCTCTTTCTTTATTTGTTTCTTTCATTCTGTTTTATTCGTACGCTATTTTATGAATCTTTCTCATCATTAATCTTCCTTTATTTGGTTTTTAAATGAAATTTTTCTTTTTGAATTTTACATCATTTTTGTCTTGCTATTTACTGACATTTGAAACATTTTTGAAACATTAAAAACATTTTTAATTTCTTTCTTCCAATTAACGATTATATATTCGCATTTTCCTTTCTTAAAAAATATTTATTCGAAATCATTATTTTTGTCTTTTTCTTCTCGACCTTTTCGATTGCTTTCTACGATTCTTTCTTTCTTTCTTTTTTTCTTTCTTTTTTTCTTTCGTTCTTTCTTTCTTGCTTGTTTTTCCATTTTATTGTTCTCTCCCCTATTCTTCTTTATCTATTTCCATCTTTCATCTCTCATTTCTGATTTTCTACAACCTTCTTTTCCTTTCTCTCTTTTTTCTGTCTTCCCTTTATTTTCTCTTTCTTTCTTTCTTTCTTTCTTTCTTTCTTTTAAAGTTTCTTTCTTTCTTTTCAAATTTCTTTCTTTCTTTTCAAGTTTCTTACTGTTTCGTTCTTTTTTTCTTTTTACTGTGTTTCTTTTTAATTTGTTCCTTTTTCTACAATTACATCTTTCATTCTTTCTTTGCTCGTTTTTTTCTTTTCCCAGTTTTTCTCCATTTTTACTTCTTCTCATTCTTTCTTCTTACCGATAATCATTTATTTATTTAGTCCCTTTTTACTTTAAAGCAAAACAAAAATAAAATCTTTTTTTCTCTTATTTTCATTTCCTGTTTTTGTTTATTTTCTACCTCTTTCTTTCTTTCTTTCTTTCTTTCTTTCTTTCTTTCTTTCCGCTTGTCATTCTTTCTTTCTTTCTTTCTTTCTTTCTTTCTTTCTTTCTTTCTTTCCTAGTCATATTCTTTCTTTGACTCTTTATTTCTAAATGCTTAATCTCCTTCCTTTCGTTTTTATTTTTTTTTTTGACAATCTTTCTTTTTTGTAAATTTCTTTTAAAATTTTATAGTTTCTTCTGTCTATTTTCTTTCTGTCTATTTTCTTTCTTTCTTAGCTTGTTCATATCTATCTATCTATCTATCTATCTATCTATCTATGTCTGATTCTTTCTTTCATTGTCTTTCTTTCTTACTCTTGCATTACTTTACACACAGACGCACACACGCACGCACACCCTATATATATATATATATATATATATATATATATATATATATATATATATACGTTATAGTAAAAAGAAAGAACAGTAAGATATATAATCCGGTGTTACGCTCTTATTGATATTTTTATTTTTACAAAACAGTGCTCAATGTAAATTTACAGAGCATAAATATTATAAATTATCTGATTTAATATGGTTCCTTCGTTACACAGGAATTGCCATGTTTCAAAAACTGAAGATAAAAACTTTAAATTTAATTATATAATTAAAAGCGAAAAATTCGCTTGAAGATGAAACAGAACTAATGCTTTTAATCTAATTATATAAATACATTTGAATTTTTTAGATTCGGTTTTTGAAACATGGTAATTCCTGTGTAGCGGAGGAACCATATTTTTAAATCAGTTAATTTATAATATCTATCTATCTATCTATCTATCTATCTATCTATCTAACCATCTATCTATCTCTCTATCTATCTATCTATCTATCTATCTATCTATCTATCTATCTCTCTCTCTCTCTCTCTCTATATATATATATATATATATATATATATATATATATATATATATATATATATATATATATATATACACCGTATATATGAACACTAAAGGGTATGTCCCAATCCTCATAAATGAGTTGGAAACTATTGTAAGTGGGGGTAATCTGCTTTGCTGTCTAAGTAGTCGACCACTAGCAGTGGTTTACCTACTTCACGTCGCTGGCGAGTATTCTTTTTTATTGATATTATAAAGATTACCATTACATTCCAACCTTTGTTTTCTTATATATATATATATATATATATATATATATATATATATATATATATATATATATATATATATATTATGGAAATAAAAATGGCAAGACGTGCATTACCATTCATGTTTAAAAGTAAAATAGGAAGAAAAAACAAATAGACCAACCGACTGGTTTAATTTTTTTTTCCCTTTTAATCATGAAGTCTC
>OZ010599.1:27880199-27890199 GCA_963932145.1 Acanthosepion lycidas
ATATATATATATGTATTGCTATCATTATTGTAATTTTCTATTTATTATTTGTATTAATGTCACTTGAAGTCAGTTTGACAAACAGAAAGTGCGGATACATTTTGACTTATCCTCGTACATCCCTAGATATTTTAATATATACAAAACTTTAACCCTGTTGGAGGGGACACTAGTCGAATAATAATATTTACTGATCTCTACCATGCTTGTGACGGCAGCCACTTAGTGCAGGTTGGACTCATTTCAGTAGTAATATTCATCTCGTCTAACGAATCAACCAGTGCTTGGCAGCATGACGTGCAGGTGTGTTATTTAAAGGATTTGTAAAGAACTGATGAAAGGCGGTTACTAAACTGACTGAAACATAAAAGCCAGCAAGTATTCTGGTTGGAAGAGTATGCCGTCTCGAAAATTTAAGCAGATGTGGAGCTTCCATCGATGAGTTTGGTTTGCATCCTCTCTCATGTCGTCGTAGTGCCGGCCGCTTTCCACGGCATGCAACAATAAACGACATCATCAGAAGAGGTTTGGTTGCAGCTTTGGTTCCATTACCAAATCAAACCCGTAGGCCTCGACCGTGGTGATGGAAAGCGGTCGGATGGCATTGCCAGTTTCCCTTTTAAAATGGGGAAGTCATTGATTTGTGATGTGAACTGTGCGGATACATTTTCGGTCGGTAATTTGATCAGGTCCGCGGTTGAGCCGGGGTCCGTCGCCTGGGACGCAGAAATAATATTAATAAAAAAAAAAAAAAAAAAGAAAAAGTTAAATACTCTTCTCTTGTTGATAGATTTTTATTTTACTCTTGTGGCAGTGGAGACTTCTTGGGTTATTGGCCCTCGTTCGACTGCGATCCTTCGGAGGATTGGCGCGATTGCGTCTCGATTAAGGGACAACCCTCGCGAAACGGAGTGGCTCTTGCAGCGTGTCTCACTGGCGATGGTTCGAAGTAATGCATTCTCCATCATTGCGGCTGGCAGAGGATAGAAAAAAAATTGTTTATAGTTACTTTGTTCAAACTTTTTTCAGTAAATAAATTTCACTTGCTCAAAATTACTCATTTATCCCCCGCCAACCGCACCATTAGCAATAGCTTTGCTATCGCATATTTTTATTTGTAGCATTCATTCATTATAGAATTTTAAAATAATAATAATAATAATAATAATTATTATTATTATTATTATTATTATTATTATTATTATTATTATTTATATTTTCTTTGATTTCTGGCGTTTACACATTTCTTTCCGGGTCCCACCCAGGGACCTAAGGTTAGAAATGGCATCATGACACTTTCCACTGATAAAAAAAAAAGAAAATATTACATAGATAAAGCCCTTCGTAAAGTGTGGGTTGTACTTGTCAGAACAATGTTTTGTATCTCCTTGAGGCATGGACTTCCCTGAATCCCTTCAATTAGTCTACTGCAATCTTTTCCAATCAGTCCTAGGGCTCCAACTACAACAGGGATTGTTGATGTTCCCATATGCCACATTTTTGAGATTTCAATTTCAAGGTCTTTGTATTTTGACAGCTTTTTGAATATCTTCAAAGATACATTGCAGTCAGCAGGGACTGCCATATCAATATGGAGGCACCGTTTTTGTTTGTGGTCTTTAATAACGATGTCTGAGCGGTTGGCTTTGATTGTTCTGTCAGTGTGTATTGTGTAGTCCCATAGAATTGTAACAGGTCCTATCTCCGTAACCGGGTCTGGGTGGTGTTCATACCAGTTTCTTTCAGTTTCCTTCCCGTAGATGTTGCAAATTTTCCAGTGCAGATATTGGCCCACTCTGTCATGCCGGTTTTTATACTCAGTGGGGGCCAATATCGTACAACCTGTTATAAGATGATCAATTCTTTCTGGATATTTATCACAGAATCTGTATATTGGGCTAACACAATATTTTAGTATATGTGCTTGATAATTCCTAGTTATTATGTGCTTGATAATTCCTAGTTATTATGTGCTTGATAATTTCTATTATTATTATTATTATTATTATTATTATTATTATTATTATTAGGTTGGTGCAAAAATAATGTCGTTTTTTTCACATATGTTACTATGTGAGAAAACGACATTATTTTTGCACCAACCTAATATTTTCTTTGATTTCAGGTGTATACTAATTTCTTTCCTGGTTCCAACCAAAGACCTGTCAGAAATGTCTTCATGTCATTTTCCACTTATTATTATTATTTCTTTGATTTGATGGTGTATACGCATTTCTTTCCAGGTTCCAGCCAAAGTCCTAACGTCTGAAACATTATCCACTGAGAATTTAAAAAAAAAAAAGAAAAAAAAAAAAAAAAAAAGACATATTTTGCGTAGATGAAACCCTTGTCAAGTTCTGGGCTGTAATCGTGAGTACATTTTTTTTGTATTTTCTTTAAGGTATGCGTTTACAGGAATGCCTTCAATGAGTCTATTGGAATCTTTTCCATTCAAACCTGAGGGCTCCAACTACAATTGGAATTGTTGATGCCCTCATGTGCTACATTTTTAGAGATTTCGATTTCGAGGTCCCTGTATTTTCATAGTTTTTTGAAGATCTTCAGTGATACTGTTTGTAGGGACTGCCATGTCAAATTTATTATTAATAGTAGTAGTAGTAGTAGTAGTAGTATTGTAATTATCAGTATCAAATACCTACACACGTGAGTGCGCGCGCACACACACACACACGTGTTGCACACACTCAAAAAAAACAATGATTTATTTTACTTTTTTATTTGTCCACCAATATTATCATAGTAATCGCACGCTCGCACACACACGCACACGCACACAGACACACATACACACACACGCACACATCCACACACAGACACACGCACACATCCACACACAGACACACATACACGCACACGCACACACGCACACATCCACACACAGACACACATACACGCACACACACACGCGCACGCACACACACATCCAACTAGTTTTTAAATATTTAATTTTTTCTTTCTTCTTTTTTCTTTCTTTCTTTCTTTCTTTCTTTCTTTCTTTCGTCCTTTTTTTTATAACTCTTTTTTTCTTTTCATTTGAGTAATAGCTCTTCCCTATGTCCATTATTTTTTCTCTTTTCTTCTATTTTACCCCGTCTCTCCGATCAGACATTTTCCTTCCGACAGTTTTCTTGGATTTTCAATTTTTCCTTCCGACATTTTATTCCATTTCTTTCTTTTTTCAATTTTTCTTTTCCATTTTCTCAGTTTTGTATTTTTTTTTATTCACTTTCATTTCTTTTTCAATCCAGTTTTCTTTTATTACTTTATTTTTATCTACCTCTTTTTTTTCTTTCTCCTTTTCTCTTTCTCTTTTTCTCCTTCTCTTTTACTCTTTCTCTTTTTCTCCTTCTCTTTTACTCTTTCTTTGTTTTTGTTTCTCTTTTTTCTCTTTTCTTTTTCTCTATTTCTCTTTCTCTTCCCCCTTCTTTTCTCCTCCTGTTTTACTCTTTCTCTTTTTCTGTTTCTCTTCTTCTCTATTTCACATTTTCTCTTTCTCTTTCCCCTTCTTTTCTCCTCTTTTACTCTTTCACTTTTCCTCTTTCTCTTCTCCCTTCCTTTCTCCTCCTCTTTTACTCCTCTTTTTCTGTTTCTCTTTTTCGCTATTTCACTTTTTCTCTTTCTCTTTCCCCTTCTTTTCTCCTCCTCTTTTACTCTTTCTCTTTTTCTGTTTCTCTTCTCTATTTCACTTTTTCTCTTTCTCTTCCCCCTTCTTTTCTCCTCCTCTTTTACTCTTTCTCTTTTTCTGTTTCTGTTCTTCTTTATTTCACTTTTTCTCTTTCTCTTTCCCCTTCTTTTCTCCTCTTTTACTCTTTCTCTTTTCCTCTTTCTCTTCTCCCTTCCTTTCTCCTCCTCTTTTATCCTTCTCTTTTTCTGTTTCTCTTCTGCTCTATTTAACTTTTTCTCTTTCTCTTCCCCCTTCTTTTCTCCTCCTCTTTCGCTCCTTCTCTATTTCTGTTTCTCTTCTTCTCTATTTCACTTTTTCTCTTTCTCTTCCCCCTTCTTTTCCCCTCCTCTTTTACTCTTTCTCTTTTTCTGTTTCTCTTCTTCTCTATTTCACTTTTCTCTTTCTCTTCCCCCTTCTTTTCTCCTCCTCTTTTACTCTTTCTCTTTTTCTGTTTCTCTTTTCTTCTTCTCTATTTCTCTTTCTCTTCCCCCTTCTTTTCTCCTTTTCTTTTTTAGTTTTCATCCCTTCCTATTCTATTTCTTTTCTCATTCACTTCTTTTTATTTTAACCCTTTCGCTGTTTTCTTTCATTCTTTGTCTGCTTTTTTCCTTTTTTTTCTTTTCTTTCATCTTTTTTTTTCGTTTTCTTTCAAATTTTCGTCTTCTTTCTGTCTTTTATTGTTCTCTTTCATTAGTTTACGTTTTCTTTTATTTTCCGTTTTCTTTCATTCTTTTTGCTTTTTTTTTCATGATTTTATAGTTTTTTTTTCCTATTTTTATATTTTTCCTTTTTCTTTCATTTTTCCGTTTTCTTTCATGTTTACTTTCATTATTTTTCATTTTCATTCATTCTTTTTTGTTTTCTCTCATTTTTTTTTCTTTTTCGGTTTGTATCATTTTTTTTTTCATTCTTTTTCATTTTCTTTCATTTTTTCGTGTTTTTTTTTTCATATTTTTGTTTTCTTTCATTCATTATTTTTCGTTTTCCGTCATTCATTTTTTACGTTTTCTATCATTCATTTTTCCTTCTTCTTCATTCTTTTTTCTGTTAATTTGTTTTCATATCGACTCTGATTCTTCTTCTCTCATGTCGTTGTTGATGTACCTTTTCTAAAGTTTCTCTTGTTATGGAACAACCAAAAAAGTCAATCTGACACCATTTCTCATTCTAACGAGACTTTACTCGTCCTCAGTCTGCGTCTGTTTCAACTTCCATTTTCAAATTTTTCCTCTTGTTATCTTCAATTCAATTTAAAAATAATTTAATATTTAATTTCAATTCAATTGAAAATTAACTTAATATTTTATTTTTCTACCACCCCTTGAAATATAGTTAAGTTCCTTACTATCATTGGCGTCGACTCTTTCTATTAAGCTATCTAACAAGAGAGCTTTCATATAACTACTTCTATGAACCGTGTCCCCAAAAGACGTGGGCGATCATGGTCCTCCACAACTTCCTGCTTCTTTTAGCTCCTAACATTGTTTGTCTTTTTGCTGTCTCTCTTAATCATTTGAGCACATACTACCGCATTACCGGTGGTAGAGAAAAAGGACGTAATGCCCTGCCACCGGTTGAACGGTGGGTAAACACTTGTAACTACTTTTATATCTACCGCGAAACATTACATATCAATTATCTCGTACGATCACCGAAGTTAAACGAGCTCAACCCTGATCAGTACCCAAAATGCCAGGTGCTGGAACTTGGATGTGCGGGTGGGGTAATGGATAACGGCTCGGAATTGCTAATCTGAGAGCCGAGTTCTGATAGGATCACAGATGTTAAGCAACATCCAACATGGTCAGTACCTAGATGGGTTACCGCTTGGGAATACCAGATGCTGTAAGCTTGGATATGCTGGTGGTGTAATGAATAACGGCACGGAATTGTTAATCGAAAAGTCGAGTTCCGATGCGATCACTGAAGTTAAGCAACATCCACTCAGGTCAGTACTTTAGATGGGTGCCCGCTTGGGAATAGCAGGTGCTGTAAGTTTGGGTGTGCTGGTGGTGTAATGAATAAAGGCTCGGAATTGTTAATCGAAAAGCCGAGTACCGATGCGATCGCTGAAGTTAAGCAACATCAACCCAGGTTAGTACCTAGATGGGTGACCGCTTGGGAATACCAGGTGCTGTAAGTTTGGATGTACTGGTGATGCAATGGATAACGGCTCGGAATTGTTAATCGGAGAGCAGAGTTCCAATACGATCACTGAAGTTAAGCAACATCCACCCAGGTCAGTACCTAGATGGGTGACCGCTTGGAAATACCAGGTGCTGTAAGTTTGGATGTACTGGTGGTGTAATGGATAATGGCTCGGAGTTGTTAATCGAAAAGCCGTGTTCCGATACGATCACCGAAGTTAAGCAACATCCACCTAAGTCAGTACTTAGATGGATGACCACTTGGGAAGAGCAGTTGCTTTTTTTTTTTAATTTTGGAGAGTAAATTTTTGAGTCTTCTTGTTTTGCACGTACTCTACTGACATACATCGGAGTGATTATATTGGACTAATTAATAGATCTTGTTAAAAAGGTTGGATCACTGTAATTACTCACCTGTTCATTAAAATCTTTGTTAAATAGATTTTTAAATAATATCTTCCACCGATAGATCTTCCGTACGTCATGATGACTGCCAATTTCGGTCTTCAAATGATATTCCGACCATGTTTAATTTCAAACAATCTTCAAAGCCGTCTTAAATATGAATCATATATCTGCTGTATTGTTGACGTCATTTCAAAGCCGCTTACAACATATGTCAAGCCGTTTACGGTTTTGTGAAGATCAAGTCGGTGTCTTTATTAATAATTGAATATATTTAATACATCAGCGCCTAAGCACAAAAGATCTGGTTTGGAGATTTCTTGAGACATCGAATTGACGGTCGGCAAACATTATTGACGGTGATGTACACATTTCGTTTCTGACGGCGATATCAGTAGTAGTGAAAAATGGCTTAACGCCCAGCCACCATTTGAATGGAGGGTAGACGCTTGTAACTATTTTTATATCTACCATGAAAAATTAGATACCAATTATTTGCGAATTTTAACTCAAGGTCTCGGGCAGAAGGGTTAAAATTATTCAGGAATGCAAGGCTCAAATGCTTAAATATGAATTCTATATCTACTGTATTGTTGATGTCATTTCAAAGCCGCTTACAACATATGTCAAGCCGCTTACAACATATGTCAAGCTGTTTACGATTTTGTGAAGACGAAGCCGGTGTCTTTGTTAATAATTGATTATAATCACTTGAGACATAGAAAAATTGACGTAATGCCCAGCCACCAGTTGAACAGTGGTAGAGAAAAAGGACTTAAGGCCAAGTCTCCGGTTGAACGGCGGGTAAACACTTGTAACTATTTTTATATCGACCGTGAGACATTACATAACATTTATTTGCGAATTTTGACTCAGAAACTCACGCAGAAGAGTTAAAATTGTTCAGGAACGCAGGACTCAATGTGTTAATCCCCGACTATTTGAACAAGACTGCAATGTAAGTCATTCGTTGTCTCTCTTGTCATCAGTATGACCTGTGAGTGTTATATTTTCCAAGCTCTCTTTCCTCATTTTGTGTGCTGGAAGTTTTAATTGATTCTAAGAATAAGTGTCCATTTTGTTTTTATTTTCTCTAAAACTTCGTCGTCGCTCACATGTTCGGTCCATGGTATTCTCATCATGCTTCTGTAGAACCACGTTTCTGTTGCTTCAAGTCTCTTCTTCATGTTCCATCCATGGTATTCTCTCTTCCCGATGTTAAGTATAAGTGTGCTTTTTGTTTCCATTTTCTCTAAAACTTCGTCATTTCTCACATGTTCGGTCCATGGTATTCTCAACATGCTTCTGTAGAACCACATTTCTGTTGCTTCAAGTCTCTTCTTCATGTTCCATCCATGGTATTCTCTCTTCCCGATGTTATGTATAAGTGTCCTTTTTGTTTCCTTTTTCTATAAAACTTCGTCGTCGCTCACATGTTCAGCCCATGGTATTCTCAGCATGCTTCTGTAGAATCATATTTCTGTTGCTTCAAGTCTCTTCTTCATGTTCCATCCATGGTATTCTCTCTTCCCAATGTTATGTATAAGTTTCCTTTTGATTCCATTTTCTATAAACCTTCGTCGTTGCTCACATGTTCGGTCCATGGTATTTTCAGCATGCTTCTGTAGAATCATATTGTTTCTGCTTATGGTCTCTTTTTTATCAGTCAGGATATTGACCAGAATTCACTGCAATATAGGAAGACAGATATTACACAACAGTCTATTAATCTTTTCTTTGTTTTCAATTAAATGTTCGTGTTTCTTAATTTCTTGCTTAACTTTTGGAAGGTATCATTCGCTATCCCAAATACAAAAGAATTGGACACATGGAATAGAAGTGGTGTTTCTTGGGAAAGATAGCCAACCCAGGCGTTTTGTATTCAGAGTTTTTCCTTCTCCTAGACCGGTTGCCAACGAAGGATGTAGAAACCAGATTTTCCTGATTATATATATATATATATATATATATATATATATATATATATATATATAATCATTTATTTGAAAATTATAACATAAAAATCTTACAAAATCACAAGAAATATAGCCCTCAACACTTCTGGTGTTTTATCAAGTGATGGTGCGGAATGTAGCATATATATATATATATATATATATATATATATATATATATATATATATATATATCCCTCTCTCTCTCTCTCTCTCTCTCCCTATATATATATATATATATATATATATATATATATATATATATATATATAGTGTAACCATTGTTCAAATCGTGTTACAGATTAATTGTTCATCCCAGAAAATATCTAAAAGTAACACTAAACTAATTGAGTTTCTTTTTCCAGATTTTCAGATAAGACGTTTAGGCATTTTGACACCATTTGCTGTAAGAATCACCGAAAAACCATTTGAGTTATTCAGCTAAAAAGGGAACGGGTTAAAATCGTTTTGTGACAACCTGTCTTCCCAACTGAGCACTGGAGTTAAGGAAAATTTAATTCAGGTCTTCAATAATAATACCAATATCCATACTCTGTCTGCTATCTTCAAATTCCATTGAAGAACCGTTAGCAGAACTGTAAATGAATTTATAAAAGAATGAACAGTTGAGAGGATCCACTTCGATTATATACCAACGGATTTATTACTATATATATATATATATATATATATATATATATATATATATATATATATATATATATATAATAATTTATTTAAAAATATGATTCCAACACGCTACATAAGAGTTCTCATGTTTCAAAACAAGAGCCGAAAACTTCAATATAATTATTTGAATTAAATTGAATTAAAGTAAGCTCTGTTCCATCTTCAAGCGAATTTTTTGGGGAATAACTTATTTCTGAAATTTAAGTGTTTTAATAGCATAATCATTATTGAAATCAAAATTTCTATGGTAACGGCTAGAGCGATAGTTTAAATAAAAAGGTGTGTAGGGTGTTAATAATTTGTATCAGTATAGAGTTACATTCATAGATGTCAAGTCAGGGTAAGTTTGGGGTGTCTAAATTTAAAACGGAAGATGATTTCGTCTAGTCTGGTTTACGTGTCTATGGAGATTTATTTATTTTATTTTATTTTATTTTATTTTTTCTGAAAGGATTTTGTGTATATAAAAAATCTGCCGTAACATTAGTTTTTTGACGACTTCATAAAGGGTTATCTTTTTTGTAGGGTATTTAAACTATTTATTAGGACTATGGATTTTAAAAATTATTTTATTGTTTGTTTGTTTTTATGCTAATTATTCAATGCAAAAATTTGATGATGTCGGTAAAAACCCTTAACTCATGTCTATTGTTTAATAGATTTTTATTATTTAGAAACTAAATATTGTGTAGTTTTTCATGTAGGCATAAAAGGCATTGGTCATCCCAAGTTTTACAAGTTCTAGTTTTGTTTATAATTTTCCATTTTCCTTTTGGTGTTTTATTCATTTCCTTCAAATGCCAAAAATATTTAGATAGAGATGTCTGATTTCTTTTATTTATATTGTTGAAAGAGCACTTATGCTGCCTCCATCTGGCTTTAAATTCATTCTTCGTAGACCCAGTGTATATCATATTAGTATTAGGACTCTCAGTGGATGAGATAGTACATTGGTATACCACAGATTTGACGCAGCATTTATTTTCCATTGGGCAGTTTTCTGGGTTTCTACAATCACATAATCTTTTACTGTTTTTGTCTAATTTAAGTGTAGGGTTTTTATTAATACTATTCAGGCATGGTGGTTTGTTCAGGATTTTATTATTGTGTTTTTTTAT